>JAMXBD010000589.1:0-600000 GCA_024138025.1 Combretum micranthum
AATCAAAGGAATTAGTGAAGGAGTTTAAAATGTTAAAAATTGAGTTAATGGGAGGAGATAAGAAGTAAGATAGCAAATTTGGTGATGGAACCCACTTTAGTGGAAAGAATCAAGGAGGTACAGCGTTATGATGAGATAATACAAAGAAAAAGGAAATTCAAGAAGGAAAATACACTGACTTCACGATGGATGACGAGGATGTAATAAGAATGAAGGACGACTCTTGTACCAAGTGATGAGGAGATACGAAGGGAGATCATGAGTGAAGCTCACAATTCTGGGTATACGGTACACTAAAGGAATGAAAATGTATCAAGATCTCAAAGGACATTATTAGTGGAATGGTGAAACGACACGTAGCCAAATTTGTGTTGAAGTGTCGATGCCAGCAAATGAAAGTAGAGCATCAAAGGCCGGGAGGATTGTTGAAACCCTTGCTAATACCGGAATGGAAGTGGGATCAGATTTCCATAGATTTTGTGTGTGGATTGCCGAAAACACCAACAGGGCATTATGCTATATGGGTTATAGTAGATCGACTAACCAAGTTTGCTCACTTCCTACCAATAAGTATGACCTATTCTATGGATAAATTGGCAAAGCTCTACATTAAGGAAATCGCTTGTCTACATAGAGTACCAGCTAGGATTGTATCAGATCAAGACCTAAGGTTTATGTCCAAGTTTTAGGGAAGCATGCAAAAGTGTATGGGAATAAGTTGCACTTTAGTACAGCATATCATCCTCAGACGATGGACAATTTGAGCGAACCATACAAACCTTAGAAGATATGCTTCGAGCATGTGTAATGGAGTTTAAAGGAAGTTGGGAGCACACTTACCCTTAGTGGAGTTTGCTTAAACAATAGTTATCATTCGACAATTAGGATACCACTTATGAAGCTTTATATGGACGAAAGTGCAGATCCCCGTTATTTTGGGATGATATGGAGAAATTGGTTCTTGGACCGGACCGTATACAAGATGTCATGATAAGGTACGAGTTATCTAACAATGAATGAAGGAGGCTCAAGATCAACAAAAGAGTTGGGCAGATCTAAAAAGGAAGGTTCTTGAGTTCCAAATAGGAGATCATATACTTAAAGGTAAATCCTATCGAGAGTATTCATCAAATCCAGTCACAAGGGAAGTTAAGACCTCGATATATTGGTCCATTTGAAGTACTTGAGTGAGTTGGAGAGTTGGCGTAAATATCTGTGATCGCCCATAAATTAAAGTACTTGAGCGAGTTGTAATATTGTATGATTTAATATGGAATTGAAGTGTTTGTAAATATCTGTGATTACCCATAAATTGTTAATTAATATGCCATGATCTTATAATCAAATTGACATATATAACATACGTTGAGTCACATTGCATAGGCTATTATACCTTTGTGGAAAGAAGGCATAATAGCTGGGCAACGATGGGCCTATAAACTCGAATGTTGGCGTAATGGCCGGAATTGAAATGGTAGTGGTGTAGGCACTTATATCAACTATAAATTGTGTGTGGGTGGGCACCCATATTAACCACAATATAAATGAGAAAAATTGAAATCTATGGTCTTATGGGCCTGAAACACCTAACCTCGAATGAAGGGTGTAAATCCATTTAACATAAGACTCTCGGAAAGTCTTATGTATTGTATGCTCATGTGCTTGTGCATTTCATATGGTTGTTAATATAACTTGCCTGATATATATATATATATATATATATATATTGCTTGTTGAGTATTTAATTTTGGAAGTGAAACTCATTAAGCTCGAAAGCTTATACCCCTATAGTTTTCTGTTGCAGTATGATTATTTATGGCTATCCAAGAGGCCACTTTCCTTAGGTACAACTTTTGCAATTTAATGAGCTTTTTGAAAAAGTTGGACCTAGATGCTAGGCATAGACTTCTAGTTGAATATCTTTAATTTATATATATATATATATATATTGATGTAAGAGCTTTTGTGGACCTAAGGACTCTTAATATATTGATGGCGGTATCCCTTAGATCATGTAATAGATTTATTGGTTATAACTGTTATGATTTACATTCTTATTGCTATGATTGTCTCCTTAAGCTATTTTGATTTAAAGTATGATTCCCTATATGTTGAACGAGAGCCTTACACTAGGTGTTTAAACTCATAGGATGACTAAGGTTGTCATACTTGAGTTTAGGTATCGAGTGTGGCATACTGTCGCATTTAAGGTACCCATTGAGGCGTGACATAAGAAAAAGTAGAGATAGATGAATAGTGTAGAATAGTAATGAATAGTATAATGTAAAATAGATATGACTAATAAAGTACTGATGTAAAAATACGCGTATAAATGCGATATCTGATATTTTTAGCTACTGAAAAATTATAAAACTGATATTTTTTAAAACCTTATGTTTTTACGAGTCTAACAGTATATTCAAAATATTTTTACCATTCCAAGCCCTAGAACATGCTTTTCGAAAACTATATCCGATCGGGTTCAAAACGAATCGCAATTTGACTAATATGATATTTTAAAGTTCTCTTATGCTATTATGAACTATTATGCATACTAATCTCTTACTTACTCACTTAGGGTTACAAACATGGGTTTGCCGGACTTAAATGGTTACGTCTGACTAGGGTTTTGTTGACTTTAGGGTTTTCAATTGACCTTCTAATTAGGGTTTAAGCTCAACCGATCGTAAAACTTTAGAGTTTTATAGATGTGTTGTTTTTATTATACTTCTTATGATTATTGTTGTGGTGGATGAGATAGTTGTAGTTTTAGAGTACGTATATGGCACCTAAAGTTCGAATTTCCCATCCTATGACATCTACTCATTTTGAAGGAATAAATAAAGAGATGCAAAGCAACCATAGGCTAATTAACATGTTCAATTAGAGATAAAGTTGATGTTTGGATACATTACATGCATCATTGATTGACACATTTTTTTATTATTTTGTATATGCGTTTATAGAGGTAGGCAAGTGGGTTATAGCCTGTGGGCCAGCCCGTTTAACGCACCTTGAAAACTAGTTAGAGCTAACATTTTTCAATTCGTTTAAAAGTAGGGTAATTTTACTCAGGTCTGTTTAACTCGCAAGCCAAAGTGGCCTAGTTCGCTGGTTAAGTGGGTTAACCCACTTATATAAAAATAATTAAAATTAAAAAAATAAAAAAAGTGGGAAAAATAACTATTAATCTAGTATTGCTCTTTTTTAAGTATGTCTTTATTTATTTAAACAAAATATGATATATAATAAAATTATTTCAATATTTAATTAATTATAATACTAATGAAATTAATCATTTATATATTTAAAACCCTACAAATTTTTTTATTTATTTATAATTTGCATTTTATTCAATTAGTATAAATGAGCTAAATGGATCAATTTGATCCGTTTAACCCATAAAAATATACAAGTGGATTAAATGGGCCAAGAAGTGGGCTGACCATTTAACCCACAGGCCAAAGTACCTTGGGTTAGGGTCAACAAATTTCGGCTCGTTTTTAAATGGGTCAAAGTTTTTAGCCTATTTAACCTACAGATCGAAGTGGTTCGGGTTGGGTTAGCCCGTTTAACCCACTTGCCTACCTCTATAGTGTTTATATGTAGGCTTTTTTTTTTTTTTTTTTAAAAGCATTGCTTTTGGACGCATGCGTTAGAGACAATTAAAAAAAGGGAAGCGTTCATTAAATGTGTCTTAGCAAATTAAAAAAAAATAAGATCCAACGTATTCATTGAATGCGTCTAATTGATTTGAAAATATATAATAAAACACTACAGATATTCAATGAATGCATCTGAACACTATCAATATGAATTTTCGAGTGCACTCACTAAATGTGTTTTTGGCAATTTATATCCACAAAATATGTTTAAAAAGTAACATATTTTCGGATTAAGTTTTAAGAAGAATAGTAGTTTCGTACAAAACCAAAGCCACGTTTGCTACTAGGAATTTGATGAACATATCAATTAAGTATCTAAACTTTTAAGAGTTTAATTTCATATCTAATTAAACTTTTTAAGCCCCTAATCACTACCTTGTCAATATTGTTAACTAAGTTATCCTTTGTGAACTCGTGAACCAATAGCTATGTGACACATGTCCATCACTTAAAGAAAAACCTTCAACACATCATCCAATAGTTCACCAGATAATGAGTCACGTACTAGCTCGAATCATTCAAGCCGCACCACCTAATACATTCTCTTGCGACAATGGTGGTGGATTTGTTTGGATTATGAGTTATTGTTTTGGTGGGGGATCGAGCAAGATTGGAGGTGGTGTCTAGGTGGTTATGCTCATGGGAATTAGTAGTTTTGGTTTTAGTTTATTTGATAGCGTGGGTTTTTGTAGGTATGTGAATGGTTGTTTTAGGCGTTAATTGATGACGTTTAGGTTTGGGATTTTGATAGTGTATGGTGGTGCCAAGTTCATTGTTGGTCGGCTTTGGTGTTCAGTAAAGGTGAAGATGGTTGTTTCTGGTGATTATGAGTTTTGTTTAGGTTGTGTTTTACATGTGAATTTGATTTGTTTATGGAGTTAACAGAGATGGCATTGGTTGGGGCATGGTTGGCATGGATGGAAGCTTATAGGAAAGAAAAGTAGTAGTGGTTGTTTGTGGATATGGGCTTAGTGTTTGAAATCATGGTTGGTATGTGTGTGTTTATTTGAGTGGTATTTGATTGTTAACAATAGTGAAGGTGGTGGATTATTGTGGGTATCAATTTGGGTTTTGAGTTTTGGTGTTGGAAGAGTGGTCGTTGAAGATTAGAAATTGCGATGGTTTTCGAAATGTTAGAGAGAGAAAGAGAATGTGTTGGGTTCGTATTTAGGGTATTGGTATGATGATGCGATAGCGAGTGGTGTGGAGATGGCGGTGGCGTGGTGTTGGAGTCTAGGTTTTCAGCTAGCTTTTGAAGAGAGAGAAGGCAAAGAGAAGAGAGAGATTTTTTTTTTTTTTACATTATGGATAGGTGTTGGATACTATTGTTTCATAGATCCAAAGAAGATAACGTAGTTAATAGTGTTAATAAGAGTAGTGATAAAGGACATGAAAAGTTCGATTGGGTATGAAATTAACTTTTTAAAAGTTTAAGTACTTCACTGATTTTTTCGTCAAAATTCAGTACCACATGAGACTTTTTCCATTGAAAAAATATTCAATGCATACTATACACATACATCAACTATGATTTTTATAAATATACACATATATTTTACATGCCGTCTATTACCTATTAAAACTATTTTTATGTAGCGTAACCCTATAAATCATTTAATCTTAATTATAAGTTGGAGCATGAGATAGAAATGGATGAATAATAGAAAATGCTTAAAAATAGGCTTTCAACCATGCATTAGATCAAAATTAGTATCATTTCCTTTGGAATATTTTATATTTAGTTTTTAATATTTTTGTCTTTCTTATATTTAAGTTTTAAATCTTTGTTTTTCTTCGTTAAAGTTTTTATGGCCGTTAGAATTTGCAAATGGAAACATTTTAATGTTATAAGAGTTTAATTAAATTTTGAGATATGATGTGTTTTTATTGGTCAATAATAATCTAAAATAAATAACGATGTATGGAAACTCAAGAATCAAGTGAAGAAGAGATCATGTAGGGAAAAAAGTTCAAAAAGGCTCTTTGTGTCATTAAATATGTATATATCAATGATATTAAGCATTTAATTTTGATTTTAAATTTTATTTTTTATAGAGATTGAATCATATCATTGAAGATAAGCGTAATGATATGTTTAATAGACAAAAAACATAAAATATGAAAAGTTAAAATCTTGGAAACCCATATTTTATAGTAAATAATATAAGTTAGGAGTTATAATATCTTCTCTTATTACATCTTGCAATAAGGTTGTGATAATTATACATGCACTGAATGGATTTGTACTTTCTATTCGTATACATCAAATAAAAAGTTTAAACATATGCTAAAATAAAAAAAAAACTATCATAAGATTTATAAACATTTCTTATTTTTATAACCTCATTTTTCAAAATTTAATTTCAATATATAAAGTGACCAGCATATTGTAAAGAAAAATAAAATATGTTAAAGTGAATAAAATTTTCTTATTTATTATAGCTGACCTCTGAATGGTTTGTGAGCTTTTTTTTTTTTTTGGCCAAAGAATGGTTTGTGACTTAAGTGACTAATTTAAAGGGTCATTCATTGCCAAAACATTTAAATTTTAGAGTATCACACTAACTACTTTATTAAGCTTTAATATTATATCTCACTAATAGATTGTGCTATAATAAGAGAATACTATAATAGAAAATTCTATATTCCTGTCATATCTTTTGATGGGATCGATCCATCATCTATTTAAAGACTTAGATTCATACACTAGGTGATCACACACTGAAATACTTGATATATTTTAAAGTTTGGATTATAGAATTTTCCTATTTGAGTATTTTGACTTCATGGTCATCAACTAATTTTAATGATGTATAAGACTCCAATTAAAAACTCTCATACAATCTAATTTTTTATTTTAATACTATTTTCTTTTATAATTTTATTTAATAAATAACTTCCAAGTATTTATGGTTTTTAAGAAAGTGCATGTGTAATAAATGTGTAACTTCTTCTTCCTAAAATAAATAAATAAGCAAAAGAGGATGTCATTAAGTGTCTTCATGATTCAGTTTGGTTGGGTTCAAGGGTCGAACCGAATCGAACTGTATTTGAAATGATTCAGTTCAAACTCTTAATGAATTGAACCGCTTTTAAAAGTTTAAGGTTTTGAATTGAATCACTTCAAATGTGGTTTGGTTTGGCTCGGTTTAATTCACATCACTTTTAAAACAATTTCGTTCTAATAAATAATATTAATATTCATTTGAGTTCTCGAAAAAGAAAAAGATATTTAAATTGAGGAATGTTGTGCAAGAATTAAAGTTACATTATTATATTAGGTCATGTCTTTAATAATATCATATATACATATTATCTTGTTTTAAAATTATATTTCAATGTGAATTTAAAATAACATATATTTTTAATAAATCTATAACATTACTAAAGAAAATCTTTCTTTATATTAATTCCATATTTATTTATAATATTCTTCCTTATAACATATTTAATTATGTTTGTACTAATTAAATGATTGTGTATGTTCTAAACTCAATCATACCACTTTATTTTAACTTGATGCATGTTCACTAGTTTTAGAAGAATTTAAAATTAATAAAATAGGAAAACATACTAGAAAACTTTTGAGACAAGTAAAATATTGCTTTTTTTTTTGTTGAAGTAAAAGACTACTTGTTTAATATTACTAAATATATAATACATTTAGTGTTGTATTATGTAAAATTGTAATACGAAATATATATATATATATATATACAACATTTACATTTATAAATAACATTAATATGGTTAAAAATATAATTTACATTTCATAAATTGGAACAAAATCATAATTGTTTTCCTAATAAATCTATAATTTAAAAATCTTACTTAGTTCCCTTTCAAAGATGTATCTAAACACAAAAATGTTATTAGAATCTAAAATTTTTATTTCATTTCAAGTCTTTTTTTAATATACTACATACATATGTGATATTAGAGTGAAACGTCACATGTGACCATTATCTAGTGTTTAAGAGTTATAAATAAATAAGATGCTCTTTTTTATTTATTTTAATGTGAAGTGATTCGGTTCGGTTTCAAACAATTTGGTTCTATTCAACCTCTTAAACTGAACCGTAACCGTCTAGACTCTTCTTAAGCCGAATCGCAAACCGAAATAAAATATAAAAGAATGCATTGTGTAGTTCAATTTGGTTTAATTCGATTTTTGGTTCAGTTTAGTTTGGTTCAATAAACAACCCCAGGTGTCATGCCTTAAGACAATGGCATCACAAGCTTCATTGTACACATGTATGGAAACACACATGCACAAAGTTACTAAATACCTCTTAACCACTAATTACATAAAATTCTTAAGTGCAATCAATATGTTCTTGTAAAAATATTATTTATGTCAATATACAAAATTTAATAATAAACTAAAATTCTAAATAGTCTCACAAATCCAATAATTCCTTGTATAACACAAATCCCAAAATACAAAGCCCGGATGATCTCACCAGCATAGTAATGCAAGTTCCACCACTAACATAAAAATTATCAGTTGCACAAATCATTATGATCCTCCTCATAACCGAACAAACAAAAAATGTTTGGTATAGACCACTGCATACACACACACACAATCACACACCATGCGCAACTTACAATAACTAATTAACATATAATCAAACAACATACAATAAATCAAATTAATCTTCAATTAGTATATATTTATACATAAATCAAAAATCATAAACATATATAACGTCATTTTGAACCATACCTAAGATGACATTCTTGAAAAAAAATGAACAGATTTGCACCAAAAGCAGAAACATGCCACAAACAGCAAATTAAATGATCCTAAGATATCTAAAATGGAAAACGGTGTAGGTGTTAGGAAACATGTTTAAAACATAGGTCTTTACAATTTCAAAAATTTTCGTAAACATTTTTCCACACAACATAGGCATCAATATATATATATTGTCGCTTACTAAAATCTAATAAAGGGTGGATAAGTTGATAATGGGCTTGGAACATAATATAAAAGAATATACAAAACAGAAAATTCGTTAATGTATACCAAGCACCACTCTGATACTTAAGCTAGTGTTTGTCATAGGAAACCCAAAATAAATTGGTGAAGATGGTTTTATGTGACATTATCTTGATCACGAGTGGTCCGATCATATTTATAGGGGATTCACCTAGTAGTTATGTTAGTCGTGGGTGAGTGGACAGTTGATTTGGCAGTTGTGTTCGTCGTGGGCAAGTGAGCAGGTCGTGGTTGGCCTGGCGGTTATATTTGTAATGGGTGATTATGTGTGTCATGATATTATGTTATGCAGGTTGGTCTCGATTGAGTCATGGTGTATCCGTACAAAAGTGTCGTGAAGCCATTTAGACATTGCACTCGGGTCAAGAAGGAGGAAACTTCACAATGAGGGCTAAGGCTGTGTCTTTTAGCTGGCCTAGTGAAATGAAAAGCTCGGCTCAGATAGGCCCAAGGTCAGCATTAGACCACCAACAGTTGTTCCCCTACTGCCTTTGTAGGCAAAGGGAGTAAGTTAACATAAAAGCCAGTTGAGTCGAGTTAAAGAGGTAACTGATTCACCGCATGTCGACTGCCTGCTTTTAGTTTTATACTTGGGCCGATAAAGTTATTTTTCATGTGATGCCTCTTCGTGTTCTTCGTGGGAAATCATAACGTGATGATGCTTCATGGTCTTTGGTTATTATTCTGTACTTGTTAGGCAACATCATTTTACATAATTTAACTTGAGCCATTGATTCAGTAATCAAAGCGCATCTAAGATTGGGCAAAACTTTTCTTTATTCTCCTTCATCATTACATTCTTTTTTCAAGGTTTTCATAGGGGTCTATATCCATTAGGGGTAGTCAATTACATCTTTTCTAATGATCATAATTCGACATTTTTTACAATGATTGGTAAGAGTTGTAATTCGTCTTGTACTATAAATGACGTTTCTCATAGGGGAAATCTTAGGGTTGTTTCCCATATTCTTTCAATAAAAAAAATTATTCTTATTACCTAAGAAGTCATGGAAACTTAGGTGAGCGCACATAGCTTTTCCATGGATGATTATTCTACCCCTTTTTATGATAGTGCCCACTTATTTGCATTGATGGAGTCTTATGTAAAGACTTTTAAAAGGTAGCTGGAGTGGACGCGGGAGATCCTTGGGACATTTTTTATTCCCTTTCTAACTTGGGTATCGATAATGGGCCTAATAATTTTCATAATGAGGCTTCTGAAGATGCTCTTCATAAGGTATGAGATCATTACTTTGTTGAGGTGCCTACTTATTATACCATTACTCTTTAGGGTAGAGTGATCAAGCAACCTGGTCTTATGTTTATATTAGGTGTTTGGACTTTAGTTTGTGTTTTTCCGTTGTCCAATTTTTAAGGAAGTTTCGAACCATTTTAACTAGAGTCCAACTGATTAATGCCAATTTCATGGAGGTTACTAACTACTTTCGAGGTTTTGTGTATAAACTTGTGTCAGAGACCTCTGCAGTTGCTTCAACATTGTTTCATGATTGAATGTCAAATAATGAGTGGGTGTAACTGCAATAGTAAAAAGAGTTGCCTTTTTTCATCGGGTTAGATTTAAGCATGAAAGATTAAAAGAGCACATTCATCATCGTGGGGATAGAGAAGGGGATCCATTTACGATCCATTGGGTGAATGTGCCTCTGAGCCATCTCAATGCACATTGCTTACTAACAATTAAGAGACTCTGCTAGAGCTTAAGTCTTTTATGGAAAGGCACCATTGAGTCAATGTTGATCTCTTTAATACTAAGAAGGTTGTGAGATTCTATGTGGAACAAGGGCCTTATTTTAGTTCTTCTTGAAGAGAGAGAAAATGATGCGAGGTATGACTCGAGCATGATTTTCAGGTATTTGAGGTTATCCATTTGTTGAGGAGTGTTACATGGGGAAGAAATGGCTATAAGCTTGCCCATTATATTACTTCATTCAATCGTTGATTCTTGTTCTTTTGTAGATAATGTTAGAAAAAAGGAGAGCTAAAGATATTAGTCAGTTCTTGATCCTTGTCTATCCAAGAGAAAATGGAGAAAGAGACCGTTTGGTGGAAGATGGGATTTGCAAGGTAGCTTTCCGACTACTGAGGATTCGAAGACCTAGAAGGGGAAGGCACCCTTGGCATCTTCAAGTTCCAAGGAGGAAGTGCTAGGCTGGGGGGCTCAAATTGTCCCAAACCCCTGCAAAAAGGTCTCATCAAGATGATGTTAGGGTTTTTGTTGTTCCTCCTACTAGTTGCATGTCTCCTTCTATTGGAGGAGATAACCGTAGTGTCGTTAATGCAGTTGTAGGATTGATGAGTCCTCTAGGTACTAGTCGTCATCCATCTTTCTGATGGAGATCTATTATAATCACCACGAGGAATATGTTCCTATAACTGTTGAAGGTGAGGGACGTTAAGCTTATTATTACCCTTCTTCTGGTCGCTATTCGATATGTGCTAATAGAGCGAGTTGAGTTATTGCATGAAGGTTGTCGTTTTTTCCTTAATTATCCCATCAGAAGGGAACAATCGATTAGGGTATTTTACTTATGTAAGTGTCCTCAAATATGAATTTTCTTTCATCATCTCTTTGTTTCT
This sequence comes from Combretum micranthum, assembly GCA_024138025.1. Classification (NCBI taxonomy): domain Eukaryota; kingdom Viridiplantae; phylum Streptophyta; class Magnoliopsida; order Myrtales; family Combretaceae; genus Combretum; species Combretum micranthum. Next base: position 11,269 of record JAMXBD010000589.1, read on the forward strand.
CGTTTACGTTCTTGTTGTTTATAGAGAATTGCTGAAAGTGTTGTAGAAGTGGTGTTGTGTGATAAGACTTTTCAATAAGAGAATGACCATTTATGGTCGAAGCATTTCGATCAGGATAAGCATTTAAAGGAGGTAGGTTTAGCTCCTTCATGAGTCGATTTTATTATAATACTTGAGCTAGTTACTGTGCCCTTTACTATGGATTGAAGGTTGATTATGAAATCCTTGAGCAGAGATTTTGAACGATGATCAGTAAGCCCACTGCTATAAGAAAGAGAAATTGGCTACTAATAGAAAAATCTAGGAGTTGTAGTTTGAACTGAAAAGTCGTGAGTTGGCCACTCGGAATGAGATCTGACTGCTCGATGAGGAGAGGTATGAGCTCTGCAAGGATAATCAGGAGCTTCATGTTGAGAATAATCGACTACATTAATTATTGGAGGATAGCTAAAGGAGTTGGCAAACAATCAGTCTACTTTTTATTCCCATGAGACACAACTGATGTTACAAAGGGATGAGTTCCAAGCTTTAGTCGCTAAGTATGAAGACCTGGATAAGGCTCAGAGAGAGCATGATGAAGTAAGTGAGTGCGTTAAAACTTTCGAGGCTAAAGTTTCTACCATTGGTGATGGTCAACCAAGCTTTACCCTTAATGATTATTTCAACAGTGAGGCATGGGTAGAGCAAAGATTAGAAATCAAGCAAGGAGCAATCAATGAGATAATCTAGTATATCCATGGTCATTATTTTTATAGCACAGCTCTATGGGTTAATTTCAATTCCCATCTCCTATCAAGGAGGATGAAGGTGCCAAGGAGGAAGACGATGAGATTTGTAAGGGATAGTGGTAGCTTGGAAACATGATAGGGATCCATCATTTGGATTGATCTCGGGTGCTACATCCGTAGATCGAGTTAATCGGCCTAAAGCTGGGGAAGACCTACCTGTTGGGTCAACCGTGGGTTAAGGTTGCCTAGTGCACTCAACAAGTGGAGTGGCAAGCAAAGGGTTACCTACTTCTCAAATCGATTAGTTTGCAGAGGAGCTGACGAAGGAATGATGATATTTGTCCTCTTATTTTCCTTTCAATCTAGATGCCAAATGTTTATTCTTTCTTTTCGATTAGGATACTGACTGTTTGATGTAACGGTCCTCCTTTTAACGAATATATTTTCCTTTTTTTATTGTTACTCTATACTTTATTTTATTTCTGGTATGTCATCTTTTGTCGTGACCTTGGTCTATTTGCTGCCTTCATGCATCGTTGTCCCTAGATTTGTGCCATATCTATATTAACGGTTATCCTTTATGCATTGTTAGATTGTAATCATAACAACCAAATGGCTGAGATTGAGTGTCAGTTGACATTCTTGAGATATTTTGAGGTCTTTCCATCATTATCTCTTCAGGTTTTAGCCTATAAATAGCGGGTGTCTTTCTCTACCTTGTCATAAAAAATTCTCTCTAATTGCTTTATTTGCAAAACTTTCTTTCATTAGTTGGTGTTTTCAGCTTTGCAGGTTCTTCTCATGGAGTTTCAACTTTGAGTATGGTTGGAAATATCAAGCCCGTGTCATTGTATTGCATCATTTCCTTTTTAGATGATTCGAAGCTTTCTTGAAGGACTTTTGTCAAAATGTAAGCCTTGCTTGTCCATGGCAGCAAGATCTTTTCTCTTGCATTGCAGTGTGTAACAGGGGTTGTAAGTCTTGCTATTTCCAGTTATATGAACCCCCTGATGATAGGGTAAGAACACTTATGGTCAAATTAGATTGGTAGCCTGTTACCCTTCGAAGGCTTTAAATCTTCCTCTTTTGGCTCTTTAGAGTAGATTCTAAGGGAAAATTGGATTAAACTCGAATGTTAGGAGAATTTAGACTACTAGGATGGCAGCAACGAGGGAGGGACGGTTGAGTTGCTCCATGTTTTTGCAAAGGCTTGGTCATCAATAATTCCTTGATCATCCCACTTTGTTTAGGCTTTTTCTTCCTAGAATGCTTGATGTAGTCGGTGATTTAGAATGACTCCCTAATCCTCCTATTTTGCTAAAACTTCCTTTGTTTAGGATGTCCAATGTTGTTCGGCTATCAAGATTCAAAAGGTTTGACCAAGAGTTTTTACTATCAAGGACATGTACCAATTTGTAATATTTGGCTGAAATGTTGTTTTAAATTGCCCTAGTTGTAAAGCTAGTCAAAACTATTGTATCTTTCTCGATTAATAGATGAGTCTTGAAATTTATTTGCTTTATTTCTTTTTCTTGTTCTTTTTTCAACTTGTTTTTTTGTATCTATGCGGACTTATCCTAGGGCTCAAGCCTCACTAGGAGTTAATTTTTAGGATGCGAGTGCTGAGGGTAAGTGGCCCAATCGTTTAGTCCTTGTGGCCTGAACGTCGTTGGGGAGTAAGTTTTTAGGATGCCGGTGTTGAACATAAACAGCTTGGTTGTTCGGTCCTAGGAGTTTGAGCTTTACTAAAGAGTAAGTTTTTAGGATGTGGGTATTAAGCGCAAGTAGCCTGATCATTCGGTCCCTGGGGCCTGAGCTTCACTGGGGAGTAAGTTTTTAGGACGCGGTTGCTAAGCATAAGTAGCTCGATTGTTTGGTCCCTAAAGCCTGAGCTCGCTAAGGAGTAAGTTTTTAGGACGGGTGTTAGCCTTAAGCCTTGATAGGGAGTAAGTTCTTAGGAAACAGGTGCCAAGAGTAAATAGCCCGACATTTGGTCCTCAGGGCCTTAGCTTCACTAGGGAGTAAGTTTTTAAGACACGGATGTTGAGCGTAAGTAGTTCGGTTGTTCGATCCTTAGGGCCTAAGCCTTGCTAGCGAGTAAGTTTTTAGGACGTGTGTGTTGAGTATAAACAGCCTAATTGTTCGATCCCTAAGGCCTGAGTCTCACTAATGAGTAGGTTTTTAGGATTCGGGTGCTGAACGTAAGTAGCTCGGTTGGTCGGTTGTCATTACTAGATGTTGTATCTTCGAGGAATAATTTAGGATTCATCATTTTTTTTAATGATTCTAAAAATAAAGCTTGTGGAAAAATATCATAAAAATCTCTAAATAAAATACTTCCTTAGGCTATTGGCATTCCACGTTCTCGGGATTGGCTGTCTGTTAAGTTGTTCCGATCGGTATGCATTGTTACCAACATGGATAGGATCTCCCAAGCGGAACTATTTTTCATTGTCCTTCTCTTGTGCCCATGTCGGCTAGTTTTTGACACACTGAGTCATTGAGGCTAAATTCCTTGTGCCTAACTTTCTTATTGTAGTATCAAGCAGCCTTAAGCTGGTAAACCATGAGCCTCTATCTGGCTTGATGTCAAAGTTCTTCTTTTGTATATAGTTACCTTTAATGCTATTTGGTTGACCATTGAATGCAACTCCTGTATCCTATGAGTTAGAAGTTCCAATTCAATCGGGTGTACCGCTCTCATGCTAAATACTACCTGGTATGGTATTTCACCGATAGTCGTTCGATGCGTGGTCCTATATCCCCAAAGTTTGTTGGGTAGTCAATCTTCCCATCGATATAGTCTGATTAACCATATTTTTGAGACCTTTAGCTATGGTGCAATTTAGTGACTCTACTTGCTTATTAATCTGGGGATGAGAGACGATCTATATTGAATCATGATGTAATGATATTGGTAGAACCCTTTGAATGATCATTGTTGAACTAGGTTCTGTTACAATGATTATGACCTATGGTTAGAGCTAGGCATACCATCTTTTCAACCCACTTTAAAATGTAGGTTGCAACTAAATTTTCTTGACCCATTTAAAAGAAGGCTAAATTGGTTCAACCCGTTTAACCCCATGGGGAAAAAAGAAAAGAGAAAAAGTCTTAAAACAAGAATATTATAATAACATATTATTGATTATTTAAGTATGTTATAAAAGGAGATAGAGATTGATACACCTATCACAAGTATTATAATATTTTTTAAAATATTATTTATTAATTTAAACATAATATGATACCAATAAACTTGTTTCTATATATAGGTAATCAAAATAGTAATAAAATTAGTCGTTAATATATATAACCCTAAAATATACAAATATTCTAATTTTTACATAACATAACATAAAAAAAAATAATTTTATCATAGTGGTGGCCGTTTAGCTTGCGGGGCAAGCCTAGGCCTAAGAATTATGGCCTATTTAACCCATAAGCCGAAGTGAGTCGGGCCATGCCAATCCATTTACCCAGTTTGCCTACATCTACCTATGGTACCCCAAAGCAGCATAGGATGTAGTTGGTTACAAAATTTTATGCTACCTTATCTATGATATGGGCTATCACTTGCACCTTTACCCATTTGGTAAAATAGTTGACCATGACGATGATGAACCGCTTCTATTTGAAGGTTCTATGGAAGGGACCAAGTATGTCCATTCCCCATTAGGCAAATGGACATAGACTTGCAAGCGATCGAAGATAGTTTCTTCGTACATGGGCTAAGGGTGCATGCTTTTGGCATCAAGGGCATTTCTTCATCATCTCTACTGCATCCTTCTTCATATTCAGCTAGTAGTAGCTGAGTCACAGCTTTACATATAGCATTTTCCAGGCAACATGGTTGTTGCACTCTCTTGAATGTAGGTCCTCTTGTGACTCTCTATAAATTAAGTTTTGATGATAACAAGATACTTAAAGAAGCTAATTATTTTACTTAGTTTGTAGGACTAAAATAGAATTATGATCTTTAAGAATCAAAAGATTTTACAGAACTTTGTTAAATAAAGGAATGAGTTAAGTTAAAAGTATGGAATAAGTTTTCAAGATCATCACGTAGAAAGCATCTTTTGGAGGTTTTAAGCAAGTATTTACAAAAGGCATAAAAAACAAAGAAACAAGGAAATTTCTCAAACAGTAATTAAATAAGGTTTTATAGAAGGTACCGTAGAAGGATTTCCACGACTTTGATAGCAAAACTATTCTACGAAAATTTACTGTTCATTAGTTCAAATTCGATCAAATTCATTCCAAATCTTCATATAAGAAGATTGAGGACCTAGCTCCGAGATAATAAGTGTATTTAGGTAGTATACTTATTTGTTCCACTAAAGTTAGATAATATCCAAGAAGATAGATCGAAAAAATTTTCTCAAATTTTTTTTTGTGGAAATTTTTTGCAGATTTTTATTGGAATAAAAGTTGTTACGATTTGTGTCATGAGACTTATGCACGATCCAGATTATTTAAGTATGTGAAGATGAAGGTTAAGGATAAGTCTTGGATAAGATATCTTCAAGTAATAGGTGAGTTTTAAATAGAAGATAATGTTCCAGATTGTATGGGATAGACTTGGGATATAAAAAAAGGACAAAGCTTGAAGATAAATATCAAGTTGTTCAAATTAAATCTCAAGTATCAGACTATTATGTTCAACAGGATTTTCAAATTTCAAGATAAGGTTCACAATTTTGAAATCAACAAGAAGATAATTTTTTTGAAGATCATATCTGATATATTATGATAAAGATCCTACACGAAGATTATCCAAGATTTTTAATGGAAGAATAACGTTTCAAATTTTTTGAAATCAACCCATGATAAGTTACATAAGATTTGATCCAAAATTTTTAGAAGAAAATATTTGAATTCTAGTAACAAAAAATTTTAAACGTTATGAGAAGCCCTCCTTTTTCTAATTGAAGAAAAATATAAGTCGAAATAGAGAAAGAGCTAAGCACAATTCAACTCTAATATCTACTACTCCTGCTACTACTGAACTTACAAAATTTTACATTCACTGCTTCTTTCATTTCTTCAAAAATCGAACAGTGCAATTTTACCTTTTCCATTTACTTTGCTACACATTTTCTTGTAGAAAGAAGGAACGTGTAGTCGCCTTCTGGTTTGTTATTTTATTTACAAGAATAGACTCTGTAGTATCGATTATTAGCTTGGGGAAAGCTGTGAGGATTGAGCAGAGAGAATTATACTATCTTGTGAATTGATTTCATTGGATATAGTGGAACAAAACCATGAGGATTACAGGGTCCCTGGCTCGAAGCTGGAAGAGTGGATTGATACACAAGGTAGAATGACTATACATCGCTGCCTGATTTTCTATCCTTTATCTTTTTAAATTCCTGCTATTTTTATTTATTTATTTAATTGTTACTTATTTCATATTTTCAACCAAAGGGATTATTTATTTTAAAGCGTTAAAATTTACATTTTTAATAATAGTCAATTCAACCTCCTTCTTAATTATTAAAGTGGGACCAACACCTTAATATAGCTTGGGCCTGTTTCGATCAGAGGCAATGGAGGATAGGCATAGTATGTCCTCTTCGAAACGATAAGTCATTCAATAGTGTGCAGTTAGCAGCTTGATACATGAGTTTCTTGGCTGCTTTTTTATCAATTGGTAGAACCTCATCCCTATAGGGTCCATCTAACAAGGTGGTAGGATGTCTGTTTCACCAACCAGAACTTCCTAGTGTTGCTTGTAAATGGTGCGATGTAGTAAGTATTCCATCAATACCCCTTCTTTTGGCTCAGGGTTCGGGAGACTTATTGCTACAAATTTGGAGAGTCTATCAGCTTCAACATTTTGTGTTGGGGTATTTTATGAATGTCCAACTAGAAAAGTTGGCCATTAATGATCGGGCAAACTCCATGTACTTGATCATAGCATCCCCTCTTGTCTCATAATGTCCCTTGACTTGTTTCATGACAAGTTGGGAGTCTGAATAAACAATTGTATTGCCGACCCTGACTTTCATTGCCAGCTTTAGTCCTGCTATGAGTACCTCATATTCTGTTTCGTTGTTGCTTGCGCTGAAGCCGAATTTGAGAGAGAAACATATCTTGACATTGTAAGGGCCTTGTAATATTAGTTCTACCCAAAGCCTTCTTGGAGTATAGGGTCTATTATGATTTGCCTTCCTTCAGGGGTTCCCTTAGGAGGCCTGTATATTCTGCTACAATATCTACCAAAATTTAGGCTTTGATGGCATCACTTGCCTTAAAGCGTATGCCATACATGCTTAGTTCAATCGTGTACTTCATCATGTGAACTGATGCATATGGTTTGTAGAGGATGGTATGGAGAGGTTAGTCGGTAAGGATCATCACTTGATGCACTTTAAAATAAGGCTTGAGCCTCCTTACTGATATGAAAACCGTTAAGGCGAGTTTCTTGACCTGGAGTATCTCTCTTCTGGCCTTTAGAGGATGTAGCTAATAAAGTAGATTGGTCTATGCTTGCTTCCGTCTGCCCGAACGAGAACGAAGGAAATGTCTTTACTGTTTACTACCAAGTAAGGATAGTTTTTCTCCTGGTATGGGTTTAGTCAAGACCGAAGGAGTTGCTTGTGATTAATTGAGTCAAACCCATCATCTAAAACTCCTGGTATGGGTTTTTCTCCCGGAAATATTCAATTAGGTTCCTTGTTTCCATCATCCAAAACTCCATAAATCACCAAGAAACACCCGAATAGCTTGAATCGAAGATCGGAGTTCTTAAGTGTGAATTCGAAATTTTCGAATTCATTAGACTTAGGAAGTTTTCAAGCGATTTGTTGTTGCAGGAAGCTTTAGGAAGGTCTAATCTATCTTTTAGAAGCTTTGGATCAATATTAGGAGTTCATTTACCCTTTTCACGAACCACCACCATCAGCACCATTTTCGAAGCTTAAAACCACCACTTCTGGTCAATCTCAATCCACCACTACCATAGGAGTATTTGTCGTCCCCGAATCTATCAGTTTTGCAAGCTTGGGCGTCTCAAACCACCAAGGCTGGTGGTTTTCGAATTTTCCGATCACTCTGGCGTTCTTTTGGCTGATTGCTCTGATCGGACTCCAAAATCCGACCCAATCTACTCTAGATCCAAGTTCGACCCAATCCAAGTAAGTTAATATATTATTATTTTTTTCTCAAAAATAAAAAAGGAAAAAAATGATAAAAAAAATAATAATAAGAAATATGCATGGAAAAGGTTTTGTCACTTAGAAGAATTTTTATTTTTTAAATACAAATAAATTTGATAGCTTATAGGCTCATATTGAAAATTTCTGGATTTTCTAAAAATCTCAAAAATTAAGAAACTTAAAATGATAAGAATTCCAAAATCTAAAATAAACTAACAAATTAAATTTTTATAAAAAGAACTACGTTTCATCTGATCTCGATTAGTGGGTACATAGGCACCTTCGAGGCGATTTAAAATCTAAAAAAAATTATTTTTGTTCCACTATATTTTGTAAATTTCAAATTATTAATTTATTTATAAATATAGATGATTTCTTCATTAATATGTAAATAAAATTTAAATTATTTATTGTTTTATTTACTGAGCATTAAAAAGGATAAATTTTAAGTTAGAAATTTTAAGTGGTAACCATATGGTTTTAATAGGGTAGCCCCTGAATATAAAAATCTATGGTTTATAAAACCTTATTTTCAAATCAATTTTTTGCAGACTAGTAACTAAGTTAGGATCAACCAACCCATTGGTCTAAACTCATATTTTTTTTCCCCGATTTCGATCTGGTGGCGACTCCAAAATGTTTTTCAAAATTAAATTTTTTTTATTTCCTAGTTGAAGGTTCATATTAAATGGGTTCGGGCTTAATACGGATCGGATTAAAAGAAATTAAACCTGAAATGAAAAATCCAGGCTCGACAAATACATCGCGGTGACACTAAAGAAAATGAATCAATTCTCCCTTAACGTCAGCCGATAGTGTAGAGCCAATTCTTGTAACCATTGAGGGGTCAAGGCTTAGCAAAATGTTTTTTAGTTGCTTTTATCGGTTCATCCTTCTCTTCTTCTTTGTTTGTTTTTCCATCGGTAGGTTGGTTTAGGAGCAAATTTATTTAACATACCTCATCCCCTACCAAAACTTGAACGTGTAATCTCCACTATAATTCCTAGTCCCCTTACATATGCTGACCCCATTTGGTGTGGGAAATTTCACCTTTAGGTGAGTTGGTGAAGGGACCATTCAAAATAAGAAGAGTGTTGGTAGGCCTATGATCATGTTATAAGGTAACTAGCGGTCTAGCACTAAGAACTTAACCTCGTTTTGGGCCTTATGTTTGTAATCACCCAACCTTATCAGTAAGGAAATAATTCCTCTAACTTTGACCGGCTAATTATTGAATCCGAAGATCTCGTGTTTATACAACTTAAGCCTCTTCTAGATGTTTTCGTCTCGAAGACTTTTGAAGGCATGGGAAAAAATGATGTCCATGCTACTTCCCATATCAACTAGGACTTTCATCACATTGATACTTGCTACCCTCGCTTCTATGATGAGGGCATCTTAATAGGGGATTCTAATGTTATGTAAGTCAGTTTTAGTAAACTCAAGAGTCATATCCAGTTTTTCTCTCTTTGGCATGACCATCACTTCTTTTCCTTTATTGTTTTTGGAGTATCAGGAGAGGTTCATTGAGTGTAGTCCTTTGACAATGGTATTGACTATTCCACGAGCCGTGTTGTCTGTATGTTGGTCCATGCAATCATTAGAGTATTGCTAAAGGTCATTCCTTCTTCGTTGATCAGATCTTTCAATGGTGTTTTTTGGATCAGCTAAATATTGTCGTGAGAATCCTTTCCTGAGGGCTTCTTACAAGGTCGTCTTGAGTTGATAGCAGTCATTAGTGTTGTGCCTTACATCTTGATGGTAATCACAATACTTGCTCACATCCCCTCATCTTAGGTCTCCATGCATCTTACTCAGTTGAAGCAGGATGCTGCAGTTCCTAATTTCCAAGAAGATATCTTCCAGTAGTTTGCTTAGGGGGGAGAAAACTAGATTCAAAATACCTCCATTTTCCTTGTGGTTTCTTGCCTTAGGATCCCTGTCCTTTTTCTGTGGGAGAGCTAGATCTATCCTTAGCTTATCCTTTAGATTTTGTATCGTGTAGGTGCTCCTTTTAGGATTTGTCCATTTCATTTTGGCAGTTATAAAATCCTTACGTCGTATGTACTTGTCAGACCATTTTTGGAATTCTTCTAGCGTTTTGGGTTTGTTGATAGCAAGGGAGTGGAAAAGGCCCTCATTTTTTCAAACTCTGTGGATATCTGCTTGTATTGCAAGACTAAGGTTGAGGCTATCCACTTTCGTAACTATCTGGTTGAATCAGCTGATATAGTTTTTTAGGGAATCATCCTTTTTTGGTTTACCAAGAATAGGGAGGACGTATCCCTCTCTGGGGGTCTGCTCACCGTAAAATGAATCTTAAATGTGGTGGAAAGGCCTTTAAAAGACATAATGGAGCCATCAGCTAGTTGATGAAACAAACTGTTTGTTGCCTTTTCCATTGTCTTAGGGAACACTATACAAAAGATGGTGTCATTAAACCCAAATGCTAGCATATGATCCTTATAATTTATGAGGTGCTCATCTAGGTAGGTCGTCCCATCATAAAGCTTGAACATGGGTAACTTCATCCTTGGTAGCCATGGCTTGTCAATGTTCGATTGAGCTAGAGGTATCTTGATGGCCACTTGGGTTGTTTTGGGAGCGGGGGTGCTCTTTTTGATTTCCTTGATCTTTGACATTGTTCTAATCTCTTTCTCCAATTCCTTAGGTGTCTTGTCCTCAAATTGTTTTTTGTGGCACACAAGGAGCTCTACCAGTGAAGGAGTCTTGACTTATGTTTTCGATGTCGTAGGTGCAATTAAAAGGTTCATGGGGTTAACTGGAAACTTCCAAATGAGATCTAGTCACATGAGCAAGGGCATTGCTCTCTTCATAAGAGTGGTTAACATCTGCCTAGAGTGGTGGGGTTTCGTTGCTGCATTGCTGTAGCTAAGATTGTTGTGTCCTCAAATCTAGCTCCTTAAGGCGCTTTTTGATGTCCATATTACATTTAATAATCTAAATTTTTTGTTTACCACTTGATGGAGCATGTCCTTTAGGTGGTTAAGGAGATCCCATTCTGGGGGGGCCATCGGAGGCTAGCTAAGTTCTAGGTCCCACTTGGGAGTTGTTGTGTCTCATGGAACCAAATGACCTTAAGATAGACTTCAAGTCACCTTCAAAGCCATCACCCTGAGATTTTCTTTTGTCCTGACACGAGGTGGCATGTAAAGGTTGAAGGTTTCACTTTTTTGTGAAATTTGCTATAGGATTTTTTTTTACGAATAAAGGATAAAGGAACCCTTCCACTGAGGGTTAAATGTCCACACATATGGTTCCAAATGTTGCTTACTCAAATCCGATAAGTGTTGGAATCAGTTGATAATGGGCTTGAAACACAATATAAGAGAATCTACAAAACAAAAAATTTGTTAGTGGTATGTCAGGTATGAGCCCGACTCTGCCCCTCCAATGCTTAAGTTAGTATTTACCATAGAAAGCCCATAGAATAAATTAGAGAAGATGGTTTTATACAACATTACCTTGATTAGGGGTAGTCTGATCATATTTATAGGGGACTAACCTAGTAGGTATGTTAGTCATGGGTGAGTAGATGGTTAGCTTGGTAGTTGTGTTCATTGTGGGTAGGTGGCTTGTTGGCGTGGCAGTTATATTCATAGTGGGTGAGTAGGTAATCATGTGGTGTCACGATATCATGTTATGAGAGTTGGTCCCCTCCAGTCATGGTGTATCCATATGGAAGTGTCCTAAAGGCATCTAGGCGTTGTGTTAGAGTTGGTAAGGAGGAAAGTTTACCAATGAAATGAAAGGCTCAAGTCAGATAGGCCCAAGGTCAAGATTAGACCATCAACATATACATGTATAACTAATTAATTCATACATTATTTAGTCCAAAAAACTAGACCTAACATGCATAAACAATAAGTAATAATAGCCGCATACCTAGTGTTTACTAACTTGTGAATAGCATGATTTATGCATTTAGAATTGGGTTTCATAAAATATATAGGTACCTAAACTTTGAAATTGATCAATGCAGTACTTGAACTTTGAAATCGATCAATTTGGTGCTTGAAAAAAAAAATTCATACACACTAACGGTACCTTCATCAAGTTCTTTTAGGTATTAAATTGATCAATTTCAAAATTTTTAGATATCAAATTGATCAATTTCAAAGTTTATGTACTTGATATTATTCCTTAAAAATTTAGAATGGAAATGTTAGTTAACCTAAAAATATAAATTTTCCCATTAATATCTACCTTAGCTTCAATATCATACATATTTAATCAACCATTGATTATTATTTCAAAATTATCATTAAGTTTATATCCTTGCATTATTTCAAACTTTATATTATGAGCTTATTTCATCATATTTATGTATCCCATTGTAGAATCTTCATTCTATAATAATCCACCAACATATTGTAACAAGATTCAGATAAAGAGTCTTATCTCTGGTAGAATATCAAAGTCATGTTTATTCACTTGTTACCGTTCACTATCACAATTTGTTTTTTTCCGTTCCACAAAGTCACAAATTCGATTATCATGAATTTATTCATAATGTTGAGATTTTGTTATGAGAGACTCTTACCATTAAAATTTCACCAGTTGATTCAACTGGTGAAAGGTGCTGCCTTTGGAGCAGGCAAAAGCCTTAGGTCTTGGGTTCGAATCCTAGAGTCTGCAGACTGGGTTCAACTCTGCCTAAGGGTAACAATACCTATAGTGCCCGTGGTACCCTATGGGGCATGCGTTGGTTGGGGTCACCATGATGCAATGGTGGTGTCGGCCATTACCACTAGGGGGCCAGCGGTGGGTTTGCCTACCCTGGCATCGCATCGCCGTCGCCTGCGGGGGCGGGGTGTGACATAAAAAGGCGCCTTTTTATGTCACACCCCGCCCCCACAGGCGACGGCGATGCAATGCCAGGGCAGACAACTGCCACAGGCCCCCTAGTGATAATGGCCGACATCCACCTTCAGGTGAGACCCCAACCAACGCATGCCCCGCAGGGTATCACGGGTACTATAGGTATTGTTACCCTCAGGCAGAGTTGAACCCAGTCTGTAGACTCTAGGATTCGAACCCCAAACCTGAGGCTTTTGCCTGCCCCAAAGGCAGCACTTCTTACCAACTTCAAAAGCAAATAAACCAGTCATATTTTAAAAATTCAAAATTGCATGAACTGTTCAACTAATATATCAATGAAAACATAAGCAACTTAAGAGAAAGATGGGGTATATTTATGAGCTGGTGATCATTGTGGTAGTATAGGGATGGTGGTCATTGTGGTAATGGAGGCACGGTTTAGCTTCTAGAGGTGTTTTTAGCAATGGTTTGGGTTGATTTTTAGAAAGAGAGGAAGAGCTAGAGAGAGAGAGCCTAAGATACTATGTTTTGAGAGTGAGAGAGAAGAGTAAAGTAGTGAGAGACGAAAAACGAGACCCCTCATTACTAAATTATCATTAATTAGTCCTTTATATATTGTCTAATTGAATGGATTGTGATTGAGCTGAAAAGTTAGACAAGGAAATTGTAGGTTGAAGCCCCTTATACCTAATGGGCTAGATGTTAATTGGCCCATAGTCTTTTAATTTCTTTAAGGTGATGAAGATTAGTTTAATTGTTAACAAAAATATAACATGATGATGAAGATTATTCTAATTGTTGTAAATATAAATTAAATATATTATACTATGACATGTGGCATAATTTTATAGGTTAGAAGCACGACATCATTAACGAAGTTTGATATCACTACGTGAAGTATTAAAAGTAGCCTTAAAAGGTTCATTTGTGTATTGAAATTGAACTTTTGAAAGTTCAAGTACCTAATTGGATTTTTCAGCAAAGTTTAGGTACCAAATTCAACACTAACCCTATTTTATAATCTATTTACTTTAATGGCCTTAATTATAAAGTTTACATATATATATATATATATATATATATATACACTAAGAGGGCATATAAATCATTGTTACATATTCATTAATTCAAATACTTAAGAAATATGACGAAGTAAAATATGTTAATAAATTTATTGTATCGTTCTTTTATCAAGTTATTGTTATTTTATCATTAATTTAAGTTTTATATTACTCCTCCCTTTTATGATTAGGATATACATGAAGTTAAATCATAGAAATATTCAAATATTTTAATTTAAATAGTGGGAAAATTAATTATAGCATATGCCAAAAATCGACTTTTAAATTTACTTTCATAAGTTAGCTATTTTCTTTTCTAAATGATGAAAGTGTATATAGTTTTATTTGATAACCATATTATGTTCTAAATTTTGTCGTACCAGCATGGTTAAATTTTGCACACATATCATGGCGTGTTGTTGGCTAGTATGTGTGTATGCACGTATGTATATATGTACGTATGTCTGTATGTTAGATAGCAATGACTAGCTGTAGAGAGTTCGCAACAATTATAGACATCAACACGAATCCACTATAATATAGGGAATGCATAATTAATTGATGATGCTAAAACCTCATGGAAGATTAAAATTTGTTGGAAGCATTATAAAGACTAAATATACGAGAAGCAAAGAAGATCATGTGGGCCACTAAAGTGACCAAGCAGCATCACATATTGATAAAGAAAGAGATGAGAACGAATCAAGCTTGAAGTACTGAAACTATCGAGCAAAAGCATTCGCTGGTGCATGAAGCAATTTTCTGCTTATAGTTTTGGGTCATGAGGCAAGTCGGTGAACAACATTTTCTTTGAAGACACATCTAGGGGTAAAGTCAATTGATCAATTTTCACAAACTTAGTGCAATAGACAACATTATCTCTAAAGACACATTTTGGGATAAGGTCAACTTGTCAAGTATTGCAAATTTAGTGCAATACCTCCTTTGAATTGCCATGTTTATCGAGTAAAAGGCGAGAGTTGACTTTGGAATTGCCATCAAAGATGATTAAGATGACTTAATCTTGCATGTTGAGAATCAAAGAGGAGAGCTTCTCCTTCATTGTATCCAATTTGCTTTTCTCAACTGGACATTACTCAATACGGAGTTTGTCGTAAGTACATAACCATGAAGACAAAGCATGTGGTACATCTCAAAGAGGATCCTTACTACTTTCGCTTAATGTGATTCTCACGTGTAAAATGAGATGGCAGTATAGTGGACCAGGTTTCTTCATGCTATTACCACCTCCAAATTATGGTTCTTGCATGAAAGTGCAATGGATGTTGGCAAGCCATCATCTTTCCATGGAGTACTTAATTTCATAGTATCAAGTTATTGAAGTAGATGGTGGGGGTACACTCAAATATTACATTTTGATGATTCACAAAACCTATCCTATCCTAGTTTATAACATGTTAAAGAGGCGGGAGAAGTCTTCACTCATTCATGCCATGTTAAGGGGGATGTGCACCATGAAGGGACGATGCCAACTTATCTTATCTTATGATAAAGTTTCCATATTGATATCATTCACATTGCATAATAGGGATGGCCTGGTCACACACAGAGTCAAATGCATTGAGTACAAATACACAACAAGCATCATGCATCAAACATCGTGAACATGCACACAAGAAGTGATACATCTTTGTATGTAGCAAGCGTTGCACGGATGTACTCATGTGGCTGATATCATGTGTAGTAGGCAACTTCGCATGGGATAGGGATTATATGAAGTTAACATCATGTAGAGCAGTTATTGCATAAGGCTAGTGTCTTAATAAGTCATTAGACTTTATCTAAAAGAAGGTTACCCAAGTCGGTCACGCCCCAAAAGATATCCTCAACATAATAGTCCGTCATATTCAATAATAAAGTTTAAGTATGACAACCTTAGTCATTCTCATAAGCTTTGATATTAGGTGTAAGGCGTGCTCTCACAATTTTTAGAGGACCATATTTTGAAATATGAAGCTTAAGAATATACAATAACAAATTAAGAAATGAAAATCATAATATTCATTCATTCATAAATAATTTCTTACAAGTCTTAGAGGCATTCCCCCGTCAAAATATGCTAGAGTCTATTACAAGAAATTTCTCTATGAAACCTATATCTAAGCTAATGATAAATTTCATCTAATATTCCTTAACCAAAAAAGGAAATACCTGGCTTCAACCACAAAAAGGTAAACTGCAAGAGATATCTATAGGGATATAGACTAACAGGCTTAGTGAGAATTATTTCCATAAGTAAATACTTGAGTAGCAAAAATTTCAAATAAGTTATTTAAGAATCCAAGTGAAATGCAACATACACATGAGCAGGCAAGGCATATAGTTTTCTGGGAACCATATATTGAATGGATTTATGCCCTCCATTTGGGGTTTAGTGATAATAATTAATCTCAGATGGAGTCATCTTAGTTAATCCACGCTTTCGATTATTACCGCCAAGCATATTAACTCTACTCGTGTCAAGCCATGCTTTCGATTTACCGCCAAGCATTGTTTTAATTCCTTGTCACCAAACATTTGCTTTCAATCATTGTCGTCAAGCATTGCTTTCAACCGTGTCACTATCTTTTCACCCAAGGATAATAACCCCATGCACTGTGACTTACTACGTTATATGCATGAAGTAATTTGTTTAAGATATCATAGCATCGTTATTGTCAATTTTAAGGCGATCATAGAATTTCAGGCATATCAAGTTCTATACTAAGACAAGCAATCCTTTACAATCAATTCCTGCCTCGATATTCTCAGTATTCTTTCACACAACTTTTCATACAACATTTTATCTTTTCTTAATTCTAATACATCTGTACTACAAGCACAATCAAGTACACAAATTAAAGGAATAAACTTACATTGCCATGGTGATACTTCTTCTATATGGAAGAGTCGATCGAACACTCCATTTAGTCAAAATAGTCCTCGGGATATAGATATTCTTCCCCGAGATCACCTAGTCAAGAAAAATACCCATAATGAGTATTTCTTGACAACCTTCTCGAAATTTGATAAAACTATGTCACAAGAACGTCAAAATTCGTATAAAAGACAATTCCAACTTAAAATGGCCATAACTTGGTCATTTTAACTCGGAAATGCACATATAATATACCTTTTTTCTACCTAATTGAAAAGATCTATCCATTTCTAAGGTTATTTCTATCAAACAAGGTATTTTGGATCGAAAAACATGGGTGACCAGATTCACCACGAAAATCCTATCCCAAAAACAATCATTTCAAATATTAAAAAATCATTTGATAATTACCTAGTCATCAATATAGATTGAAAAATTCCTTTTTATACATTTATAGCTCATATTTCATACATGTTCAAGTATTTGTTGTCCAACCAAAAATTCTTTTAGTAAAAACAATATTAGTTAGAAGTTTAGAAAAATCATAACTTACAAGGAGTTCTTTTGTAAATTCTTTGAAAATGAATCTTTTGATTCTTTTGTTTCCAAAGAGTATTTTATGTTTATCTTATTATTTTCCTTGGCGAATTTTCTATAAAAATGAATTTTTCTATTTTTCCTTTTTGAAACTTTTAACACTAGTGTCACTTATCTTATTAGTTTCCTATGTTTTTTCTTTGACTATTATTTTTATCTTTTTAAATCTTGGTTTTGAAAACTTACATTTCCTTTTTATGGGATTTCCTTTATATTATGTTTTTAAGGAAAACATTTTTGTAACAAAGAATCATCTTCCTTATTTTTAGAAAACAACCTATCACTACTATAGTTATGGTTTTAGAAAAAGCCTTTCAAAATAATGGTATTTCTAAAATTATAATGAGTTCTTTCTAAGGCTTTGAGAAAAATGAATTTGTTTTATTAATTTAAAAACTCTAAATTTCTTTTAGAACCCTTCTTTAGTGACAAAAATCTCTTTTGTAAAAAGTATAGTTTAAACTTTGCGGTTTAGATAACAACTTTTATTTTGCATGAATATGAGAATAACAACAAGCAAAATTATAACAACAAAATAATAAGCAAAATAATATAAGTCAAGTATTGAGAGTCTTAGCTTTGAATCAACACTCTCGGACTAAGAAATGGACTAGTCTTAAAAGAAAAGAAAAAATGTTTTGACTTGATGAGGACAAGTCTAAGGTAGAAAGACTAGTCTTAAAATAACATGAAAGTAAATAAATTACAATAAAAGTGAATAAATTGCATTGCATGAAAATAAATAAATAACAAGTGAGCTTATATGCTCTAAAGAATATACTTATATAGATACATAATTATATTTAATTAGATATAATCAAGAAGTTAGCATAATGACAACAATAATATGAGCAAAGTAAAATAACAACATAAAAATATAGAAATGGATGTTCATGAACAAAAACAATACATGAACATAGTGTAGGTTCCATAACAATAAGTTTAGGAAACTCACACCATGGTCATGTAAAGTTACATAACATTGTAGTAAGAATATGAAAAGAATTTTTACCTAAAGAGAAGATGGGAGTGGTATGTGTGAATGGATTTTGTGTATGAAGAAGAAGAAAATTTGAGAGTATTTTAGAAGAGTAATAGAGAGAGTATTTGAGAGGGTTTTTGGTAGTAAATTTGTGGGTAGTAGATGTGTGAATGAAGTAAAAGAGGATGAAGTATTTATAGAAAAATGAGAAGAGATTTTGAGTAATTTAATTTAAAAAAATTAAAAAATAAATAAAGAAAGAGAGTGCCGCGGGAGGGGGGGGTGATGTGGGTGGGGGTGGACGGCCTTAAGTGAAATAGAGAGGGAGAGATTTATTTTTTTTTTTTTTGTAATTTTGTGTGTAAAAGTAATAATATGTAAGGTAGATGTGACATAAAGTGTATGAGAATAGTAAAAAGTAAGAAAAATAGGTATGTAGAGTGTAAGAGTAGGTGGTAGAAAAAGTAGAAATAGATTAATAGTGTAGAATAGTAATGAATAGTATAATGTAAAGTAGATATGACTAATAAAATACCGGCAGTAAGAAAATACGTGTATAAATGTGATATCTACTATTTTTAGCTACCGAAAAATTATAAAACTAATATTTTTGAAAACCTTATATTTTTACGAGTCTAACGATATATTCAAAATATTTTTACTATTCCGAGCTTCGGGATACATTTTTTGAAAATTGTATCCGATCGGGTCTAAAACGAACTGTGGTTTGACTAATCTGATATTTTTAAGCTCTCTTATGTTATTACAAACTATTCTAACTACTAATCTCTTATTTAATCTTTTAGGGTAATGAACTCGGAATTGCTAGACTTAAACTGTTACGTCTAACTAGGATCTTGTTAACTTTAAGGTTTTCGGTTGACCTTCTAATTAGGTTTTAAGCTTAACCGATCGTAAAACCTTGGGGGTTTACAATGTCCATGAAATGCTTTTGGAGTCCAACCTTCCTTAGTTGATAACATGTTACCAAGGGGTAGGTAGCAACTCTTAATGCCCTACTCATTAAACTACTATTACTATGCTAAGGATATGTAAGCCATGAAGGAATGCTTTTATGAGTAAGATTATCAACATTTGAGAGGCACACTTTAGGTGTTGCATAGTACATGGCGAAATCATCCCATTACTTAACTAGCCTTGAGTATTTATATCTTTTTGGGAAAAGCAACATCACATTAAAGGAGCATTAGAGTTGTGGGAAATGTGCTTTGTTGTTATAAGACCTTGAAGACTTCATGCACTTAGGAGAAAAGCTTCGATAAGTAATGATGTTATTAGGAGTGATATAATGATAACATTCTACTATTAAGAGACTAAACATTTCACACGCTCAATAGTACACTTTAACTAAGTAATGATTTTATATTGTGTAAGGTAATGATATTGCACTTATCTTGCACTTTTGTAATAATACCATGTGCCTAGTAGTAAAGACTTGATATAGTCACACTAGTGTCAACTAGAATCACTATGAGACTGCTTAAACTTTATGATCTAAGGTGGTTCCTTGTAAAACTATCATAAATATGAGACTTGCTTAAACTTAGCGATCTAAGTAATATCTTATAAAAGCATCATATTCACAAGTTTTACTTAGACTCAAAGATATAAAGAACTTCTTGGAAAATTTTTCATAAATATGAGACTTAGGCTCAACGATTTAAGAGGACTTTTATAACACTTTCATAAACATGAGGCATGCTCAAGCTTAATGATTTAAGGGAATTCTTATACAACTATCATAATATGAGTATTTCATAGATTCAATTATTTAAGGAAGGCTCGTGTGTCATTTTACACATCAGAGCAAAGTTCTTGCTTACTAACGATAATATTTGAAATATTATTTAAGAAATCATTTGATTGAATATATGCAGTGGTAATGGCATTTGTTGCATGAGATCAATAATTCCTTTTATATTAGTTAAAGAGGCATCTCCAAATATTCGATGACTCGATATAACTTATCAAGATACTACTTAGGATTAAAGTGTTAAGACTTATGACATTAGAGTAGTGCCTAAATTTGAGTAATTATCATGAATCGTAATGATGATAAGTAATGCTTGTCAGTGATGTTAGCTACACTACTTAATAGCTAAAAACATCAAGAAGTACATAAAAATGGTAATAGATATGCCATGAATCTTTAAAGAGCCTTGTCTTAAGAGGTTATCATTTTCCATTGACGCTTAAGGAAATTACACTCATTCTTAACTACTATGGGTTGTTAGGTATAATATAAAATTTGAATTCATCATCATGTGCCTAGAATTCGTAGCTTTTACCATCATCAACATTTTCTGTTAATCGATCATAAAAATTTAGTTGCTTACTGTTAATTATTAGTTGTTTTATGGAATTGGCTTTGCATGTTAAGAAGACTAATTTCTCATTTTGCAATGATAATGGCAATGGTAAAACATGTTATAATAAATTCTTTCATTAATATAAAGTGTCCATAACTTTATTTATACATGAAGAGAAAAGAGAAAGGTAAGGATAGAAAACCAACTAAGACATTTACTAGTTCTTGTAGTTTTCAATATATGTAATGTTTTGCATTTTCACAACACCATCAATTCTCTTATGTTTCTTCGTACCTCCAAGACAACTGGTGCATCATCTTCTTCTTCTTAAGTTTTTTAGGTTGGTTCTCTTCCTATGTTGATAAAATGCTTCAAGGAGTTTCTTTGTTGGTGTCTCCCCTTCATTTATATGTTCATGGAAGAAAGTTGCTTGGATGAGACGAAATATATTTTTGTTGTCATAATGAAGACATGCTTCATATCCTTGCATCATTTCATGTATTGGTTCCATGTTGAGTGATATGACTTGGAGGACTTCCATTGAGCTATTTATGACTTAAATGTACAATCAATTTGATAAAGAATTAATTCACAAGTATGTTGGGGATTTGGATCTAATATATAAGAATTGGAATTCCACATATTGGGTGTTACTTACTAATAAAGAAACAAACAACACTTGTGAGAATATTGATATTACACACAATATTTCACTAGTTGATCATTGCTACAATTAAATATTGAGAATAGTAGGGATCAGAGATTTCAAACTTCAAAAGGGTGATAAACAAATATTAATGATAATTAAGTCTGTTTCTAGATAGAGTATTTATGTTTGTAAATGTATAGATTCGAGTGAAGTAATCACGTGAGCTGTGTAACTATCATGCTACATGTGCTTTGCAATGAGTGACACTCAATGACACTTTAAGAATGATTAGGACTGAAATGGAATAAGGAAGAGAAGTAGGCAATCTTGATCATCTCGGATGGACTTGTGATGAGTTATTAAGGAGCTATCAATCATCAAACCTCACTAGTAGTAATGGATGAGTATTCAATCTCTCAAGATAAAAATTTGATAATATGTTAGTGTTTCCATCAAATTTCTTCATCTTCCAGATGAGGGAACTTAAGGTATTTATAGAGTTGGCCATCAATGTTATCTATTGGATTAGATTGACAATTGACAACCAAGATATGTTCCTTTTAGTGCATGAGCCATATTGAGAAAAATTAGATGATGAATAGGTGGTTCAATGAGCCTAACTCCAAGCCCACCATGTCAAATCTTCCTTGATTATCCCAATTAACTGGGCTTGACTTTCGAAGCATTATCAACTTTGGTCCATGTCCTTTCTATGAAAAGATCTAGGTTACAGGAACATCAATCACATGAAATCATGCAAAGCTCTGTATAGGACTAATTTTGAAGTTTAGTTTAATGTTCACTATAGTAGCTATGGAAGACATAGCAAAGTAGTGCACTCATATGAAGTGCCAAATATTTATCCTTGTATCTCTGAAAAACAAATATTTACATAACATTGAGTGAGGGTCCATGTACTACTCATCTACAAATAGTAGTTATGATTTAGGTTCTTTGCACACATATCCACATTAGTAAGGAAAATCACGTTCTTGTGTGTTTTTACCTGTCTTTTTTCATGTTGCATTGTACTACATCTTGCATACTAACCCTTAGATATTCGTGCAAGTGTAGTTATTGTTACCATCCGCACCTTATCATTGAACACTAAGAGATCAAAGAAATTTCTAAAGTTGAAAGATTTTAAGAGGGCTATTATAATAGGTGAACATTTAGGTTCCTTGATTTTGGTTGGCTTTTCTTTATCTTCTCATGCATCATCAAGTGCATGTCATTTGTCTTTGATGTTGCCCATCACTAGCGACATTTACAGTACTGTATTAGTTGTTATCAGTAGGTAGTAGGTTGTTTCAAATGTCATCATTGACAATGATAAGCTCCCCATTCTACTCTCGCTTATTAAATATCTTTTCTAGGGTCCAATAATTCTTACTATGATGATATATGATTCTATGGAATCCTTAAAAATTAGCATTGCACTTCTCTTATGTGGATTATAAATGCACAATCTTTAGGAGTCTAATGTTATCATTTTGCAACCACTAATCAAGTATCGTGTGTACTTTGCCCAATGGGCACTAGAATGATAGTGATGATAGTAAGCCACTAGGTTTCTCACTTCTTGGTTCTGTATTCAGTTAGAGCTTTCACCTTGGGCTAAGTTCATAGTTTACAGTTGCTCATTGGACTTTGCATTCTCTCCTTTTTGTCGCATAATATAATTACTGGTCCTTCGTGTATTTTCAACCAATGCAACAAATGCAACAAAAAGAGATTCTTATGATGCATTGCATATTCAATGAACATAACCTAGATAAATATTTTTACCAATCAAGTCTTAAATGTCTAGAGAGTGCTCTATGAAGTGCTTGATGAATTCCACCATAGGTCCTCTCTAGGCTCCTATTGAATGTGCCTCATGTTAGATAGAGTGATACTCTTAAAAAGAGAAAACTTCTTTAAAAACATCTTGCACATACTTGCCTAAGCATATATTAATCTAGGAGGAAGGTTAACATATCAAATGTATGCTATTTCTATAACGGATGTAGAAAATTCTTTTAACTTGGGATCATCATTTAACCATACACCTATAAGATGTCAATAAAATTCTTCAAATACTTTTTAGCATTTTCCTTCTACCATTGTATAACATAAATTTAGGGTTTACATAGTCCCCTAGGTTTGACTTAGCAACAATGTGTTGATTGTAAAGGATTTTATGATCCAACACTTTCACAATGGATTTTGCTTCAATTAGACACTTAGGTCTTTCTTAAGGACAAAAGAGCCTCTTGAATCAAAAGTTGTAGCTTATACAAACATGGTAGGAGCAGGAAAATTTAGAATGATAGATACTTCCATTACATTACAACCTATGGTGCAACATGTAAGGATAACGAACCTCTAATCTAAATTGCATTGTCTCTCACCTTAGCAATAGGTTGCAAAATGATGCAGATCTAGTACAACAACTAGCTTCTTAGTGCAAGGGCTATTAAGGACATTGTTTTGCATATCGGTAGTAGAGTTAGCAACCTCAAGTGTCAATACAATTAAATAAGTAATCTAAATATTGGTTTTATCTCTTTTCTTACTACTGTCAGCAAGGCTAATTGTCTTCTTCTTTGTTGGTGTTATTATCAAGCTGTTAACTTCCTTTATCCCTAATCGAGTCATCGAAACATGGTGGAGTAGATTCGACTGTAGTGATCACATGTGTACAATGTACATCTCATGGTACACATAATCTTAAAGGAGTGACTTGGTAACATAAGTAAAGGATAAATAAGAATGAGAAAACTGGGAGGAGGAGTAAGCAACTCAAGAATTTCAAATGTACATATAATAGGTAGATGAGCTACATAATATCAACTCTATGGTTTTGAAAAGAGACAAAATGCTCTTTGTTCAATTTTTGTTTTATTGCCCATGACCATAAAAGAAATAGCACAATAACAATTTTTTGAATGTCTAAATTGTATTTAATGAGGAGAAGCTTCAGTTTTTATATAGTTTGGTCGTTAATGACCTCTTGTCAAATTGCATGGACTATTAATAGTTAAGATGGGTCCTCTTAATGCTAGATCCTTTCAAGGCTTCTATTGAGTTCTAGTCCATGAAGAGTCTCTTTAAGTGTATGACCTTACTTAAAAAAAGGTTGAACGTAAAAATCGGTCCGATGATCCTTATTCTAAGTCTATCATGTCAAATATTCCTTAAGGTATCCCAAATACAAATTAAGCTTTTTAAACCCTATCATTTAGTTCAAAGGGTAAAATCAAAATATTTTAATATAATTACTTTATCCTTCTGGCATGGTGTCTAGATGCTAGCATCCAAAAAATAGCCATTAAAACATTTAATGTTCAACCGGGCTTTGTGTTTTTAGGTCCAACAATTAGGAGACTTGCGGATCTTATAAATACAAGTTGTTGGAAAGTTGAAGAAGATTGTTAGAGCTCATTAAGTGTAAGCAATCACTAGTTCAACTCTCTCAAAGTCTTTTGTGCTTTGTTTGGTAGGTAATAGAAGTATTGTAGTGCTTTTAGTTTTGTAATTGCTATCTCTTATAAAGTACTACACTATAATTTGTGAGTGCATTAGTGGAATCTTGAGTTGTATCTATAGTGTTGGAGAGATTATTGTAAAGGCACAATTCAAATAATTGTGTTTGTGTTGTTTGTAGATTTAGTGGAGCCTTGTGGTTGTTTTGCATTGAATGATGTGTGAAATCCTTCTTGAGTGAGGTATTGTTGTGGACCATGGAGACTAAGAGGCAAACCAAACTCCACATCAAACCTAGTGTTATCTCTTTCTACCTTACACTTTTTATTGTTGCAATTTATATATTGTTGCCTACTTTATTTTTTGCAAAATTGGGTATCAAATTCTTGAAAAGATAAAAGTTAGTGCATAATTCACATTCCTTAGGTTTTATTAGGTTTCTACAATTGGTATAAGAGCTAGTACTCTAGGATATGGTGCTTAATCACATCTAGAGTTTGTAAAATGGCTAGTAATGCACTAAGATTCATGGAAAGAAAACCATAAATAGGCCTTAAATCCTAACCGATACTAATTATGCATCTTGGAAGTGTACGGTGACCATTTTTATGAAAGCACAAAATATATATTTATGGAGAATAGTTAAAAATGGTCCTATAGTTACACAGGGTAAAGATGAAAATAGCTATGCAAAGGCAGAAAAAGAGAAAGTGTAATTAAATAAAATAGTAACGAATATATTATATTGAGGTAAATTATACTAAAAGGTATCAATGTTTGAGGATAAATTCATTTAAGCTATCAACATTTGAAATGGTTAGAAAGAAGAATCAATGTTTTACAAAGTGAATCAAATGAGGCATCAACATTTTATAAAGTTCATTTAAGATATCAACATTTTGATTAGTTTTTAGATAAATTTCCTAGATTTTCATTGATGGTCAATTATTAATATCTTATTTGACTCACTTTGTAAAACATGGATACCTCTTTTAAACTATTTGAAATATTGATACCTTAAATAAATTTATCCTCAAATATTGATTACTCTTTTAAACAATTTGAAACGTTAATACCTTAAATGAACTTACCCTTTTAATGTAATTTACCCTATTATATTGCGGTTTAAATGAAAGAGATTTTAGTAGAATTTGCACTTATAGATTTGCAAAAAAAAAAAAAAGGCGAGATTATTTGGAAAATACTTATGAAGGTTTTACAAAAGTAAAAGTTACCAAAATTAGTCTTTTATGTGATGAATTTAAAAAATTTAAATTGAAGACAAATGAATTAGTAGATGAAATGCATGATAGATTCATTAATATTTTGAATCAAATATCTATTCTTGGTAAGAATTTTACTAATGTTGAGATTAACTAAAAAATCCTTAGGTTGTTGCCAAAGGAGCGAGAATCTAAAAGAATTGCCATAGAAGAAGTGCATGATTTGAATTAATTTTCGAAGAAGCAACTTCTTGAGACTTTATTGACTCATGAGATGATCAAAATATAAGGGAAGAGTCAACAAAGAAGGAGATTGCTCTAAAAGCCTCTTGTTCTAACTCAAGCAACGAAAGTGAAGATGATAATGGGGACGAGCTAGACAAGTTAACAAGAAAATTCATAAGATTTTTCAAGGAGAGGAATAAGAAGAAGAAGAAGAAAGATAAGTTGCCCCCTCAAAATCAAAAAAGAAGACAATTACATGGTTCAAGTGTAATGAACCGATGCATATTTAACAATATTTCCCAAATGCCAAGAAAAGTGGGAAGGAGGGCAAGAAGAAGGCTTATGTGGCCACATGAAGTGATGAAGACTCATTTGACTCGGATGAAGACATGCACTTTATCAGATATGCTTTACTTCTTCTCAAGTTTCTTATGATAAGATATGTGACATGTATGATAAATTAATAAAGATAAAAAAAAAAAGAATAACATGCTTAAATAATTAATGAAGAAAATAGGAGATGAGCTTGATGTGTTTAGAAATGAGTTTGATGATATAAAAGTGGGAAAATGAAAAATTGCATGAATAAATTGAATACTTGAAATTGGAAAACAATAAGTTAAATGGGGACAAATGATAATTAGTGCAATATGAATGAAAAATTGAAAGTTGAAAATGATTTGCTTGATCTTGAAGTTAAAACTTTAAAAAGTGATGATGCGGTTCATGTGTATAATAAGGATTGCATGAAAGTGCTAGTTGAGCACAAAAGTGAATGAAAAATTGAAAATAGCTTGTGTGAAACAAATGCAATCATAGTTAAATTCATTGAGAGTGAGAAGAATTTAAGCACTTCCTCGAAAAGCAAAATGTAATTCCAACAAATATGGAATTGGTTATGATAGAATCAATAGTTATAAATATCATAAAACTTGGTTTATGAGAGCAACTCATGAAACTTGCAACTATTGTGAAAAGCTTGGTCATATTTGCACACAATTGTGCAATAAGAAAGCTATGCATTTAGGTCATAAAAGTAAGTTTGTTTAGGTATCTAGAAGAGAAATACATATCTTAACGAACCCCAACAAATCCAAGTAAAAGTGGGTACCAAGAAATTATTTGGTTTTTGTACTTGTCTTTATCTAACCCTAAAGGACTCAAGCTAAAATGAGTACAAAGAAGTTATTATATTTTTATAGGTATCAAAAGTGCTTTAAGGGCATCTTTAAGGTAAATCCTTATTTGCTTGGATTTCATGCTTTGTGCCCTTCGTGATTTTTGTGTTGAAAATGTATTAATATGCTTAAACATGCAAATTTTTCATGTTGTGGTCATTTAGTGCATATTTTGAGTAAATTTATGCTAAAATTTGACCTTGAAATATATGATTTTGGCTTTTCATGAGTTTTGTGCAGCAACAATGGCTATTCATGCTTAACAAAGCCACATAGACTTGTATGAATGCTTGTGTTGATATGAAGATGTTTTTGAGAAAATCTGTGCACATTTTTTAGAAAATCCATGCCTTTTAAAATCTTAAAATGCTCAAATTCATGATATATCATTTTAAATGAGTTGAAATGCATGAAAACATTTTTTGACTAATTTGTGCACTTTTGAAAAATCTCTCATGATAGTTTCTTATGCATGTTTCTTTTTCTATGGCATGTTTTGTAATTGCCTTTTTGATGAGTCCATAGGGGAGAAATATGTTAGCGCACAATTAACATGTTTAAGATTGAATATGAGATAACTTTTGTTTTCCTTTAGTTAAGCATTAAGTTTTTTAATTTATTTGCAAAATTTACTTTAAAACCCAGATACTTAACTGAATAGGAGTTAATTGTGCAATGATTGCACTCATCAAAAAGCAAAAAATTGTTGAACCTATGCATTCAACATGTCTTTTGATGAGAAAATGAAATGCACAATTAACCACTTAATCATATTTAGTTATACTTAATTAGTAAAACAATTGCTCAATTTGATTTGGATATATTTGAACTTGTTTTGCTTTGATTTTGTTTATACTTGCTATTGTAGCTTAATACAAACATATTTTAGACCTTGTTTTCTTTAGATTTCTTAAAGCTCAAAACATGAAAGTTGTAAAACTTTTTTAAACTTTCCATAGCATCTTGAATCACTTCAGTTAGAGTTCAAATAAGAGGGCTATGCTCAAAATACAAATCAGTATCAAATTGGTGATGACCTAATGTATGGATGCCATGACTAGAGACGTTCGAACACTAGCATATGAAAAATAGCCATTGGAACATTTAATGTTTAGTGAAACTTTATGTATTTGGGTCCAACAACTAGGAGGCTTCAATATCTTATAAATACAAGTTATTTGGGCAGTTGAAGAAAGTTGTTTGATCCCGTTAAGTGCAACCAATCGCTAGTTCAACTCTCTTAAGGTTTTTTGTATAAATTGTGCTTTGTTTTGTAAGTGAGAGAAGTAGTGTAGTGTCATTAGTTTTGTAATTGCTATCTCTTATAGAGCATTATAGTTTGTGGGTGAATTAGTGGAATCTTGAGTTATACCTATAGTGTTTGAGAGATTATTGTAAAGGCAAAACTCAAACAACTCAAGTAATTGTGCCTGTGTTGTTAATAGCTCCAACGGAGCATTGTGATTGTTTTGTGTTAAAAAAGTGTGGAGTCCTTTTTGAATAAGGCATTGTTGTGGACCGTGGAGACTACGGAGTAGACCAAACTCAACGTTAATCCTGATGTTATCTTTCCTATCCCACACTCTTTTATTATTACACTTTATATTATTATTGTTTATCTTGTTGTTTTGTATAATTAGGCATTAAATTTTAAAAAGATAAAAATTAGTGCATAATCCACGTTCCTTAGGTGTTACTAGGTTTCTACAATAATATTATAAAATCATACAAATGTAGAAATGCTCACCATATTTGATAGGGTGCAATTTCTCCGGATGGAACAAGCCGAGCACGGAAAGAAGTCGAGTGCAATATAAATTATAATGTTAAAACCATGAATTCGACATTGCTTTTGTTTCTTATGTATAGAAATTTAGAGAAAGGAATGAATTTCTATTTTTCAAATGGTCTTTTATGAAATAAATTAAAACTTTAAATAAACCTGGCAATAGATCGAGTTGGACATGTGAACTGACCTGACCTCACTAGCATCGACGGGATTAAAACTTGGACCAAGCGAGTCTGGCTTGGTCCTCCATTAAAAAAAGAAATGAAAAACAAAAAAGCTAAAATAAAAAAAGTAAAAGGTAAATGTAAGTAAATAAAAACACATGCTCAAACTATTTTTATGTGTATAATGAAAATTTATTATTTATTCACAACCTAAACAACATAAATAATAAATATACCTAAAAGTATGTCTGATTAGATTTTTATAAAATTCTATGAAAAGTAAGATCTCTTAATGATGCCAGACTTGTTTCCATCTTAAAAGTATTTTGTACTCAACATACCTAAAGATGAATATTTTTGTGTGTTAATATAAATTCACATCATAGATAATTCTTTTAAAAATATTGGTTAAAGATCATAATACTCTTAATCTCAGTTTTATTGTAAGTGTAAAATTATTTAAAATTAAGTTCATTTTTATATATTTTAAATTTTATGTTTAAAAAAAATTATTATAAAAATTGGTTCCACGAGTCCATGAACTAGCCTAGGACCTGCCGGTTTTTAGTATGAGTACTGACTTGTGTGCCCACGAATATGATTCCAAATCCATATATTCCAAACTCATGATTTACTAGGTCTAGCTATGAATATAATCAAGCTGATGATTATAGGGTACTCTACTTGTCCGACTTGCTAAAAATCTTATAGGATAATGGGACGGATTTGAGTATTCCATTAATATCTTATAAAGTTCAGGATCAGGTTTTAGGTCTTATACATAATCTAATGAGAAAATCTTATCTGACATAATTAATTAATTAATTAATTAAATTTAAAAGAAAATTAATTTACTTTCGTTGTTCCACTTCCATGCATAACAATCTGTTTTGCAAGCAAAGAATAAATAGAAGATGAAAATAGAATAGACTGCGATGGGTTTTCCATTTATATGTTTTCCATCGCCTCTTAGCAAGATATCCTAGCTTCCTTTTTGGCATACATAGTACATGCCGTTTTGCATTGATCCGTCTTCCCAGGCTTTTGAAATTTATTTCTTCATATCGAATTTAAATCAATGATTAGTGATTAATGGCGTGATGATTGCCGCAAAACCTTACAATTTGGATACTAACACAATCCAACAAAGAAATCTCTTAGAAGTTTAAACCAATCAGCTGATTTAAAAATATATGTTGAATTTAAAAAAAAAATAAGGATCCATATATTTATATATATTTTTTTCAGAAGTTCTTTTTAATTTATCTTATTATAAAATACGGTTACTATGGCCGCACGTCGTGGTTCATGATGTTAGACTTAAGTTCGTGCTAGTAGCATACTTTGCATGAGAATTCGTGTACTGTGATTAACAATGGCTACACTGAATAAATCAATGAGGGCAAGACAGGTTGTGGGCAGAAAGAAAAACATCTTATACCGTTTAAGGTTTGATTTTTGAAATTTTATAGAATATTAGAGAGGGTATGGGTTTTATAGAACTTATCACAAACCCATTTCAGTTGTATTTTTATGTCTAGATTGGTTCCTTAATGTCCAACTCTACTTTAAAACATGATAGTAAGGCTTTTTCAATCAAAGGGTCATTTCCTTTTAATTCATTCATGGTAACTAGATATACTAGTATTGCTTTGGATAATATCAATAATAATAAATAATTATTCTTTTAAATAACTTTTCAAATCAACACTCGAATCGATCGAAGGAGAGTTCAAGGAAGTGGCCCATTAAGCTCATTATATTTATATGTAGAATTGACAGCTGGCCTACATATTATTACAAGAAACACCTAAAACAAAGAATTTGAGAGAAGATAGTAAAAAATAAATATTCAAGGTGTTATAATGAGGTGAAACCAACCTCTTTTGCCTAAAATGTAGACAAGGATACCAAGGTGAGCCTTACTATCGAATAGACTGAAAAGCAAGTTTTGCCTATTGTTCCAATCAGGAGCGAAACTTAAGTTTTTCTTCTTCTTTTTTTATTTGTCTTGTTACATATTTTCAGAGGTAAGGACGGTGAATCAATAGAGGCGAGTCCATAAGGCAGGTGGACTTATCTCTATTGGCCAACCGTGGCTATTTTAAGCCTTTTTTAGATGAAAAAATCCCTTAGCTGGCTATGCTCATGTGCAATTTGAGAACAAAAATTTATTACATAATACATAATTTATGCATAAATATTAATTATAGTTGGACATATAGGAGGTTGAGTAGGATTTTCCATAGTTCGTTTCACTAGATTGAATTTTTTTTTTTTTTGTGGAAACAAAATATTAATTAACCATAAAACCATGATTAGATGAGTTCCTTTATATACATCATACATAACAAAGTTACTAATCCTAGTCTAGCTAAACATAGACAACAAAAAACAAAAACCAAGCATTAGTTACTTAGACTACCCTAATATAGTAACATCCCTTACATTTCCATGTCCAATCAAATCATCTACCATCAGCACAACAAAATTTTCCATATCATTAGCAAGTTTATTCATTTACCTAACTTGATGTTCTAACTTGTAATGCTGGAGTTGCAAGATCTTTTCCCTACATATATGGATAATATTATGATATTTCAATTTGTAATTTGCTTGCATTGTAGTAGTTGAACAACAGGCTGAGAATCCACGTTAGATTCAATATTTAGGAGGTCATGTAGAACAAAAATTCAATCTATATGCTAATGCCCGCAATTTAGCAAAAATTATATTAGAACGGCCAAGTTTCTTTACACAAGCAATGATGCATTCTCTAATAGAATTTCGAATTACTCCACCAATAGCTGACATGGATGTTAATGGATTAACAGAAGCATCAGTATTTAATTTTGTCAACCTTTCATGGGACGATGCCATTACAAGTTAGTTTTTTCAATATACTTTATTTGTTTTGATTTTTTGAGATGAGCCTATAATTCATGAGACTTTAATTTGATTATAGTTACAATATGTTCTGAAGAACTTGTCTAATGATATATTATTTGTTCCTTAAATTCCATAACACCCATGACATTATTGCAAATATGAAACACCTTGGTAGGTTAACTTGAGAATATTTCCAATTTAAATTGACAATTCTTTTTTTTTTTTTCGGCCGTTCTTGTAAATTGACAATTCACATAAATCCAATTAGAGAAACCATGTAATTTAGATTTGAAAGTTGGCACACTTCAATAATATCAGCAATGCAATGACAATTTCTTAAAGCATGTTGAATGTCTTCATTCGTATCACCACATCAAGAACAAGATGTTCACTGGATTGAGTTGGTTTGAGTTGAACTTAACAATTCTTGGAGACTATAGAAATTAGGATGTGTTTTTTGGTAAATCTTTTATTAAATTATAATGAATAGTATGATAAACCATAAGGATGCCCAGAAGTGTAACAAAATACGAGTAACCCCATGGTTCCTTAAAAATCAAAGTTATTTTTTGATGATTTGCTACTTTCTCTGTGTTTTTTCAATTCACATATGTACGGATTAAAGGACATATAATTCAAATTATCAATGGTGAACTCAGCCAGTTTCTATACGGGATGGAAGGACACATGCTTCTTTTGAATTTCTATTGTTTGTCATAGATGTCGAGTATGTTTGCAACACAGGATTCTAATTTGATTAATATAAATGCAATGTTAGTGTTCAACAATTATTTTCATTAGAACTAAAAACCTGCTTACTTGCGACCATTTACTTGGAAAAAAAACTATAGTATGTTCAAAATAATCATGGCATTGGTTCTTTAAGACGAGAGATAAACTATAAGTGGGTTTTTATAGGACAAGGCTAGTTATCTTTAAAAAGTTTTGTAATAACTTCCCATTTCAAATGTTTATATATATTTAAAGTATCAAGTACAATTATCATTCAAATAAATTTTATAAAGGGTCAAACAAGAGAGCTCCTACTTTAATAATAGGGGTATACTACGTAGGGAGAATTAGAGTATAATATTCTATTTGTATTCTATCATGTAAATATAGACTCTCAAAATTTTGGAATTCAAAACCTATCCTATAATGCTTTGAAAGGATTAATGTCATGAGTAGTATTTGAACTTTGCCAAAATATGCAATTATATATTATATATATATTAAACTTTAGAATTAATCAATCAGTATATAAAAAAACTTTTTGTGCATACCAACAATAAATAGTCAAGTTCTTTCATGTACTAAATTGATCAATTTAGTATCTAAAAGAACTTTTTGTGCACACTAATAATAACTCGATCGAGTTATTTCATGTACTAAATTGATCAATTTCAAAGTTTTTCAGGTACTAAATTAATCAATTTTAAAGTTCAAGTTTTAAATTGTAAATTGATTAATTTTAAAGTATAGGTACCTAATTGCACATTTTATAAAAGTTTAAGTACTATTTGTTACATTATTCCCACTTTGAAATTACCTCATTAGGACTTATAACTTGCAAACTCAATATGTAAATGACATCTTATGGAACATGTAAATCTTTCTATTACATTTATATTCAAGTGATTTTTTTTACATTTGAACTTGTAAATGTTTCATGACAACTTAGAGAGAGAGAGAGAGAGAGAGAGAGAGAGAGATTTTAAGCATTTATAAGTGTAAACTTTTAATCTATATACACATTGTTATACCATTGGTAAGTTTATGGCTTCAAAACCTTATATTATGATATTAAGTGGATTATTTAGGCCATCTATACGTTTATTTCTCTTTCTTTTTTATAGAACTTATAACTTAAAAAGTAAATATATCATATTATTTTTCATTTAACATAGGGAAAATGTCAAATATAATATCTAAATTTTGCACAAAAATTCAATTTGATATATAAACCTTTAACTTTCGATTGTCTAATTCAATATCTAATCAAAGTTTTTATTATTATACCAATGGTAAGTTTATGGCTTAAAAACCTTCTATTGTAATATTTAGTCGAATATTTAGGCCACCTATACATCTATTTCTCTTTCTTTTTTATGAAGCAAATACATATATTATTTTTCATTTAATATAGAGAAAATGCCAAATTTTGAAATCTATGTTTTACACATAAATTCAAATTTGTATACAAACTATTAACTTTAAAGTAGTTAATTCAATATCCAATCAAAATTTTCATAGCTATTCTTATTACTTCACTAATACAATTTACTCTGGTTTTTAACATAGAATAAACAACTTATCAGTGTTAGACGATACTAGAAGAATAAATAAAAAAAACAAGAATATATTGTTTTTTCTACGTTTGCGAACAAAAGAAATGGTATTAAGGAGATAGTAAAAATATTCATAAAAGGTTTGATCAGGTATTAAATTCACCACTTCAAAGTTTAAGAACTAAGGTAAATTTTTGTGTAAAGTTATGGTACCAATTTGTAATCCCCTTAATATTACATAACTTGGTTATAATAAATTTTATAAATAAAATGTAGAATCATAAAAGAACTATAATAAAAATATCAGAAATTACTCCAACTTTTTGGCGATTTAAATCATTAAGTATGAACAAATTAGAATAAAGAATTTTTATCACTAAGACTTTATAAGTTCATAATGTTCAAAATAAAGAATAAAAAAAACTATTTAATATTTAAGAACCTAAGTTTTTAATATTCGAAAAATATTAATACCTTTAAGTTAAATAATTCTGATCTATAGAAACTAAAATTCTGATCTAATCTAGTAACTTATAATTAGTAAAAAGAACCAAGTAACAAATATAAAATAAATATTAAATTTCTAATCTATTAAAAACTTTAGAATAAATCTATAAATAGAAATAAATTCATATATAATTTCAAACCTTATAAATTTATAGTAAATTCGAATTAAGGGTAATATAACTATTAATTTATCAAAATACTACCAAACAAAACTTTTAAACAGATAAAATATAATTTACGATAGCAATATAAAAACTGAAAAGTAAAAGCATTAAACTAAAGATTCTATGTATACTATCGTATTCAGAATATTTAATATCATTATATAAATTTTTATCCAAAAATATTAACGAATCAGTATTTATCATGCGTATCATTTAGATCCACAAAATTGACTTTTTATACAAGTTCATATTTTTGCCCACTCTTTACATATTTATTGGTTATAAATTTATTATCTTCTTTTTGTTTTATTTTTTCATTCATCCTAACTCCCTTACATTTTTTTTTATTACTTTTCACTTTCTTCTCATTATAAATTTTGAATCTTATTGTACGTGCAAAAGTCCAACAAAAGTAAATAATTAAACACATACACATATCTTTAATAGAAATTCTATGCATACCATAGTGTTCAGAATATTTAATAATGAGAATATGAAAATTTTCATCTAAAAATATTACCGAATCAATATTTATCATACATATCACTTGGACCCAAAAATTGATTTTTTTTCACAAGTTCATATTTTTCCCCACTCCTTACATAGTTATTGGTTATAAATTCATCATCTTCTCATTATTTTTATATTTATATATACCCTATCTCTCTTACATTTTTTTTAAATACAATTTTGTATGTATAAGGTGCAAATTGCACTAAGAATTCGCTGGAAATTCTCTTGAAATCCACATAGCTGAATTCCTCAAACCACTTGCCCAAATTGCACCAAACAAATCAAGATTGACCAATTAAGAATGTCCAACTAAGCACCATAATTAATGCTTTGAAATCATGCAAAACAATTGCAAATTCGGAGGAGCAAATTCACTCCTCTTGGTCGAAAGTTTTTCATGAAAAAGCGGTAGCCATTTTCTTAATATATACATTCCATTCTTGACTACGAAACAAAGCATTAAAACAACACAAAAGCAACCCATAATAGCAACTCAAAATAATAGTAACAACACATACAAAACACACTCCAACACACCATTAACAAGCCTCACAAGATCGCTAACATAAGCTTAAGGAAACAAGGAACAAAGGCAGGATAACTTGTTTTTAGCTAGTAATCACACAAAACGTTGGTCTAAATAATATTATACTAATCATAGGATCGGTCAGACCAAGAGAAGAAGTATAACATCATCCCATCAGCCCAAACAAGGTAAATTCACTTCAAACCATAACTATGTAATTACATATATATAATCAACAAAGAATTATGTGTAGAATGATTCTTAGATGATATAGATAGAGATATATCACGTTTAATGCTTATGGGGCATGTAAAAACACTTGGAAGTAGTTTAAACACAAGTATAATTATATATATATATATATAATCTAAGAAAATTGAAATTCGAAACAGAGGAAAATTTGATAAGACGATGAACAGTAGCAACACCGTCTCTGCGCCGGCAGTTATACCCTAATGCCGGCGTGTATAGAGATAGGTCGACGGCACAGAAGCGGTGTAATTTGAAACAAAAGCTATGTAAATTTTGAAATCACATAAATTCCGTTCAACACCAGGTAATAAGGAAATATCATATTATTAAGAATAAATTCTATGACTATTCAATAAAAAATTTGTATCCAATAAGATCAAGAGAAACAAGATAAAAATAAATAATTAGAAATAAATTTTGATGCTATAATCAGTCAAGTAAGAACACATAAAAATAATAAGAAATCGTAGTAAATTACTAATTTACTAAATACGAACCCCGTAAATATCCAATAAAAATAAAATATAAAATATTAAGATTAAGAAAAGCAAAATGAAAATAAATAATAAGTAGTAAATATTCTATACCATAAAAAGGACCAATACATGTAATAGAAATTGAATTAAATATCAAGATACACTTAGACAATCATAAAAATTCAATTGTGTTATTTACATTATGTTAATAAGTATTTTGTCTTAATAAGTGACAATAAATTGTAAATAATATAAATAGAGCTGATATAGAATTATTCTACTAAGTAAAATCATATTAGGTGGATTAAGTTAATTAAAGTAGATTTAGTAATTGAAATAGGCGATTGGTTCTAATCAACTCACTTTAGATTAATATACTAGGTAAAACCATAAAAAGAAAGGAGTAATTTTTCTAAAATACATCTGAATTAGAATTGGTGTAACTTATGGTATAAGATATACCATAATTAATATGGTAAATATGTTGTTTTAAATATCTTATTTTCGAAACTAATAAAAGAATAGATTAGTTAAATAATAAATATATGTTATTTCATTTTCATAGGAAAAATAGATCAATTCTCAAATTTTCAGTAGCTTATACAACAATTTAGCGAGGATCACAGGTGAGGGAATTTTGATGATCTACTATTTGCTTGTGATAGCTACTGCTTGCTGTTATGTTGATTATATTCTTGTATGTGGAATGACTGATTGATGTAAGT
This sequence comes from Combretum micranthum, assembly GCA_024138025.1. Lineage (NCBI taxonomy): Eukaryota > Viridiplantae > Streptophyta > Magnoliopsida > Myrtales > Combretaceae > Combretum > Combretum micranthum. The sequence continues at coordinate 48,883 of JAMXBD010000589.1, forward strand.
GCCATCATCTGCTTGATCACCTGAATAAATAGATAAAGATAATAATTCACTAAACTAATTGGATATACTTACCACATGTGCTTGACCCCCTATAGGAAATGCCCCAATTTGAAATCAAAAGTATTTTGAAATGTATTATTAAATAAATCTGACTTAGAATATTTTAGGTTGCTTTTATATCATTTGAAAATGACGAATTTATACTAAAAGAGTTTATGAGACAAACATGGGACATTTCTGAGTATTGTTGTGACAGTAGATATTGCCTGAGTCGGGGTCCACTGATCACGTGGTGATGGATGTTACCTGAGTTGGGGTCTATCTGTCGGATTCACCTTTAGTAGGTGATGGTTAGTATTGGCAGTAGATGTTGCCTGAGTCGGGTCTACTTGCCTCATTCACCATAAATTGGTGATGGTTAGTGAAAATCGCCATTAATTGGCATTTATATATATTTAAATATTAACAACATAGACCACATGAACACGTTAGGGAATATGCTGTTACCAATGGCGTTGAACATTAGGTAAGTGTAGATGGACACTACCACCAAAGCCTCGTGCGAGTAAGGCGAGGTGTCCCATGTGGGTAAGTATGGGAGACAACTGAAATGTAGACAGGTAAATCTACATCGTCTATGGATCCGGACTTCGATAGATGTGTTGCTTGCATTCACCACGCGTGCATTCATATTGTGTGTAGATAGGTTTGCATGCCTGTATAATTAATGCTTGATAACTAGCGTGAACGCAGTAATGAGGGATGAACTCACTGAGCCTGTGGTTTTGCTCACTCCTCAATACTTTATGTGCAAGTATAACGCTAATTGAGACTGGGAAAAGATGTGTGAAGAGTGCTTCTCCATCAGACTATAGTGAAGTTAGATAAACAAGTGGTGCTGAACTTAGAATGTAAAATTTATAATTTGTATAAACAAATGAGACTTCATATTTTATAAATCAAACTCAATTTCATTATTTAGTAGGGGATACTGATTCACTGCGATCTTGATAGAAATTGGAAAATCATATTCCATAGTTGAAATCCAATAATATAATATATCAATTATATAATAAACATTGATAAATAAATAGAGTCTTATACACTCTGACTTACAAGACGACTCTCATATTACGGGTGCACACGTGGTATGATAACTTTAGATTAATCCTACTAGGCCTCCCTTTGAGACGTGACAAGATTTGGCATTTATCCTTTGATATATCATTTAATAATCTCTTTTCAAGGTAAGTATAGTATGTAGAAGTAAACTTGTACCGTATATACCTTAACTATATATTTCACATGTGTATAGTGTGTAGAAACCTTATAACCATACACATGGAAGCCAATTAGAAAAGAATTTATTCAAAACCTACTTTGTAATCTTTAATACCAATTAAAATGTCAATACATCATTTGACCAACTTTACAAAATATTGATTTCTCTTTTTAATTAATCAAAATATCAATATTTTAAATAAACTTATACGAAATATGATACATTCTTATGTAATTTACTCTTTTATTTAATATAATTATTTTCTCTCTAAATTATTCTTCCTAAGGTTTGTTAGTTTCCCTTTTTGTTTTTTTTTTTCCTCTTGCAATGGGAAATGGAGATTCAAACATGGTCTATTCTATTTGGAAGACTAGTGTTAATATCCCTAGGCTGTAATGCATTGATCTAAGGTTTATTAGTTTTAGAGTAGTATTTGAAGACTTGTATGAGTTAGGTTTATTAGTTTTAGAGTAGAGTTTAATGACATTTATGAGTTAGGTTTTTCTTATAAAGACTTTGATAATTGCAGCTATATAATCCATTCTTCTCAATCTCTTATTAATTTATTAAATAATTTAAGGGTGCTATTTGCATTCTCTTCTTAATATTCCCTATCATAATCTTTAAATGTTAATCTAAAAGAAGGAAAAGAGAGAAAATTTGAGTCTAGTTTATTTCACTTGGAAATTAATGATTTCTTTTAAATAAGAACTTTGAAAGTAAAATCGATGTATTAAGATTTTGACGGAGCACTCTTACCTTTTTTTGTGAGTTTCTTATTAAAAAAAATGATTTATCATATAATATATATTATAGGGTACAGGCACATAACTTAAAAAAAAAAAAAAAAAACCTCAATTAATGGAAGTAAAACCAAAGTATTCAGACTATCTAGTATGGCCAAAAAAAAGTTGCTCTGGATGCTTAATTAGTCAGTACAGAACGCTGCATACGTATCTGGGATGTCACTTCAAGACGACGCATTGGGTTGCTGGTTGGCATTTGAGTGACGGCAAACTCTTGCGTTGGCACTTGGCCCTTTGGCAATGCAATGGCTACCGGTTTTTCAGTTGTATATACTGTAACTCGTAGCCCAAGACGTGGGAACTTCTTTCTCCAGTAGGAAACATTGAATTGCAGCCTTCATTTTGTATAAAGGAAACGGGGCAAAGCAGAGAAACATCTGCATCTTCCAATGTCATAGACTAAGCAAAAAGAAAATAGGGGACACTTCGATCAATATGGGAAGCGTGCCCAGGATTCCTGCTCTTAACCTCAGCCTTTCTTGCCATCAGAGAGAGAGAGAGATAAAAGGAGATAGAGGGAGAGTAATCAGTATCCCATCCATTATCTATCTTAATTCTTAATTATTAATTATTAAGTGTGACATATAACATGTTAGAATTCATACGTTATGCTGTTCTTTTCTGTATTATAGTTTTAGTAACATTAATGTTTAAATAAATACTTGACACGGGTTTTTAGGTATAGGAATGGACGTTGAAAGTTTTTTCAATTTTTGGGATTCTCTTTGAGTAATTCAAAAAATGAGTTTCTTCATAATATTTTATTATTATATAAAAATTAATAGAATCTACAAAAGTATAATAAAAAAGTGAAGATAAAATAGTATATCCTTAAAGAAGAGTTTCTTTTACCAATCTCTTATCTTAAGAATTTATAAACATATATTCTATAATAAAAGTAATAGTTAGAATAAGCTCTTGTTATTCTAAATTTTCCATTGAGATGATGGCTAATGAAGCATAACAAAATGTAAAGTACATGTGGTATAGGATCCTTTCAAATAACCAATTTTTTAAAGGTTAAAAAATATTTGGTAGTTATTAACATCATTGCATCATAGTGAGAAATGACTGTATGATTGTGTAAAAATTTTCAATCTTTTTTCTTATCAAATATTCAATATAATATCCATTAATATTTCATTTATAAGTTCTTATAATTTTTTGATGAGTTATGGACATCACCAGTCACCACAAGCCTAATTAGTCTAGAGCTAGCCTAAAACTACGCCGTCAGATCGGTTAGACCAATTCTAGAATTGTGCACCTAGTGGTTTTTGGCTGATTTTGGATCCAAACCACCCAACCCATGAACGATTTTTTTTAAATGTATAACAAAATATTTTTAAAAAACAACTTTAAATAAAATTTTAAACTCAAAATAAAAAATAGATTTAAGAATATTATAATCTTTAATTCCTTTTTATAAAGAATGGTTAATGATGTGTGTTTTTTTTTATATATATATAAGCAAACCTCATTTGGATTTCAATATTAATGATGTGAAATTTATCTGTTTGGATTGTCTGTTTTTCATCTGTATTTGTATTTTTTTTAAAATGATATGTGTAAATATATCCGATTTGAATCTAAATTTTATCTTTATTTGTTCTATTTGATCTTTTGATGAGAACTGTCAACATTTTTTTATCTATATCTATTTCTTGATAAATAATTTGTTAGCAAAAAGTTTGAAAAAGTATTTATATCTATCGAAAAAAAACCAAAACAAACAGACCTTAAAATACACTCTAAAGGTTTTCAAGAATGATACAAAACAAAAATCTTCTCACGTTACTAAGAAATAAGATTATTATTTTTAGCTAACAAATCAAATATAATTTTTATTTCTTTATATTTGTATTCAGCCACCTGGATGGTGTCGGTTGGCAGTTCAACCCCGGCAACTTAAGCCGATCAGCAAGATCATTTGAGGCATGGCAGGGCATGGCATGGCAGGGCATGATTCAACCCGTCCTGTAAACATGTCGGCGTATTTGGAACAAAATATTAAATGCTGAGGGACAAAATCTTTACATTTCCAAGTGTTACTCGTTTATTGTATAAATAAATATATATATGTGTATATAAAATATAAAAGTGGCTTTTTTCTTGTGAACCACTGAAAAGTGTGGTACTGAGCAATTCAGATTTCTGTTTCAGCCAACAAATATTATGACATATATAAATTCAATTCAATGGCACCATCATACACAAGCTGCTGCAAAGCGAGGCAAAGCAAAGCAATAGATTCTCTCCATTTGTGTGCGCGGAGCTCGAGAGAGAACTGCACTCAATTGGATTGAGGCAAAATTTTATGGTTTTTTTCTGCTTCGTCTCTAGACTCTTTAACCGCCGTGTGTGATTGGTTTGTTTCATCCTCTTTTGTTATTTTATTTTTATTTTTATTATTTTAAATAGATATAAAATTAAAAAACAGATATTAATAAAAAAATTAATAATTTACTCATGATTAGACTAAATACAATATAAATATGATACAAATTAACTATAAATACAAATCTAATATGGATAAAATATAGATAAAAACAAAAAAGTCCAAACAAACCCTAAGTCTCTTTCATTTGAAATGAAAAGAAAGCAAAAGCAATATCATCTCCACAAAAGGAAATCGTTTTTAAATATTAATGGTGAGATAAGGCTAAAGAAAGAAAATTGTATCATTCGTCTCTTAAAAGCATAGGGTAGTTGTAATTCAAACTAGTTTTTCAAAAAGAAAATTTAAATTGCTTATTTTTTAGGATAATATTTCCATGGAAAGACATTTTCATACTATTTTTATTAAATTACCTTTTCATAGATATTTAAGTGGTCCCTTAAATTTTTTTTTTTAAATTAGTAGATTACCCAAAAACTAAAAACAATACCATTCAAAATTATCAAATTTATTTTAATATTCATAGACTTTTACCATAATATTTTTTTTTCTTTAGGATAAAAAGATGATGCCCTTATATTATTAATTTATTAAATTTAAGAGAGATATTTATAAATCCTTCAATGTTTTCATAAATCTTCTATATAAAATCGCCAAAATTATATTAGAGTTTATAGAAAATATATGCAATATGCGCTTCCTTTAGAGATTATAAAAACTATCATAGTATTTATAATAAATTCACTGTAAAATGTATAATGCACTTATATTAAATGTTTGATAGTTGTAATTCTTCTTATTGATTATTTGTGCCACCGCTTAACAAAAGAGTTTTAAGAGAATATTATTTACCTTGTTCATTAATTTAACAATCCCATTAATGGGATAATTTTCAATTTCAGCATCTAATTGACTTTTTCGAGACCCTTTTTTGGTACCTTGATGTTAAACTCTACCTGGCACTTCCAACCAATCACGTAGTTACACGTGTCCATATATATATTTAAATCACCCATCATAATACATTTATTTTTAAATCACTCATAATATAACGTATATTAAATTTTTCTTTTCTATTATTATAATACAAGCAAACGACGCACTCACAATATGTGTGTAAATGAAAAAACTCAATATATATAAATCATATAGATAGATCGGTTTATGAAGATTAAAAAAGAAAAAGGTTATGTCTACTCAATCCCTATTTAATTCTATTTAAACCCTATTTAGTTTCATGATTTCAGAGATACAAAACATTTATCCCAAATACTAAACAAGGAAAAAACTAGGTCTACTCAACCCCTATTAAATTCTATTTAAACCCTATTTAGTTTCATGATTTCAGAGATACCAAAAATATTTTACGCCCAAAAACTAAAAAAGGAAAAAATTAGGTTTACTCAACCCCTATTTAAATCTATTCAAACCCTATTTCATTTCATGATTTTAAGGATACCAAAAATATTTTACGCGGAAAAGAATATGTATATTCAATCCCTATTTAATTATATTTTATATTAATTTCATGATTTCAAGGATACCAAAAATGTTTTACATCGATATATAAAAAAAAAAAAGACTATGTCTAGTCAACTTTTATTTAATTATATTCAAATCATATTTAATTTCGTTATTTAAGGATATAAAAATATTTATGTCTATGTGCTAGAAAATATTATATTAAAATATTTATACTAAAAATATTAAAGAGGATGATTTTTCTTTAATAATATAGATAAAGAATAATATGTGCCTGTCAAATACAGTACAGTAGTCCATTAACATAAACAAATAACCCGCCCATTTATCTTCTGTTTTCACTTATTTGACTATGAGATCTTTGGTTGCAACCTATGTATAAGACTACTTGGCCGGGCAAAAAAAAAAAAACCTATGTATAATTCTACTGGTTAAAAAAATAGAAACGTGGACATTGTCTTCATCTTAATCCCTCTGTTTCATCCAACATAAACAGAGCATAGAAGACCTAATTTTCAACCAAGTAATTGGGACACTAACAAGAAATATAAAACAGAGCTTATAATGCATGTTTGCCTATACTGCTCGGCCACATCGGTAAACTCATCTGGATGAAAGAAGAGAGGACTACATCTATCGTTATCGATATAATGGAGGGGGCATCTCAAGTTTTTATAGTTGGCATCTACCAGGTACATCTTCGATTCCATCTTTTTCAAAAATATATGCTGTACATTCATACCAAGATGTTGCTTTTACAGTCAACGCAGGCAAACAAAAATCATAGGAATTAGTCAACAATGGTCATTCATTTATTTAATTTGATATTAACTGTCATATCTTTACTATTCTCACAAATGTAATCTTTCTACTGGAAGTTGTATCAATGGTTCTTGTAATTGTGGGTGTATTTGTTGTTGACATCGTGGGTAGTTTTTCACCAACCATTTCTCTAGATTTTAGCAGAAAATGGGGAGCGGTTTTCTCCAACCCATTTGATTAACGAAGAATTCCATAATAGCTGTAATCTTCTCCTTCGATATTGACATAATTCATGCATGCCGAGAACTACAGAGAGCGTGTGTGTGGGGACAAAAGAGAGAGACCGAGAACTAGAGAGATAGGCAGAAGGTCTCAAAAGGTGTGTTTTGGGAGCAAGGAAGAAGAGAGAAGTGATGACCACATGTCTTGTATTGAGAATCAAGAAGTCAAAAAAGAGGAGGACGCTGTCATCGTCTCACATTGCTAATTCGTTAACAAATCCTTCTCTTTATGACGTGCAATTGATAGGTATGCATTGAGAAAATATGAAGATCAAAGATAAGAAAAAAAATGGAGCAAAATTTAACCTTACATTATTCTTGTTTATCAATGGATATTGGTATCCAATTCTATGTTGTTGTCGGTTTTTTTTTTTTTTTTTTTTTTGGAAACTGCTAAATAATATTTTTTATTGCGCCTATTTTTATGGGTATTCTATTCATATCCTTATTCATTTGCTAGAATCCTGCCGAGATGTGATGCCTCTGAAAACACGTCTGTGGCTAGTGTCGTGTCGCATTTTATCTCTCTCTTTTTCTTCTTTTTTTTTTTTTTTGGTCTAGGTCTTATTGTACACACACTAGAACTCACTAGAACTAAAAATGAATTTTATTAAAAAATAATAAAAGAAATAATCGGCCATCCAAACAGCGCCGATTGTATGGGGCCAAAAAATATATAATTCAATAGTAGAACGTGTTCATTGGTAAATACCGTAAATAGATAAAGTTACGCAACTAAAGTGAGTAAAATAATAACAAATTAAAATATCATTACGGCAAGGAACAATACAGTACCTATAAAAGACTTTTGAAATAGGATTAATGTAATCAATAATACTTAAAGTTTGATAAATATATAAGCAAATATTAAATTTTTGAAATCAATTAATTTAATATATAAAAAAACTTTTCATAAATATCAATACTATCTGCACTAAATTATTAACACTGTCATTCGATGTGGCATCTTTAACTAATATAATAAAAGTATTGTTAGTATGCACAAAAATTTCTTTCATGTATTAAATTTATCGAATTTAAAATTCAAGTATTAAATTGATTAATTTTAAAGTTTAGATACCTAATTGTATATTTTGTTAAAATTCAAGTACAGTTCGTAACACTAATCTTTTAAAATATAAACAGTGTGTTCATGATTTGTTTTAATTTGGAAATTGAATTAAATCAAATCATATTCAAAATGCTTCTCTAAGTAAACCAAACTTAACTTAATAGGTCATGCTTTAAACTAAATTGCCTTAAATATGATTCGATATGATTGAAGGGTCTGTTTTTTCATCTGTATCTGTATTTGTATAAAAATGATATGTATAACTATATTCAATTTGTATTTATATTTAATCTATTCGATTTTTTCATGATAACTATCAACTTTTTTATCTATATCTATTTCTTAATAAATTATTTGTTAAAAAAAATTTTTAAAAAGTGTCTGTATCAGCCCAAAAAAGCTAAACAAACATACATGAAATCATATCAAGCTACTTTTGAAAACACTTGATCAATTTGATCATATTTCACTATACCGAATAAATATCTACTACTATAAGTTTTACTTACACAATTTGATGCAAGATTCAAGCCGATTAAATTTAATAAAAGAATTATAATCACATGTATGCATACAAAAATGGAAGAAATAGAAAATAATTCCCCTCAAATAAGTTCATTTGCTACTTGTCATTATATACCTTGCTATATCATCCATGATACCCAAAGAATGTTGAAAAGGAGAAATTATGGACTTATAGAACACCAATGCTTGCTTATCTAGTCATTAAGAGAGGTTGAAAAAGAGTAGATTTGTTCATTTGAATCAAACTAAATTGAAAAGAAGCAATGCTAAATTGTTTGTTTCTCTTTATTACATATTTCTTGAAGTGTAACTATTTGAGATGGTTGAGAGGCATTGTACAAAAATACCATATTTTGGAAAATAATTCCGAAATACAATATAAAAAAATATATTTATGTATAACGTGTTAAAGGCAGGTTAGTAGACTTGCCTCTAACTATTTTCAAGAGGGCATGGTCAGTTGAAAGTTTTCTTTTCCATTTTTTTTTAACAAGAGCACGATTAGCAGCTAGACACTTAATGTAATATAACAAGACCACGGTTAGCAATCATGTCCTCAAAGTAGATAAATAAAAAAATTCAAATCGAAGCCATTTTACGTCCTCTTGGCTCTCTTACTTGAATATGCACTCTCTCTCACTCTCAAACATATTTCTCTCTTATCTCTCAACACAATCACTCAAGACACTTTCGAATCTTGTATGCACACCTATTTTAGGTAAGAATCTACTTTCTCTCTCTAGTTTTATTCTAATATAATTATATATTTTGCAATTTGCATGTTCAAACCCAAAAATTGAAGTTAAAATTAATTCGATAAATTGGTTGTTTATTTCAAGTAGTTTTCTATGTTAATGCATTATACACATATTATTGTAGCATATATGTGGCTGCATTTAAAATCTTACTGTTGAAGTTGTTTTTGAATTCATGTACACCAAGTGTTAGGTGAAATACCAAATAAAAGGTAAAGGATAGTACGGGAAGTTGTTAATAAAGAGGGTGAAAATGTAGGAAAGTGTGAGAAATTGTAGCAAATGTGTGAAAGTGTAAGAAAGTGCGCCAAAGTGTAGGAAACCATGAGATGACATACCGCATTTGACCTCATTTTTTAGTGCTATTATTTTTAATGGTACAAGCGTTAACTACACAAGTATGTAATGGCAATTTTGGTTCGTTTTATGGTATATGCCCATGGAAACATTGTCCATGGCAAGCTTTGTTGGAGTATGATAAGATCCCAGCTAAAAGGTGCGGATGAGGACCGATGTCAACTATTGGCAATTTATAAGTAAGATATATGCAAGTATTGGGGTAAATCAAAACGTTAGAGGCGTTGAAATAATACATGCAACCCCACTACATGTTAAGTAAGCCAGTGTATGTTCTTGTGCCTATCATTGATGATGAAAGTGTAGAGGATCTTTTGGCACAAGCGAAAAAGTGAGGTGTTGCCTAATACATGAGTTGTTTGTGTAGATTTCCAGATAATCAAGCGATCCTCTAATGTATTGCTCAATGCTGGTGAATCCTTCCACTCAAATTGATTTGGATTTATAGGTTAAGTTATCAAGCTATCATCACTTAGGGAGAGATGCAAGCACCCAAGCTTATGAAGACCTACATTTCAAAACTTTGTAATCAATTCATGCAAGTCCATATAGGCAAGCCCCAATGTCCTACACGCTAATGCATATTAAAGAATATGATCCCATACATGTGAGTGAATCTTTGTGGGTCTTGAAAATAGAGCTCGACAAGAGGTGACCTCAATTCCAAATCCTAAATTTGCAAATGAAAAATAAGATGGCACTTAATATTTTAATCATGATAGGATCTGATCAAAGATGAGTACAGTGGTAGTGGAGATGACAATAATGTAGAGGATGCTAGGAAATGCATGGAATCATCGCTATGGATTTGCCAGCATAGCAACCATCAAGTTCAATGCAAATTCTTGTTTGTGATGATTTTTCACAAATAGTTCTAAGGATAATGGATATATAACTTTTGAGCAAAGTTTGGACATCATGTTGACAATATATCAAGAAGCGATGACCTGATAAGGGATGGTATTCAAAACATAAGTCAATCTTATTATATGTATCTACAGGGCATTTCTCTATAGAAAATATAAAAGTATTTGATTGGTTGCCTATAAGGTAGATAGGGATAATAGAATTGCCAACTTAGCATTTTGCTTAGGACCAAAGAAATCAAGGAATCATGAGCAGGTTGATGGACATGTGTTTGTTGTCTACAGTGATAGAGAGTATTGGCCATAGTTGGGTTTCCTTGTGCTTGAATTTTCTTAAGGTGATTTTAGGATAGTTCCATGGGATAGGTGATCGTGTTAATTTGTCTTAACTTTCAACTAATTTTGAAGCATTGCCCCGAATGCAAATGAAGCTATTATCATGAAGCACACATGGTCATGTATACTAATGATGATAGGGGGTTCTTTTATTGCTGATAAATTTGGGGACCTTATCCACCTTTTATTCCTCATGTTGTTAAAGGACTTGTGAGTTGTTGGAGTGTGTTACGCCCTAAATGGTACCCTAGACATGACAGGCTGCTACATACAATGTTAAAGCTCAAGAATGACTTTCTTAAGTCATGCGAAAGCTTCGACACCATATGTAAGACATATATCACAACAATAGGAGATACTGATGAGATGTGTAGTTCAAGAAAGTAAATATAGCATACAAGAAATCTACATAATATGTGACTTCAAAATTATAGGAATATGGTCTTTACATCATCTTAGGGGCATTCCCCCGATAAATCTCCAAAGATCATAATATAATCTTACTCTTAAATAATACTAGAACCAAAAGATTTTAAAGAAAATCTATTCTAAGATCTTCAAAAAGATTTTCCTCAAAGGCTTCCTAAAAACATTATTCCACTAGGACATATGGACTCCACAAGCAAAACAGATATCGGTCATGTGGCAACAAAAGTCTATTGAGGTGTAAGCTTAACTAGCTTAGTGAGAATATTCCTAGATTAATGTACTCATATCAAGAGAATCAAACAAGTTATTAGATAGGCATATGAAAAGCATCAAACACGTGAGCAGGCAATACATATAATTTACCAAAAATCATATGTTTGAATGGATTTACCCTTCATTAAGGTTAGGTGTTTCAAGCTCTTTAAAACCCATCTTTAAAATCTATTATGTAGTTTATGTTAGGCTTCTACTTGCTTCATCTTGAAATAGTTCTTTCCGACTCTATTAGCTCATCTCAAAATAGTTCTTTCGGGCTCCTATTCACCATCCTTACAGACTTGCGAGTTCTGCGAACCCCACTACTATGTTCTTCTCCTATTGAGCATAGTAGCTAATGTAATGTGACTCACCATGTGATATGTATGAATCAATTAATATAACTCTTAATATGTGATTAAGGTAATTTAAAGGCATAGAATTTGCAGACACTCTACTATGATAATAAAACACAATTTAATTAATAACAATTCATATCTCGATATGCTTAGTATACTTTCAACCAATATTATCATGCATATTCTGTTTTCGTCTTTTTCTTACTTCTAGTGCTTCTAGCTACAAACACAAACAAGTACATAAAAATAGGAGATAAACTCACTCGGCCATCATTGCCAAAATTCTTTACTCGTAATAGTCCTCTGAATATAGATCATCTAAAGCTTCATTATCTAAATGAAAGAAATAACCAGAATGAGTATTTCATGGAAGTTCTACTTGAACCTTCTAATTATATTCTAGTATTTGCATTAAAATTCAGATAGAAGGAAAATTTCAACTTAAAAATGGCTATAATTCGCTCATTTTAACTCGGAATTTCGTATATTATATGTCATTTTCTACCTACTAGAAAAGATCTATCTATTTCTAGCGTTATTTTTATCAAAATGGGTTGTTTTTGGTCCAAAACAGAAGGGAACACAATAGCGACGAAATTCTCAGCTTTTTAATTTAAATTTTCCAACTTTCCTTTATCCAAAACCTTTAAACAAATACATGGATATTTATATAGATGAAAAACCCTTTGAACATCTATATATAGTCATATTGTATGCATGATTTTTGTAGTGTTGTCTCAACATTGATTTTTTTCATAAACAATTTATCTTTGAGAATTTTAAAAGATGAAAACTTTGAAAATTTTCCTTTTTAAGTTGTTAGAAGGAAAACTAAAAAAAATTCTTGGGTTATTATAAATGAGTGTTTTCCTATTATAATTTCATTTCCTAACATTTCAAAGATAAATTTAATTTTTCAAAAACTTGATATACCTACCAATTTTTATTTTCTAGTGGTTGAAAATTAAGTTTTCAAATTTTTTTTTTTAAGTTGTTGGTGTTGTCTAATATTTAAAGTTGTGTTAAATGTATATTTTCTCGTCATTTTTACATTCTTCTACTTCTTTAGAAAATAAGTTTACCATTTTAAAACTTTACTTTCTTGGCAAATTTTATTTTTCTAAGTTGGTTTTCAAAATAGCGAGTCGATTTTACCTTGATTTGAAAAACTTGTTTTATTCTTAATATTTATCAAGCATGGCATAATCCTTTTAGAGAAGTTTATAAGAAAAGCTTTCATAATAAAAAAATTATCAACATTAGAACTTAGCAAAATTTTCATTTTAACTTTGAAAAGAGAATAATAATATCAAAAATTAAGTCTTGTAGAAGCTTACTTAATAAGTGATTTTTAAAGTCTATTATGAACCTATTTAAGTTTTATCAAAGATGAGTTGGGTCAAAATCTTAAGTTTAATTTTAAAAACTATAGTTTTATGGAGTATTTAGTTTCGATTTACAAAAACAATGAGTTCCTTTTATTATTTGAAGAAATCTTTATTGTGACAATATCATTATGGTTATGCATGAATATGATTAAGTAGCTATAGGAAAGACAATATCATTATGGTTATATATATATATATATATAAGGTTAAGTATTGGGAGCCTTAACTCCATCAAGGTTTCCCAGTCAAGTATTAGGAGCTTTAACTTCATCCAGACTTCTTAAGACTAAAAATAGACTAGTTCCAAAAAGAAAGGGAAATAATGAAAAGAAAAGAAAATCATAATAATAAGACAATAATAATAAGAGCATGTTAGTAAGAAGTTAGTGAGTAATTTAGGCTCTAAGAAATATATATATATATAGATATACATAATAATATATATAAATTTAAATTAGAGCAATAATAATATAACAACATAATAACAATAATATAATGGGAGTCTAGCATGAACAAGAACAAAATGTGAACATATTATTGCTTCCATAACCTTATAGGTTTAGGAAACATACGCTATGATCATTTAAATTACACGACATGATGAATGTTTAGAAACGTCTACCTAAGGTTATGTGAAGATGGAGGAAGAAAGAAAGCTTTGATAGTTGTATGGAATTATGATGGTGTAGCGGAAAAAGAGAGAGTCGGAAAGAATTTTTGAGAGAGAAAAATCAAAGAGAGAAGATAAGAAATGATTTTGGTAGAATTTTGTTATGGTAAAAGAAAAGTGTGTATAATGAATGAGAGAAAGAGTATTTATAGATAAAGTTGGAGGAAATTGTAGTTAATTAAAAATAAATAAAAAAAATTGTTGGCATGAAGAAGAAGAAGATTAACTAAAATTAATTTTAGAATAAAAAGTAAGAAGTTTAGTAAAAAGTTGTATTAGAAATGTAAAAATGTAAGAATAGGTGTGTATTTGTAGAAGTAGGTTATAAGGAAAATTATAGATAAATGAATAGTAGAAATTATATAATGAATAGTAAACTAGACAAATAAGATACCGATGTAAGGAAGATACATGTAAATGAGCTTATCTGATATTTTTAGTACCAAAAAATTTGAAATTGATATTTTTAAAATCCTTATATAATTACGAGTTTAATGGGAATTGTTGAAATATTTTTACTATCTTGGCACCAGGGCACGTTTTGGGAACTGATCTCGTTTCGAGCTCAAAATAAATTATTCTCGGGGAATCTGATCTTTTTAGGCTTCCTCATATCATTCCGGACTATAATCCACCATTATCTTACTTTTATTTCCTCAGGTTTTGAGCGCGGGGATTGTCGGAGTTGAAACTGTTAGATTATCTTGATTATAGTTAACTTTTGAAATTCCGGTTAACTAAAGTTAAGGTTATTCCAACTTTACCCCTAAAAATTTAGGGTTTTGCAGATGTATAGCTGGGGATTAGCATGCTTGGTCCTGACTATATATAGCTATGTCGTGCATGTAGATCTAACGCATAAGAGTTGGGTGGATAAGATTAATGTGTTATCATAATTTGGACTTGGGACAAGGTTCTCATATGTTGCTTGTAGTCGGTATGGTATGTTTCTAATGGATAATCTCCCTTTGACCTCTAAGTAGGTTTGAAGCATAGCACAACACACCATCCCACTCATGTTGTGTAGGCATAATCCTAATATATCCAATCAATAGACATTTATCATGGTGTGAAGTGTAGCAACCACACACCATCTCTCTCTCTCTCTCTCCAAACTTATGGTCAATGCAGACTTCCTAACATTTCACTACATACAAGTGTAATGGGAGCTTTATCTAGATGATTCCTTAGATTGACTTCCAGCATTCTACATCGTTGGAAGATACATCTTGTATGGTTTCAATGCTAAAGCAACTCTATAGCACATAAGTTGCATGTAGGGGTAGTCTTATTTCCCAAGGAAGGGGCTCATTAAGCTGAGCCACGGGAAGAGAAGCACATTAAGAAACATGATATCAGATGCTTGTAGTGCATGCCCAGACATAAGTGCTTGGTGTGGCCGTCTCGTACCTAGCGATTATCCAGAGTTTAAGGTAGATAGACATCTACCTCTTGTATACCAATGAGACAACCCATCACTGCTAGTAGTTTTCCACTATTGCCTAACTATGATAACACCATTAGACAACAGCTACCCAGGAAATGATTGGTAACTCAAGGATAAATCTAGTTCTTTTATTACATCATACCCAAGTATTTATTTCAAATCTATCTAGATGCCTGCAAGCACTACAAAAGGGTAATAATGGACAAAAGTAAATCCTGATATAGGAGAGGGTTTACTTAAGTTTATTGGTGATCATAACATAGTCTTATTATCTCCTAGGACTTCAGAAAATTGACTACCTAAGACGAAGGAGAAAACGGCGCTGGGTGGTGGGGAAAGGTAGAAAGAAGATGAAGAACTAGGGCAAAAATCTTCCATGGCATCGTGATTCGGGAAGCTAGTTTTTAGGAGGGGTAATAGGAAGAAGAGTTAAACTTGTATTTATTTTCATGACTCTATTTTATTATATGTATTCATGTAGACATTTATCACTTCAGTTGTTGTAATTGCTTCGTTTTTGTGTTGTTAATAATTTTAATTGCTTTGCAACTTGTGTTATGAGTACACTTGGAAAAATGAGGTTTATCTAAGGTGAAGTTGTTTATAGATCTGGTTTGCAAGTGTATTTTAGTGCATCTTTGTATGTGTAATAGCCCTGCCTCAAATGCATAAGGCATGACAGTTATGTCGCATATATCACCTCTAAGCGATATGTATAAGGCATTTCATTGTTGAGTAAGTTTCTAATTAAGTTTTAATTTGAGACACCATTATTAATTTTTATAAATAAAATTTGGTAAGTGCCAATAGTTTATACATGTTTGGTTTTACCAAAACTTATAAAACTTAACCTGTTTAGAAAATAAGCATCACAAAATAATTGTTTATATAAATATTGCTCATAAGGTCCATCAAAAGAATATAACTTAAATGCAAAAATTTTGAACTTAAAAACCATATCAATCATACAAAAGGATTTTATAGTAATTTGATCACAATCATCTAAGTTTACAATAAAACATGATTACAACAAATCTCTTTTTTGAAATTTCATAAACCCATGTCTCATACATCACCATCTAACTGGGTCATCCCACATATCTCTCATTCCTCATTAGATCACCAATAAGACCTGAAAGGTTAATAAAATGAAATGCAAAGCCTAGTACATAGTAATACAAGCCATACACATGTCACACGCTCCTAATGTAATGCATCAACCACATTTTAGGATATTTAAATTAAACTCCACAAACAAGTATCCCCAACATCCCAGAAACACCAACACACAAAAGAATACTCATGACTTTCGCCAAACCAAAAGGGGTAGGTTTCTCAACGGATCACGCACCAAAGAAGGGATTCGATAAGTCCCCATAAGAGAATTTAGAGAGAAAGGAAATATTTTATTTCGTAAGTATATTGTAAAAACTGTGTAACTACTCATCTTGAGCTTGTTTTGTGAAATCAATATAGTGTGGTGGGAAGTCCCGATGAAGGCATTGGTGGACTATAGAAGTAGAAAGTCAGTTAAACTCCACATTATATTTGGATTAATTTCTCTATCCCTATCCCTTTTAAAATTTTATCTTGTATATGCTGGTGTATATTCGTTGTTTTTAAAGTTAATTTTTTTATTTGCACATTAAAATTATTCATTTGAGCTTTTAGTGGAAATATTCAATTCACACCCCTCCTTCCCCCCACCTCGCGAGTATTCTTAGTGCGTTTTCATTTGATATCAAAGCCAATCTCTATCTTATCTTTACTTAATCACATAATAGAGCAAAGATCATAGGGTCTAGTGTACTAGGGTTTTTAGAGGGGCAAGCTATCAATAGGTCAGCACTTCTAAGTGGGGGTAACTACCTCTATTAGAAGTGTAAGATAAAAATTTTTGTTAAAGCTCAAAATAGATTAATCTGGAATGTCATAGAAAATAGGCCTTTAAAAAATAGAAGGAAAAGAAGAAGAAACTATAGTGAAGAAGATTAGAAGAAATTATATTTAAATGAAATTGCCATGAATATTTTGCATTTGCGGATTAATGAAACAATTTCAACAAAATATGTATATGTAATACTACTAAATAAATCAAGATGAACTGGAAAAGACTTATGAAGGGACCACTAGAGTTCGAGATACTAAAATAAGTCTTTTGTGTGGTCAATTTGAGAATTTCAAAATGCTTCCTAATGAATCAATAGATGAAATGCATAACATATTCATTAATATCATAAACCCCTTGAGTATCTACCTAAGCATTGGGAGGCAAAGAGAATAGCAATAGAAGAAGCTCAAGACTTGAATGATATGAGTAAGAAAGAATTCCTTTAAGTGCTTAAAACCCATGAACTCATCAAAAAGCAAGGAGAGGAATCCAACAAGAAAGCGATTGCTTTAAAAGCCACAAGTCAAGATTCTAGCGACGACGATAAAGATGAAAATGAGAAACTTGTCTTGATGGTCAAAAAGCTCAAGAAAGTCATGAGGCCCAAAATTAAGTCAAAGAGAGTAGACGGTGATAGCAACACATTGAGCAACAAAAAGGAGGATGTGATAACTTGCTATAAATGCCACAAACCAGGACACATTCAGCAATACTATCCACTGCTCAATAAGAGATCAAAGAAGACGAATAAAAGAGCTTATATGGCAACTTGGAGTGATGAAGACTTGTAAACCCCGGTAATCTCAGTAGTTAAGAAAACCCCGGAGTTGAAAAGCGAAACCCTAATCCAGTCCAGTTTAAGTCTAGTGAGAGAAGCCTAGGAACCCTAAATCCGGCTTTCCTTCGGTTTCATAATAAAAGAAGTTTTATAAAGTAAATGAATATGAATTATTGTTCCAAAGTATATTTTAGACCTTTGAAAGTTTTAAGTTCGGGAATTTTTCAATTCCGGGCCTTCCCGAGCTCAATTACGGAAAAGCGTGCCCGGGACCACGAACTCAGAAAAATGTTCCGGAATATTCATTAGAACCGTAATTTTATAAGGATTCCAAAAATATCAATTTTATAATTTTTCGGGTATAAAAATTACAGTTATAGCCTTTTCCCGTGTTTTCGTTACAACCGGTAAAGTAGATGTCTTGTCTACTATTCACAAGTACAACCTACACTACACACTACCCATACCCTATTCTTACATCCTTACAACTACTCATTACAATTTTCTTTTCCAAGAATTTTTGTTTCCTAAATAATTATTACATTTATTACATTTTAATTACACAAAATACAAATTCATCAAAAATTCAAACTCTCTCTCCCCTCACCCCCATATGGCCGGCCCCTCCCCCTTTTCCCCCTCTCATTTGATTTAATTTTTGCTATTTTATTCCATCAAAAACCCTAATCTATTCATATATAAGCTTCATTTACTCTCTCTCCTCATTTTCACTTGTTCAATTTTTTTTCTAAAAGAAGAAACCCTCTCTTTCTCTCCCATTTGTGCCGTGAGCCCCCCCCCCCCCCCCCCCCTCACTCTCACACATTCAACTCTTTTCCTCTTCATTTCTACCTTTAATCTCTAGTGGTATGTTGATTTCAAGCTTCATTCTTACCAAATCTTGCAATGGCAAAGCTATTTCTTGTGTGTTTTCCCATTTAATCCCAATGAGCATATGCTAGGGACATGAAAACACTTGAACAAGAATATCAAGCCATCACAAGACATGGATCTAGTGTTTAAATGAGTTTTTGTTGAGATATTATCTTGTTCATGCATGCAAAGTAGAGATCTTGCATATATTGATGTTCATGCCATGAAACTTATGATTCATGCATTATATTTAGTAGATCTAGTGTTTAGACATTTATATCTTCATCTACATTCATGTCCATATGGTTATTTTGGATTTTCATGCATTGATGATCATAAAAATGTAGCCTTGCTTATGTATAGATATGTTAGATAGTAGATCTTCATGTATAGAAGGCAAGAAAATTGAAAAAGAAAAGGTTTTGTTAGAAATGATTTGTTGGAAATTCGGATGAATTTAGAACCCTACCTTAAAGACCACCAAAACCACTTTAAAACTCATATTTTTCATAAAAATTGGAAGGTATATGTAATAGATGCCCTTAAGGAATGATTTTCATAAGTTTAGATGAGTTTAGGCATGAGAAAAATGTAAAACAAGTAGTGGAGTTAGAATGAAAAATATTGATATATGGATTTATAGTCAAATTCGTAATTTAGAATCATGCCTACATGAACACCTAGTATTTAAGTTTAAATTGGATGTTTTATGAGTTAAATGAAGTCCTTAGATAATAGATATAATGAAGCTTCAATTTTGATGCATTAAACAAGTTTTCTCATAAAGAAAATGCAAGAAAAGGAAATTTACAAAATTCGGATTTTTGTAAGTAGCTTGTTTAAAAACATATTTACCCAATGAAAAAGGTGGATTTTTATGCATAAATGAAGGTCATGATTAATATAGATGTTGAGAACTCATTTTCATTTAGGTGGTAAGTAAATTCCAAGAATAAAATCATAAGAACCCTAGGGAATGTAAAGTTGGAAAATTTAGCTTTTCATAAGTGATCATTATGAAATTCTTAATAATTAGGAGTCCATGGGAGTTCATCATCAAAGATCATCAAAACCATGCATATATTGAGCTCATTACATGATAGTCATATTAGGAACTCATTCATATACCATCTATACATGAATCATCAACTAGGAACATTTTTATCAAATGCAAAACAATTTTTCGGAATCGGAGAATTTACGGAACAGATCTGATCCTACTGTTCCGTGACCTTAATGTTTTCAAAACTTGAAAATAATATTAGAAATAGATAGATCTTTCGAAGTAGATAGAGATCGATATAAAATTTGCGAAATTCCGAGTTAAAATGACCAAGTTATGGCCGTTTTAAGTTGGAACTTCCGCAAATAGCGCGAATTCCGAATTCATCTAGCTTAGATGCATAGCTTGGAATAGTTAAATGATGAGATTCTTATTAGGATTATTCTTATTTGGTAGGTGATCCCGAGCAAGACGATACCTTACCACCCGATTACTATTACTAAAAGACCGGCGAACCATGGCCGAGTGAGTACTACTTCCACTCTCAATTAATGTTTGTGATTGTATTGTTAGTGGCACTAGTGGTATAGGCAAAGATAAAAATGGATATGTATGATGGGGTATATGGGAATTATATATTTGTCTGCTGTTGATGTGTGAAATGGAACTTAAGAAATATCGAAACCGGGTGTTAAGCTATTGATTGATTAGCTAGCATTTTATATTGATTGTCTGCGAATAATTGTTGGTCACCTAAAAGAATTGAATTAATATATATTTGACTTCAATTATAATTGGACTCATTCATATCACGACAGGGATGGAGCATTAGCATTGGTTGGTTTTTCATGATCCATAAAACGAATATGTTAGTTAATCGTGATCCATAAAATGAATTATTGTTCAGTTGACCGTGAGCTTAAACGGCGTCGTACCGCAAGATTCGTTAATCTGCTAACCCGGGATGGAGGGCGTAAGTCCATCCACATATGATTTCCGGCTGGTCATATGTTTGTTAACTCATTTTGATGCATACATTTGCGTGAATAATCACTTGTTTGAATGAATTGTATTAATTGTGATATGGAAGTTCTTACTCACTAAGCTAGTTAGCTTACCCCCATAGCTTTTATTTGTTGCAGCACGAGTTCATTTGGCTTAGGCCGAGGCAAGCCACCGCTCAGGTACTGGAGATAGGAGTTTCCCATAGAAGTTTACTTCGCTTTTGTTTAGACTTCCGTTGGAAACTAAAGGACTCTGGATGACTGTAATGGACTTGATATTATTTTGCGGGAGCCCCTTAGATTTTGTAAAGTATAAATATGTGTTTTGGTTTATTATCTATGGCTAATGAATGCCACATTAAACTTCTTAACTCCATCGATTGAGTATTCTATTATCGTAAAGGGACGCTTTACATCTATACAAGACTCCCGAAGGGTTCGGATAGAAATTCGAGAGTCTTTTATAGTATGTGGTGGGCTGTTACGTTTAGGATACCTATGGGGCGTGACAAGACTAATCTAACTCAGATGATGAAAATATGTGCTTTATGGCTTTAGACAATGAGGTAATTTCCCCTTTTCTCCTTCATATGCTAAGTAATATGAAATGTATGAAAAAAGTATGCTATAAACTAGCTAAAGTAGACAAAGGAACAACATGTTAAAATTTTTAATGATAGAAGTTGGAGAAGAGATTGAAAATTTCAAACTAAATAGAAAGAAATTAAATCAGAAAATGAAAAGATGCATGATGAAATAAATATTCTGAAATTAGAAAATGAAAAAGATAAGTAGTAAGTGTAAAAAGTTGAAAAGTAAGAATAATGAGCTGAAAGAAATTAATGAGAAACTAACAATTAAAAATGATTTGCTAGAAATTAAAGTTAAAACATTAAATAGAAATGATGATATTGCATGTGCTGGTAGTAGTAGTGATGAAATCTTAAAGAGGTAGAAAAATTAAAAAAAAAATGAAAATATAATTTCAAAAGCTAGCCTCAATGATACAAAAGCCACTATAGCCAAATTTACAAATGGAAAAAAGAATTTGAACACACTTCTTGAGAAGCGAAGGTATGATTCAAATAAACATGGAATTGGCTATAGAGAAAGTAGCTACAAGTCCCACAAAACTATATTTGTAAAAGCCACCCATAAGATATGCAACTACTGTAAGAAAACTGGTCATATTGCATATAACTATGCAAAAAGAAAAACAATGTATTTGAATCATCGAAGCAAGCTGGTTTGGGTTCCAAAGAGAGAGGTTCTTGTTCCACCTAACTAAAAAAGACCCAAACTAAAATGGATACTAAAAAAATAATAACTTGTTTTGCAAGAATCTTCAAATGGAAACAACAAATAATCAATAACAATGGTTGCTTTAGGCACATGAGTGGAGACGCATCCAAGTTCACATCACCATACTTGAAAGATCAAGGGAGCTTTGGACACAATCGAAAATCAACTATTTTTTTGTGAATATAACATTCTCATAAACAAAGATTTAATTATAAAAAATGTACTGCTTATTGATGATTTGAAACATAATCTGCTTAGTGTAAGTCAATTGTGCGACAATAGTTTTAAAGTAACATTTCTTATCAATATATATTCTATTGAAAGAATTGACAACAACCAAGTTCATTTGAAGGATATAGGTAAAGAAATATTTACAAAATCAATTTAGATGATTTTAAATCATCTAATGAAACTTGTCTATACTCTGAAAATGACAATAATTGGCTATGGCTTAGAAAATTAGGACATACTAGTATGGATGTTATTTCAAAACTTGTTAAAAAGAATCTAGTCAAAGGTTTACCAAAAATAAATTTTCAAGAGGATAAGATTTGTCAAGAATGTTAATAAGGAAAGCAAATTAAGACTGCTTTTAAGTCTAAAGACGTTGTTTCCACTTTTAGGCCGTTAGAACTATTACATATAAATTTGTTTGGTCCCACCCAAACCTTAAGTGTGAGAGGCAAAAAATATACTTTGGTTATTGTTGATGACATCATTAGATATACATGGACTTTCTTCCTTACATCTAAAGTGAAACAAATTATGTTTTTTTTAGATATTGCAAGAATATCCAAAATGAAAAAGGTTTTAATATTATATCTATTTAAAGTGATTACGAGAGAGAATTTGAAAATTATGAAATTGATGATTTTTGCAGTAAATATGGCATTGAACATATTTTTTCAGTACCTAGAGCTCCACAACAAAATGGTGTAGCCGAAAGGAAAAATAGAACTTTGGTTAAAATAGCTAGAACCATGTTGTGTGAAAGCAATTTGCCCAAATATTTTTGGACTGAAGTTGTAAATACTACTTGATATATCTCAAATAGAGTTTTTATAAGACCAATTCTTAACAAAATCCCCTATAAACTTTGGAAAGGAAAAAAAGACCTAACATATCTTTTTTTCATCAATTTGATACTAAATGTTACATTTTAAACAATGGAAAAGAACAATTAGCTCAATTTGATACTAAAAGTGATGAATGAATCTTTTAAAGATATTCTTTAATAAGTAAGGCATATAGAGTGTTCAATAAAAGAACATTAGTTGTTGAAGAATATATACATGTTGCTTTTGATAATTTTTTGCATAATTTATGCTCAAATGATGATGTGGATGTTGTTTGTGCTTATTTGAATAGTTTTTCTCTTGGAAATAATAATAAAAATGATAATGAATAGAAAATGGATGTTGTACATGAATCTGATAATAATTATGTACTTAAGAATGGAAATATGTAAAAGCACATCCAAAAGATCGAATAATTGGTGAACCTTCTAATAGAGTACAAACAAGATCATCTTTAAGGAACACAAGTAATCTTGTTTATCAATCTTAAGCCGAATCTAAAAATATTGAAGAAGCCTTAAAAGATGAATTTTGGATATATGCTATGTAAGAAAAATTAAACTAGCTCACAAGAAATGACGTTTGGAAATTGGTTCCTATACATGAAAGTATACCTGTTATTGGAAACAAATGGATAGATTTTGATGAGATCTTTTATCTCAGTTGCTAGACTAGAATCTATAAGAATGTTTTTGGAGTTTGTGGCATTCAAAAATTTTACTTTTTTCAAATGGATGTCAAAAATGCATTCTTAAATAGTTTTATAAAAGAAGAAGTCTATGTAGAGCAATCACTGAGTTTTGAGAATAATGAATTCCTCGATCATGTTTTTAAAATAAACAAAGCTCTTTATGGTTTAAAACAAGCTCCTAGAGCTTGGTATGAAAGACTCAATAGTTTCCTTTAAAACAATGAATTTTCTAGAGGAAAGATTGACACAACTCTGTTTATAAAAAATCACTAGTCAAATACATTAATTGTGTAAATCTATATAGATGACATTGTGTTTGGAGCTACTAACATGGCTCTTATAAATGAATTTGTGGAATCCATGAAGAGTAAGTTTGAAATGAGCATGAGGGGAGAACTCAATTATTTTCTCGGCCTTCAAATCAAACAATTTAAAAATAGAACCTTTATTAGTCAATCAAAATACAAAAGAGATTTGTTAAAAAGATTTAAAATTGATAATTGCAAAATGAGACCCATACCCATGAGTACAAGTATAAAACTTGATGAAAATGAACATGAGAAAAAAATGTGTGAAAAGCTTTATAGGGGCATGATAGGTAATTTGTTATATTTAACAGCTTCTAAACTTGATATCATGTTCTCGAAGTGTGTATGTGCACAATTTCAATCTTACCTAAAAGAATCACACTTAAGTATAGTAAAATACATATTCAAGTATCTAAATTGCCTTGCGGTATCCAAAATTTACCACTTTTGATTTAATTGGATACTTCGATGCTGACTTAGCTGGGTGCAAAGTAGACTGGAAAAGCACAAGCGACACATACCATTTTGTTGGAAATTCTCTAATATCTTGGCACTCAAAGAAACAAAACTTAGTTGCACTTTCAACTGTTAAAGCTGAGTATATAGCTGTTGTACATAAATTTTATAGATGAAACAAACTTTGCTTGATTGTGGTTTAATATTTGAGAATGTTCCAATTCGTTGTGATAACGCAAGTGCTATAAATTAAAAAAAAAAGATCCAATTCAACGCTCAAGGACTAAGCATATCAAAATAAGGCATCATTTCATTAGAGATTATGTTATAAATAAAAATATCAGCTTAGAATTTATTAATATAAACAATCATATTATTGATATTTTTACAAAACTCTTGAGTAAAGATCATTTTTACACTTTGCGAAGAGAATTAGGAATGATCAGGTAAGGTGATTGCTAAAATATCATGCAAAAAAGATAATCAAGAACTTAATATGAGGATAAAAGAAGCTATTAAATGTTCATATATGCTCTGTAATGCTTATGATATATTATGTTTTTGTTGAGTGAACAGTGCCAGTCATGAGTTTTGTGAATTATTTTTTATAAGGCACTGTTCACATATTTTATTTAAGTATTGTAAAGTCCTCATAAGTTGAGACACGTGTGTGAAGTCCTACACAAGTAAGTATGTGAAGCCCTCTATGTTGATGTATATCTATGAAGTCCTACACGTGTGTTGCAAGTGTGTGATGCCCTCTATGATGAGGCAGTGTGAAGTCCTACATGTGTAGGTAAGTGTGTGAAGACCCACATGAGTGTAGGCATCTGTGAAGCCTCTATTATGAGGCAATTGTTTTATGATGCACAAATTACGTAAAGCTCTCCTTTTATGTTATCCGTGCATCTCTCATTGCTTGCATTATCATAAGTCTATCATTTCTTTTAATGAGCACAAAGAGAAATAAGTATATAATGTATAATTAACAAGCATGCATGGAGTATGTTTTGATAAATACAAAGAGGTAGAAAATGATGTATTAAATGTAGCTTGTATTTCCCCAAAATTAAGCATTATATCTTTGAATTAAACTTGAGAAAATTTCTTTAAAACTCAGATGCTTAATTGATGGGGAGCATGCTGAATCGAAAATGAGTTAATCTTGCATAATTGTCCTCATCAAAAAGAGAGATATTGTTGAACTTGTATGTTCAATGTGGATTTTGATGAGATAATATAATGCACAATTAACTATTCAATTATTGTAAATTGTACTTAATTAGTCAAATATATATGTGTATGTTGTGCGTTCTTGTGGAGTTCTACAGGTTTTAATAAGAACAGTATCAATTGAGAGCTAGACAATTTCAATCTTCAAGGTGCGATAAAGTTGAAGGCCAAAGGTTGACAAGATAAAAAATGCATAATTAATAGTTGAGGAGTTGGTTGAGGGCTTAACAAGTCCACTACCTTTGGCACAGCAAGTTTAAGCTAAGACTCGACAAAGCTTAAAAATGTACAGCCTTTGTTGAAGGGATTGTCGAGTCCAAAGGTTGGGGTGCGACAAGCTCAAGACTAAGACTTAACAAAAGTTCAATGTTCCATAGCTCTAGTCGAGGGTTACTTTAAGGGCTCAACGTGTTAAAGCTCAAGGCATGACAGTTTGAAGTTAAGGCTCAATAGCATAAAATCTTATTGAGTGCAAATTTAAGGCGTGATAGTTTAAATATTGGACCCGATGTGATAGAAAAGAGCCGTTGAAGTGCATTAAGTGCTTTGTGACTTAAAAACATTTTCTCTAACGGATAGTTGAATTTTTTAAGGCTATATATGTGCTACCTTTAGAAGATTCAATAGAAAGGGAAGTGCGAAAAAGTGCAATTATTTGTGAACAAACAAATCATTTATTTTCTTGATCTCTTATTCATTAATTTGTATATCAAAAAGAAGAGAGAAAGATATTCCTAATGCTCTGTTCATTTATTTGCAATTTATCAGAGAGCATCTATAGAGAGAAAAGAAATATTTTAATTTCTAAATGTGCTATAAAAATTGTGTAATGCTCATCTTGAGTGTGTTTTGTAAAATCAATACAATAGTAGTGAAGTCCTCAATTAAGGCATTGGTGGACTATGGAGAGTAGGAAATGGATCAAACTCCACGTTATATCTGGATTAATTATCTCTATCCCCATCTCTTTTAAAATTTCATCTTGTATCTGCTGGTGTATATCCATTGTTTTGAAAGTTAATTTTTCGATCTGTCCATTAAAGTTATTTATTTGAGCTTTTAGTGGAAATGCTTAATTCACCCCTCATCTTGAGTATTCTTAGTGCGTTTTCACATTTTTATATGTGCTACAATTCGACAATTTAGTTAGGTTAGGACTTGATGTACATCTTTGGTGTAGATTATGATTTAATTTTCCAAATAAATTTATTTTACCTATTTTAATTAAATTTCAAGTTTTGATTCACATCAAAATCTAGTTAAGGACAATATTGCAATTTTCAAAAAAAAAAAAAAAAAAAGAAAGGCTCTAATTGTATTATTTTAATTTTTCTTGTAAATTTTTCATTTTAAGAGCCATTTATTAAATTATAATTTAATTTACTTTGACATTTGAATTGTTTTTGAATGATCAAAATTTAGGTTTTTTGTTTGAGGCTAGTTTGGGAGTTTTGAAAAAAAAATTAGCCGTTTAAATCTGTAATGTGACCTTAGTTGGATTTCATTGACTTTAGTTGATCTTGATTTCTTATGATTGGTGTTTGGATCATTTTAGTATGAATATTGTTTTGCTAACCTATTTAATGGAAAAAGGAATTTGTGTTATTGTTGCTCTATACATGGAATGCAATTGTACTTATGGTGATTTTTCATATTTGTATTAAAGATGCACCAAATAGGATTGTAGGACCGTATTCACTACTGCATGTGTACCGCATGCAGTTCCACTTGCTTATGTAACACACTCTCAATGAATGATATTACCAAAGATAGATGATCAAAGACCACCTATCTTTTTTTTTTTTTAAGATAGAAGATCATTAGATTTTTAATTTTAATCTTATCTTTTGAATCCTTATCACCTTTCTAAAAATATAATATGTTAACTAAATAGTTTAAAGTATTTTTAAATATTATTTTAAAAAATCATTTTTCATATTCATTTCCTTTTCTTTCTCCTCAATCCATTTTAAAAAAATACACTAATTCTTCTTTTTTATTTTTATTTCTTCGTAATTTTTTCCATTATTTATTTTTCTTTCTTCTTCTTTCCTCCTCTTCTTCTTCCTAGCATTGTGCAAAAGACGGTGATTATTTGTATTACATTTTTATAGTATGATTTTTATAGAATAAATAATTATATAAGAGCTTTTAATTTAATTTGACTGCCTTGAAAACAGTTGGGTCCCTGTGCCTGTACCCTGGTAGAGCTCCAACTCCAACTCCAACTCCATCACATGGCAGCATTAAAAATAGTTTTACAATTACACGCATATAATATAATAAAAGGGAGCATTTAAAAGCGCATTAGTTGTTTGCTGTCCATCAATATATATAATGGAAGGAAAACTAAAAAACTTGATTTTGCTCTGGATTGACAACGCGATTTTGCTGTCCCACACCCACAGCTTTTTTATTGTTTTGTCTGTAAATACCTGTCGAAATGACGACATTGTCCTTTTCAATATCTGAACCATGCCGATTTGTGCCCATGTTATGTTTTCCAGGGACGTGTCGGTAGAAACTGGAAACCTTTCACTGGTTAAAGCAAAAGCGGCACCGATATCATTGTTTCTTTCTTTCCAGTTTCCACCATTTTAAGTGGATAATCTGCTATTATTAATTATACTACATGACTTTTGATTTTTTTTTTCTCATACGTTTTTTTTTTTTTTTTTATATTACACCTTCTCAATATTTTGTGTTGCTATTGTTCCTATGTATTGGCACTTTTTTCCCCTTTTTACACATTTTTGTTATTACCTTTTCAATATTACAATTTCATTACATTTTATTGAATGTTATTTTTTATATACATTTTAGTATTTTTTTTTTTTTACTTTGTGGTTATATATTATATGAAAAATCACATGAGTTTAGCCTTGATTTTCAATTCTTATAACTTTTCAATATTATATTTTGTTACTTTCCATTAGATATTAACATTTTATACTGAAACTTTCGGCTATTACCTTTTTGTGTCAGTTGTGTTTAATGAAAAATCACATGACTTTAACCTTGATTTTCAACACTCGAGACTTATTAAAGAAAAGAAAATCAATAACCGCTCAGTCTTATAACTATAATATATATGTTTTATTATAATAATTCATTATTTATTATACTAATATATGTAAGGATGCAATCAGGTCAGGTTTCGGGTGGGTCATATGAACCCAACCTCAAGCGTGAACCCATTACACTATTGAGTATATCAAACTTGATCCTATAACCCTATATTGTTTTTCTTCTATATACAGACCTGTCCTACAGGGTTTACTTTACAACCCACCACCCGCCTGGACTAGCTCGATTACCTGCCTAACTATCAACCCGACTACCCACCGATCATCTGCCTAATTATCAAACCGAACCTGCCTTATTTATTGTTTTTTTTTTCAATAAATTCAATAGACTTAAGTAAGTAAAATAATAGTCTAATAATATAGTAATTCACCTTCTTTTTACCAAACTGTTTTTAAATTTAGCCTGTTATTATGTTTATATTTAATAAATGTATTTACATTACAAATTTCTTTTGTACTAGGATTAATGGGTTGGGTGGGTGTCCATCGGGTTTTAGTAGTATCCAAACCCCACTCTAATACTATAAAAAGTTTTTTATCTATGTCCAAACCCAACTCTTTACCTTATAGGGTTCAACCCTATAGGGTTTTTACCCGATTGAACAAGTTGGAAACCCATTAATGATCGACCCGGTTGCATCTCTAGGTATATGATGCACTCATACTGTGTCTATGGGAAAAAAAGGGAGGAACAATTATCTTAGGAGAAAATAAAAATTCAAAAAGAGAAAGTAGAGATGAGGGAGAAAAAGAGGAGAACAGTTATCTTTAGGGAAAACGAAAATTCAAAAGAGAAAGTAAAGATGAAAAAGAAAAATATAGGACAGTAACTATTATAGCTTGGTGTGTATTTTTTCGACACCAATAAACCAATATTCCTTTAATATTAATTTTAGAGAAAATAAAAATTCAAAAGAGAAAGCAAAGATGAAAGAGAAAAAGATAAGAGAGTAATTATTATAGCTTGATGTATATTTTTTTGACACCAATAAATTAGTATTCCTTTAGTATATTAATTTTTTGACACCAATAAATCATAATTCATTTAATATTAATTTGAGAGAAAAAAAACTCAAAAGAAAAAGTAGAGATGAAAGAGAACAAGATAGGAGAGTAATTGTTATAGCTTGATGTATAATGTTTTGACACTAATAAATCGGTATTCTTTTAATATTAATTGATTAAAATATATAATTTCAAAAAATTTTCTGCCACTATGATTTTTTATTTTTCTTCAAAGGTTTTTATTATTTGTATTTATTTTATTAATAATACATTTTATTATTTATATCATTAATGTTTTTTCAATACTCAAGAAACTTACATAACATATATAATACTATCAAACAAAAAATTTGATTTTTATATAACTAAATGCCAACGATAAACTCTTGGCATATAATGTTAAATTATCATAACTGAAAGGAATACGACCTTTCATAGTTGCATAAAGTATAACTAAGCAGAAAGTGTATCTATGTTACGTCGACAAAAATAAATAAAATTGTACAATATTATTTATGATATGCAAAGTTATTGAATGAACCTACAATCTTTGTGGATTGAATATAAAAGAAGAAAAATTAAATGTGATGGAGAGAGGAAGAGATGTGAAATTGAGAGGGTAGTTTAGGAAAGTGAAGAGAGGAAATTGAGAGGGATAAAGATAAGAGAAAATAATCGAAAACAAAGTAAAGTATAATTCAAAATTTTGGAGTTGAATAAAACATATTAGCAAATAGAATATTTGTGTTGACGTTGCTTGTGCAAAAATAAAATAAAATTATATGATATTATTTATGATATACAAAGTGTAAACCCCTAAAGTTTTATGATCGGTTAAGCTCAAACCCTAATTAGAAGATCAACTGGAAACCCTAAAATCAATAAAATTCTAGTTAGACGTAACAATTTAAATCCGATAATCCCGTGTTCATAACTCTAAGAGAGTAAGTAAGAGATTAGTGTGTTATAACATAAGAAAGCTTAAAAGGATCAGAGTAGCCAAATCGCAATTTGTTTTGAACCCGAACGGATATAGTTTTCGAAAAACGTGTCATGAGACTCGGAATAGTAAAAAAATTCCAGATATGCCGTTGGACTAGTAAAAATATAAGGTTTTTAAAAAACATCAATTTTATAATTTTTCAGTAACTAAAAATATCAGACATCGCATTTATACGTGTATTTTCTTACTACTATTCATCTATCTCTACTTTTTTTACCACCTATTCTTACACTCTACTTACCTATTTTCCTTATTTTTTACCTTTCCCATAACTTTATATCACATTTACCTTATATATTGTTACTTTTAATACACAAAATACAAAAAAATCAAATATCTCCCTCTCTTTATACCTATGGCTGGCGCCCCCCCTCCCCCTTTTCTTTGTTTATTTTCTTTCAATTTTAATTTATTTAAATCACTCAAAACCTCTCCTCATTTTTCTATAAATACCCCCCTATTCTTTTATTTCTTTCACACTTTATCTACCCACAAACTCACTACCAAGACTCTCCAAAATTCTCCTCTCAAAACTCTTTCTAAATACTCTTTCCAAAACTCTCCCAAGATACTTCTAAACTTTCTTCTTTTACGTATACAAAACCCATTCACACATACTACTCTATCATCTCTTTAGGTAAAACTTCTTTCCATATCTCTACTACCATGTCATGTAACTTTACATGATCATGGTGTGAGTTTTTTAAACTTATTGTTATGAAAGCTACACTATGTTCATGTATTGTTCTTGTTCATGAAAATCCATTTCTATACTTTTATGTTGTTATTATATTTTACTCATATTATTGTTACTATTATGCTAACTTCTTAACTATATCTAATTAAATACATTTATATATATATATATATATATTTCTTAGAGCATATATGCTCACTTGTTATTTATTTATTTTCATGCAATGCAATTTATTTACTATCATACTATTTTAAGACTAGTCTTTCTAATCCTAGACTTGTCCTCATCAAGTCAAAACAATTTTCTTTTCTTTTTGGGATTAGTCCATTTCTTAGTTTGAGAGCCTTGATTCAAAGTTAAGACTCTCAATACTTGACTTATATTATTTTGTTGTTATAATTGTTACTTGTTATTATTCTTATATTCATGCAAATAAAAGTTGTTGTCTAAACCAAAAAGTTCGATCTATACTTTTCACAAAAGAGGTTTTTATCACCAAATGAGAGTTCTAAAAAGAAATCTAGAGTTTCTAAATTTATAAAAAGAAATCCATTTTTCTCCCAGCCTTAGGAAGAACTCATTATAATTTTGGAAATATCATTATTTTGAAAGGCTTTTTCTAAAACCATAACTTTAGAAGTAATAGAGTTGTTTTCTAAAAATAAGGAAGATCATTCCTTGTTATGAAAATGTTTTCCCTAAAAACATAATATAAGAGGGAAATATAAGTTTTCAAACTAAGATTTAAAAAGTTCAAAATAATAGTCAAAGGAAATACATAGAAAACTAATAGGAAAAGTGACACTAATATTAAAAGTTTCAAAAAGGAAAAATAGAGAAATTTATTTTTTTATGGAAAAGTCATCAAGGAAAATAATAAGATAAACATAAAATATTCTTTGAAAACAAAAGAATCAAAATATTCATTTTTAAAGAATTTATAAAAGGATTTATTGTAAACTATGGTTTTCTAAACTTCTAACTAACATTGTTTTTACTAAAGAATTTTGGTTGGACAACCAATACTTGACCATGTATGAAATATGAGCTATATATCTATAAAGAGGAATTTCTCAACTATATAGATAACTAAGTATTTATTAAAGCAATTTTTGGATGATTTGATGATTGAATTAATTGCTTTTGGGATAGGAAATTTCATGGTGAATCAGATTGCCATCGTTCTAGAGCTTCAATGACCTATTTTGATGAAAATAGTTTTAGATATGGGTAGATCTTTTCGAATAAGTAGAAAACGTCGTATTATATGAGCAATTCTGAGTTAAAATGACCAAGTTATAGCCATTTTAAGTTGGAATTGTTTTCTACATGAATTTTGACGTTCTTATGTCATAGTTTTGACAAATTTCAAGAGAGTTATCAAGAAATAATTATTATGGGTATTTTTCTTGACTAGGTGATCTCGAAGAGGAATACCCGTATCCCGAGGACTATTTTGACTAAGTGAATTGTTCAACCAACTCATCCATTTAGAAGAAGCATTGCCATGGCAACGTGAGTTTATTTCCTTAAATTGTGTACTTGATTGTGCTTGTAGTATAGATGCATTAGAATTAAGGAAAGATAAAATAATATGTATGTAAAGTTGTATGAAAGAACACTAAGAATATCGATGTGAGAATTGATTGTAAAGAATTGCTTGTCTTAGTATAGAATTTGGTATGTCTAAAATTCTATGATCACTTTAAAATTGACAATAATGATGCTATGATATCTTAAATAAATTGATTCATACATACCACGTAATAAGTCACATTGCATGGGGTTATTATTCTTAGATGAAAAGGATAATAACACGGTCGAAAGCAACACTTGGCGACAATAATCGAAAGTGATTGCTTGGCGACATGGAATTAAAATAATGCTTTCCGGTAATTCGAAAGCATGACTCAACACGAGTAAACTTAATATGCTTAGTAGTAATGACCGAAATTATAACTTAAATAAAGACGACTCGTTTTGAGATTACTTATTACCAAATCTCGAATGGAGCGTGTAAATCCATTCAACATATAGTTCCTAGAAAACTATATGCCTTGCTTGCTCGCGTGTATGTTGCATATCACTTAACTACTTAAATAACTTGCTTGAATATTGCTACTTAAATATTTACTTATGGAAATAATTATCATTAAGCCTGTTAGCTTATATCCCTATATATCTTTTACAGTTTAGCTATTTGTATTTGAAGCCACGAGGACCTTGCAGTTAGGTATTTCCCTTTTGGTTAAGGAATTTTAGATAAAGTTTAGCATTAGTTTAGATGTAGACTTCATGAGAAAATTTCTTGTAATAAACTATAGTTTATTTTTTGATAGGGGAATGCCCCTAAGACTTGTAAGACATTATTGATGAATGAATGAATATTATGATTTCCCTTTCTTAATTTGTTATTATATCTTCTTAACCTTCATATTTCAAATAACGGTCCTTTAAAATTATGAGAGCACACCTTACATCTAATATTAAAGCTTATGAGAATGACTAAGGTTGTCATACTAAGTTTTAATATTAAGTGTGGCGAACTGTTACATTTAGGATACTCTTTGGGGCGTGACACGAAGTTACTAAATGAAATCACTACCTTTATCGATTAGGTATAAACAAGAACAAATTAAATAATAGTGGATAGAGGGAAGATGTGAAATTGAAATGACGACTAGAGTATGCACGAAAATGACATGAAGAGAGAGGAAAAAGTGAAGAAGATAAAGCAAAATTTGAGAAAGTGAAGGGAGGGAATGGACGGAGAGAGAATATAGTTGAAAATAATACTTACACTATAGTTTAAAACTTTTGAAGTCGAATAACTGTTATTCTCTTTACAATAATAATAGATATATATTATACATTTATAAATGTTCTGTAGAAGTCTATGTATTGTGTAGGGTTCTAATTAGTACTATATAATTTTGGAAGTTATTTTCCTATTGTGCATTTTTCAGTATTATCATTTTTTTTACTATTACACCTTTTTAGTTATAGATTTTGTTTAATAATATTTATTCAATCTTTATTTTGCTGAAATACCATAGCCTTATTTGTTTTTCATGGGATCGATCCTATAAGTTACCAAATGGCTCATATATATATATATATATATTGATAGATAACTAGATAATATATCAAACTATAATTGAACCATTTAAAATAATTACTATATTAAATTGTATAATTTATTTCACTAGTAAAATAACAGTTAAGATAATCTGATGATCGTGACATAGAAGTTCTCTTACTTTTTATCATTACTTATGTAATTTTTTAATAATTGCAATATTTAGAAATAGAACACAACTATTCCCTTCTTCCTAATTAAAGACTATTTATAAGGCAATACCACTCATATCTTTTCATCAGCCATACTTTTTATTTATTCTATCTTTATTTTTACCTAAATACTAGAGCCTTAATTTGTTTTTTATAGGACCAATCCTATAAGTTACATGATGGTTCATAAACACACACACACAAATTGATAGATAAATACATAAATATATCAAGCTATAATCAAACCATTAAAATAATGGGTAAGACAAGCCGGTGATTATGATAGTCGAAGTTCTCTTACTTTTGGTCATTACTTATGTAGTTTTTTAATATTTGCAACCTTTAGCAATATAACACAACTATTTACTTCTCTCTTTTATTAAGACTGTTTATAAGGCATTATCACTCATATCTTTTCATCGGTAGTACTTTGTATTGTTTTAGGTCAAATTATACTAGAAGATATTAACATTTGGGAGTAAGTTCGCTTAAGATATCAAAGTTTTGAGTGATTAAAAAGGTGAATAAATGTTTTATAAAGTGAATCAAATGATGTATCATTATATAGACTAGTTTTTGTAGTAGAGTGGATCTGATCACAATGGCTATGTTCATGTAGAGTGCGTCTCGTGCTACATGTAACCTAAGAGGATTGACATGGAAGCATACGCAAGAAATGACTAAGAGTGATAAGGTAGAGACGAGGAGTAGACAATCTTAGGAGCTTGAATGTGCTATTGATAGGTGGAGAAGCTATGCAACATCAACCTTATTATTCTAGAAAAGAGGTAGTGTGTTCATTGCTCTGAGTTCTGTTTGATTTATTGTGAGAGTATTCTAAAAGCATGACAACATTTCTATCAATTTTTGGATCTACTAAATGAGGAAGAACTCTAGGTATTTATAGAGCTTGGCTCTTAATGACTTATGTCGAATTGTATTCTCTATCAATGGGTGAGATGAATTATCATAATGATGAATATCTCCATAGGCTCCTTGGCCATAGAAAGCCTTCTTTAAGTGCATGAACTCCTTGAAAAAGGTTGAGAGCAGAATGATCGGTCCTTGTTCTTAGTTTATCATGTCAAATCTTCTCTAACCATCCCAATTTCATGGACTCTTTAAGCGTTGTCACTTAGCCTAAAAAGACAAACCTAAGTCGTTTCTTAGCTTTAATACCTAGAATCCAAATTTAGCCCTCTATAGTTTTCAATTAATTTTTTATATGATCCATTATTAACACCTTATTAGACTTTTTTTTGAAACTTTAAATGAATTTATCCTCCAAAGGTTGATTCCTTTTTTTAACCAATCAAAACGTTAATATCTTAAATGAACTTTTACCTAAACATTAATACCTTTCATGTAACATACCATATTATTTTTTTTAACTTTACATTTTTCATCACCTAAAAGACGTCTTTATGTAATTAATGATATTTGTAAAGCAATTGGAACTTTTATATACAATGATGAGACTCTTAATGCAGGTATTCGTATAATTGTGATTTCTTTTAAACATTATAATATTTTATAAACCATCAGTTATAAATTACAATATATATTTATATAACTAAATAATAAGTGCCCACATATGAATATAGTATCAACATATTAATTAACTAATGATCATCTTTTACGTAAATATGTTACTTACATTAACATAAATATATTCTAAAATGAAACATATGCATTCAGCAAGGCCTTAACCGATAATATTGTATTTTCAAAAGTTAAAGAATTATAATTTTTTTTTAATTTTATAACATTTTATGAAACTAGAAATAGCTATATAAATTACCACATATAACATACCGTTATATAATTTTTTGAAAATTAATAATGCTCATGCATTTCCAACTATGAGTCCATAAGCACAATGATTGTAATAATTTACGTAAATATATCATGATTATTATATACTGGCAAATGTGTACAGGCGATCCATATGCAAAAATTAGTATAGTTGTAAAATATAAATTTACAAATGAAAAACATTACTGAAATAAGTTATATATGACTCGTGATTTAATAATTACAAATAATGTATAAATAGTCTAAAAAGATTAAGCATATAATTGTAAAATTATATCATAGTTGTATATGTTAAAATATATTAAAAATAACATTCAATTTACATCAGGAAAAAAATTGTCGTTTGTCAATAAAAGAAATAAAAGGATATTAATTAGAAAATTTTATAATTAGTAAAATCAAACTTTTAAAGTATATATGAACATTTATCTATTAATACTAGGTATACGAAAGTTAAATACAATAAAATGGTGAAATCAATTACATAACACTAGCCACCATGCAATAAAAAAAAAAAAAAAAAAACTTTGATACCTCATAATTAAATCACACTTATGATTCATTTTGGGTAAATAAATTTGAAGCTAAATTTGATCGGATGTTATCTTTACAATACACTTCTTTAACTCTATATTCTCATATTTTCAATTGCCTATACTCTCTTTCAGATATCACCGTTCGAACCATAAGAGGGGATAAATTGATCAAATTGATTGTTGTCTTCATTGCTTCATCCCATAATGATCTAGATAACTTGGCATGAGACAACATGTACTTTACTCTCTCTATAGTAGTACAATTTAGAGTATGCTTGGTTCATCTTATTTTGATTATTTTAACATCTTATTTTTGTTGTTTTTAGACAAACTATTTGTCAAGAAACAAATATAGATAAAAAATGGACACTTTTTACTCATAAATAGATCAAACAGATTGGATACAGATCAGATACAAATAAGATGCAAATATAAATAAAATATATATGCAAATCAGACAATCCAAATAGAATACCGTTTTGCTATAGGGTCATTGGAATTATCTTATCAAGTTTAATTCCATGGACTCTAGAATATCCTTTAAAAGAAACTTTGTATTCCCCATCATTAACTACTCGAACACAATTCAACTATCTCCCTATTTCTCTTTCAATTCTATAATGAAATCACTTAAACACATCAATAACTTGATCTTTAGATTTCACTATAAAAGTCAACAACTTTTTAGAGTGATCATCTATAAAAGTTACAAAATAAATAGCATTACCAAATGATTTATCTTTCATATAGCACACATTTTCATGCCTTAGGTCAAGTACATGAGATTTCTTAGTAGTTAGATTTCTATATTGTTTTCTAGCAAGACAATCAATGCAACTTTTCAAAAACATACCTTTCACATAAGACAAAAGTTGCTTTTTGGAGTATTTAAAGTCATCTTTTTGCTAGCGTGACTATACTGCTTGTGCCAAAGCTTTAGTGAAGAATTGCTAACCATGTTTACATCTTCCTTATTTTATTTTATAGAAATTAAGTAAAGAGTATTGTCCTTAATCCCTTTAGCTACTACTAGAAAACCATTGGTGAGCTTCCATTTACTTCATCAAATTAATTATTATATTCTTGAACATTTACTTGTCTTGCAAATACAAGATTTGGGCGAAAATTTGAAACATGTCTAACATCTTTTAGAATGAGATTGCAGCTAGTGTTAGTCTTCAAGATAATATTTCTAATGCTAGCAATTTTAGATGTACAATTGTTTCCCATTCTAACATTAGCATAATCATAAATAGGGTAGGTTGAAAATAATTTGTCATGTGTTGTCTTATTAAAAAAGACATCGAATTCTATGATCTAATTACTATCATGACATAC
This sequence comes from Combretum micranthum, assembly GCA_024138025.1. Classification (NCBI taxonomy): domain Eukaryota; kingdom Viridiplantae; phylum Streptophyta; class Magnoliopsida; order Myrtales; family Combretaceae; genus Combretum; species Combretum micranthum. The sequence goes on from JAMXBD010000589.1 coordinate 87,739, forward strand.
AAGACAAACACAACCATCATCCCATGCAACAAATACAATTATCATCCCATGCAACAACAACTTCATCATTTGCTGTTATAGTAGTCGTGTTTGCAACAAACACAATTATCATCCCATGCAAAAACAACTTTATCATCAACTGTTTTAGCAATTGTCTCTTTACCTTTTTCATCACCTTTACCTTTAATTTGCTCTCTTCTCTAAATGTTACATTCTCTTTTTAAATGCCCTAACGTGTCATAATGATAGCATTTAAGATTTCTTGTTCTTGATATAGATCTACCCTTAATGAGCCTTTGGTCTTACTTTTACCATGTCCTTTGTGTCTATTACTAACCAATGTTTGAGTCTTCCAACTTGTACCAAGTTTTTTAATTATAACTTCTTCATTCATCAAGTTGTCTTTCACCATTGTAATGGCGAGCTTTCTTTTTAGAGCAAAATTACTAATTGATACCATAAGTGTTTCCCAACTATCAAGTAGTGAATGCAATAATGATATCGTTTAATCTCATTATCAAACATGAATTTCATAGCAGATAATTACTAGACCTTAGAAATCATTCAAGTGTTATATCATATTAGATACATCCTTACGCTTCACATTCACTACTCTCCTACTTAAGGAGGTTTTATTCAAGGCAGTCTGTCTATCATACATGTACTTTAATTTCTTCCATAGAGCACTAGCTTTGATTTCCTAAGCAGCATGATAATATATACTATGATCAACTCGTTGTCAAATATAACTAACAATTTTTCTATGCATAATCATCCAATCTTCATTCAATTTATCTTTTAGCTTCATCTTGTCATTGCCTAAATGCACATACAAATCATTGACTTCTAAATTAAATAATTTAAAGAGTTTTTTTAATCATTATACCCGATGATCACTCCATGCTTGTAAGATAAGAAACATTTTTTTTTCCAAATTTCAGCTCTAATACCATTTATTAAGAAAAATAATGTCCACTATGATGGTTAAGTTAGTAGGGTATACGAGAGACTAAATAAAATAATAGAGTAATGTGGAAAGGCTAGTAGATTTATTATTGGAGGACATCTAGATGAGTATTTATAGACTATTTTGTATGATGGTTACCTGTTCATGAAGATAGTAGAAATCATGGAGTTTTCATGTAAAATGATCAAGTGGCCACTAAGTCATGTTTCGAGAATGTATGAAATTGGGGTAATGTGGTATAGATGTTAGGATAGCTAATCAAAAAAGTCTGATTGAGTGTTATTTGTTTGATCGAGCATGGTGCATGTGACCGATAAAGTTAGGAAAAGCCGAGTATGTCTAATAGGGTTGATAGTGTAGCCATTGGACCAACTAGTAGGTTAATTAACCTAGATTGAGCTTAAGGGGCCCTTGTGAAATATACTACTAGCATATAAAGTACTTTGATAATTGCATAATGAAAAACACAAATAATAAGTTTGTTTAAAAAACTAAACATAGATGAATTAATTTTAAAAAGCAATGTCTTTTTCTTTTTAAAGGAAAAAAAAGTTGATGAAGATACAATTGCACCAAGTTGGCTTCAACAAATCCGAGTTCCTGAAGGAATGATTACACAGAATAGAGCCAAGAAGTTTCGAGAAGAGTACCGAGGATTTGTGCAAAAGTTCATTGAAGATTATTCAAAGTTCACCAACATTGGCTTGAAATTGGAAATAAAAACATTTACATTGGTTTGTATAACTCAAAAAGAGCGTAATGTAACAAATTGAATTAGACCAAGGTCGGCCACTAAAGCCGCCGACTTACTCATTAAAAGTCATTGGCCTTCGAATAAAGATAGCTAGCCTTGATTCATCTTCAAATGCCAACAACAGAGATCTGTGCCTCGCCTGTTTACACCACCAGCTATCTAAGTATGCCACTAGCATTGAGAAGTAGGCCGCCGGCCTTTAGCCGGCGTTGAAAGTGATCAGTAGATAATTTTTTAAAGCTACTTGCAAGGCTGCTAGTGTATCTTGTAAAGGCTGCTAGCCTTTATGTCTGAAAAGACTTGATTTTATTTGTGACTTTTGAGTTTCCTTTGTTCTATTACTTATAACCCTAAGTGTTTATTTGTAAAAGACATATTACATTTTTGATTGAAATCAATATTAAAAGAATTCCTTCTTTTTGAGTTCTTTTGAGAACTTGTGACTTTCTTCAAGAATTTGATTTCTTGTTGAGTTCTTCGATTATACCAAGATTCTTGGTTGGTATTTCCAATAGGATCGCGATCTCCATATCAAGATTCTGTGGACTACTCAACCATAGGGTCAAGGTCAATTCCACCAAATTATATAAAGGTTCATGGAATTTCACATCTGATTATGAATATTTCATTGGGTCAAGGTCTGCATTTTGATTCTTAAAGTCTGGGAAGTTCAAGATTTGTGCCAAGCACACATTAGATTGATATTAGAGCTCTAGGTTTTCTAAGACTCGCTCCAATTTAGTTTGAATCAAATACGGTACATCCAAACCTTAAATCGTTTGTTCACATCTTCTTTTTACTTTCTTTTGCTGTGGATTTTGCTATTAAGGTTCTTGTGAAAAAAAGAAAATTTGGATATTAAAAAAAAAGAACAAAAAAAAATACTAAAAGTAGAAAATAAAAAGAAAAACAAGTGAAAAAAATTGTTATTATTGAAGGAATTGTTTGTAGCAAAAGAATCACCAGTGAATTTGGATTCATATCTGTTGTTTGATTGGAGTTTTTGATTCTGTTAGACACTTACCAAGGATTAAGGTGTTGTGAGGAACGATACAGGAAGGAAAATTCAAGAATTGAGATCCAAGTTCGATACAGAACTGTAAGATGAAGGATCAAGAGATGAGATGGTAAGTGTATTTTATGTGAAATACGAGTATTGAGTGTTATATTTTTTGCATGATATACGTAGGGAGTGAAGCGAGGTTTTTTTTTCCTTTCTATTATTTGTTTGGTATTTCTAACATCATACGTAGTCAAGCTCATCAAGGAAGGAAGGAGATGATAGTAGTTATGTACAAAAGGATATGGCTTGAATGTTTGAAATATTGCAAGGATTGATTGTGCAAATAGCACATGGAACAACAAAAATCAAAGGGAGAGCTTGATTTTGATGACAAACGGGACTACAAAATGCCTGCTAAGACTAGAGGCAAGAGCAGTTTAAGAGAAAGAACTAGTAGAGGAGGTAAGAAAATTTACACTAACTTGAATTCTATAAAATTCAAGATTCGTCCTTTTTAGGGACACAATGATCCAGCTGCTTATCTGGAGTGGGAACGTAAGATTGACTGTTTTTTTTTTTTGTGTATCATAATTATTTAGAAGAGAAAAATGTCAAATTGACTATGGTGCAATTCAGTAGATATGCAACATCTAGTGGAATCAGCTTACACTTAATAGAAGAAGAAATCAAGAGGATCCAATTAACACTTGGAGAGAGCTGAAGCAAATCATGAGAAAGAGGTTTGTTCTTCACATTATTATAGAGGATTGCATCAATGGTTACAAAAACTTACTCAAGGAAGTAGAAGTGTAGAAGAGCACTATATGGAAATGGAAACACTCATGATGAAGATTGATTTGAAAGAGATGATGAAGCCACTATGGCAAGATTATTGAATGGGTTAAATAGAAATATTGCAAACAAGGTCGAACTTCAACATTATATGGAATTGGAAAACATGTATCAAATGGCATTAAAATTTGAGAGGTAGCTCAATAGGAAAGAAAAATATAATTATAAAGGGTCTTTGTAAGCCCCGGCTATCTTTGCAAGCCAAGCTTGACTTCGAGAACCAAATCGCAAACCAAAACCCTAAAGTGGAATAGCTAGGGTTAAAAAGAAACCTAGAAACCCTAAGTGCGGCTTCACCGAGAATAAAATCATAGAACTTTTGAGAGCACGTTAATATAGGTTATAGTTCTAAAGAATATATCGAAACATAAAAAGATCAGTTTTCGGGAAATTATCTGTTTCGAACCCGACCGATATCCATTCCAGAAAATCGAGCCTCAAGACTCGAAATTAGAAAAATATTTCAAAATACTCTTTAAAACCAAAATTTAATAAGGAGTTCAAAAATATATTTATTATAATTTTTCGGTTTATAAAAATTATAGTTATAGCCTTTTATCGTATTTTCTTTACTATCTGGTAACTTAGGGTCTGTTTGTTTTGGCTTTTTTCCGGCAGATACAGACACTTTTTCAAACTTTTTTCTAACAAATTATTTATCAAGAAATAGATATACGTAAAAAAAAGTTGACAGTTCTCATCAAAAGATCAAATAGAACAAATATAGATAAAATTTAGATGCAAATCGGATATATTTTACACATATCATTTTAAAAAAGATACAGATACAGATGAAAAACAGACAATCCAAACAGACCCTAATCTACTATTTATTACTATTCACAAGTATAAGCCCATACCTTGCTCACACTCACAAGCCATACCCCTACTCTTACATCCTTACAGTCTAATCTTACCTCATTACATCATATTCCTTACATTTACCTTTTCAACACACTTTAGTACATAAATTAAATTTGAAAAATTACAAAACTCATTTTCTCTCCCTCTCCCTCTCCCTCTCCATGGCCAGCATGAATCCCCCATTTGTGCCCTCAATTGTTTTATTTTTGTTTCTTCATTTTAATCACACAAACCCTAATTCAATTCCCTATATAATCTATTTTATGTCTTTCCTTTCTCTTTCTTCATTTCACTTTTCGAAAATTTCGTAAACTCCCTCTCTCTTTCACTCTCCTTGCCATGAGTCCCCCTTCCCCATACATACTCACACACATTTTTTTTCAACTCATCTTGTTTTACAAAGCTAAATAGGTATAAATCTAAACTTTACCACCAAAAAAACATGTAATGGCAAGATCATTCATGTGTGGATTCATAAAAGTCCCCATGAGCTTCATGCTAGGGACATGAAACCACTAGAACATGATGATCATAATCATCACAAGTTGTGGATCTTATGTTTAAGGCTCATATTTTTAACATGATCATAATGTTTGTTCATATAGTGATGATTTCATGTAGGAATCTTGCTACTACATTATTATCATAGTAGTATACTTCATTTCATGCATCTAACATGATCATTACACTTAGATCTAGCTTCTAAACATCTATTCTTTTATATGATATTGGAGATCTCATGCATTTATTATGTTTAAGATGAATAAATAGCCATAAAGATTTTTGTCTTATGTAAATGAATGTTTTGTTATTTCTAAAAGTTAGGATATTTATGAAGATGAGCCCAAAAGCTCAAGAACAAATTTTGTTTCATCAAAATAGACTTTTGTAAATTCGGACGGAAGAAAAGTTGTATTTTGAAAACCTATTTTTCAACTCCAAAACATGAATTTTATGTGAAAAATGAAGGGCTTATGGAATAGGTATTAATAGGAGATGATTTTTATAAGTTAATGGTAGATCTACTAAGAAAAGCTTGTAAAAAAAAGAAGTATGTACAAGATAGAAAATTTGGATCATAAATTAGTAACATGAAATTCATATCTAAGAAAAGATGGTGTGTAAACACCTATTTTTCAAACAAAAAATGGAAGTTTTATTAAGAAAATAAAGTCCTTAGGGGATAGGATTAGTGGAGCCTTAATTTTTAAAGTATCAAATGAGTTTTTCTTAAAGAAATCAGTTAAGAACCATTTCTACAAAATTCGGATCTAGGAATAGCCAATATTCAAATACTTGTTTACAAGTGAAAAGCGAGGATTTTTGTTGAAAAATGAAGACCTTATGGAATAGATATGGTAAAGACTTAATTTTAGCGAGAATAAATAAATTTTATTAAGGAATTTCTCTAAAACAAGTGTGATTTGTGAATAATACAAAATTAGTTTTGCTAAGTTAGGTATTCATGGCATCTTAAAGAGTAGAAGCTTTCTAAAAATGTTCCTTGATAGAATATCATCAAGAACATACAAATAGGAAGTTGATAAGATACCATTCATGATAGAAACATGTTAATATTGCATGCATATTTGGCATGGATAATAGAAACATCATATTTCTTCACAAAAGCAATTTCGAAAATGGATGTTCAACTACCGAACAGAACTGTTTTGAACTTTTTGAGACTTAAAATTTTTTCAAAATTGAGATATTATATTGGAATTAGATATATCTTTCGAAATAGATAGGAATTGGTATATAATTTGCGAAATTCCGAGTTAAAATGACCAAGTTATGGCTGTTTTAAGTTGGAATTTCCATTAATGACAAGAATTACGAACCTAATAGTTTTTATGAAATAAAATGGATTAGATATGAATTGAAATACTCATTTAGATATTTCTTTGTTTAGGTGACTTGGATCCTGAGGATTCATTACCACTAGATTATTATTACTAAGAGACTGGTGACCTATGGCCGAGTGAGTATTACTTCCTAAGTTCATTTCTTGATTGTGTTTGTAGCAATTAGTTGCACTAGATTATGAGACAAAAGATAAAATGGAATTGCATGATGAGAATTATGGGGTATTATGTATGCTTGTTGATGAGTTGAGAAATTGTGTTAAGAATATCGGAACTAGGTGATTAACTTATGCTTGTTTAAGATATTATAGGATTGATTGTCTGTGAAATTGGTTAATTACCTAAAAATTTATATTAACAATTATTCGAATTAATAAATTAATATATACATAATCACTTCACGATGGGAATGGAGCATTAGCATATATTAGTTACCCGTGATCCTTAAATGGCTAAAAGTTGGTTGATTGTGATCCATAAACGATATAAGTTGATTATCCGTGATCCATAAATGACACATTATTTGAATGGTAGTACCGCAGTATTCGTTACTCTGCTAATCCCGAATGGAGGGCGTAAATTTATTCACATATGATTTCCGATTGATCATATATCATGTTTGTTTATGTGGTTGATGCATTCTATATGGTTGAATAAATAACTTGATTGAATGTTTAGTTATAAATATCTTTACGGAAGTATTCACTCACTAAGCTAATGCAGCTTACGCCCCCATAGCTTCTTCTTATTGCAGTTCTCATATATATGGCTAAGGTCGAGGCATCTTACCAAGCAGGTACATGAATTAGGAGTTTTTGTTAGAAGTTGTGTTCCATTTTGTATAGATTTCAATAGGAAACCCTAATAGTTATTGGATGATCGTAAAAGACCACGTTTAAACTTAATATTCTTTTAAGGAGGAATGCCCCTAGAACTTTTGTAATTAATTATGTGGACTCATGGTTTATATTTTGATGCCATCGTACGTCAAATTAAACTATTTATCTCTATTAGTCTATGCATTCTATTGTCGTAAAGGTACGCCTTGCATTTGTACGAGACTATGGAATGATTGTGGTAGTAATTCCTAAGTCTTTTATAGCATGCGGCGGACTGTTACGTTTAGAGTACCCTATGGGACGTGACAGTCTTAGTCTTCTTCTACTTCATGAAGAAAAATTGGAAGAAGGAGGATAAGAAGAATAAAAAAGAAAAATTCACTCAAGCTATGCCAAAAGAGGATACTTCTAATAAATCCAAAGATAAATCTGAATCTCAATCTGGTTTATGTAAAATTCATTGTTTCAGGTGCAATGGGGTGGGACATATAGCTTCCCAATGTCTTAACAAGAAAGCCATGATTGCTTTGAGAAATGATGACTATAAGACAGCAGGTAAAAGTGAAGGAGATGATGATGACATGCCTAAAATGGAAGATGTTACTGATAATGAGAAAATTGATACTTTGTCCTTAGTTATTAGGCATACTTTGAGCACATAGTAGGTGGATGAGAGCGATCTTGAGCAGCAAAGACAAAATATTTTTCGTGCTCAAGTTGTAGTGAAAGAAAAAGTTTGTAGCTTCATTATTAATGGGGGTAGATGTGCCAATGTGGTGAGTGCCAAGTTAGTAGAAATGCTTAAATTGCCTACACTGAAACATCCTAGTCTATATAAATTACAATGGTTGAATGATTTTGAAGAGGTGAAGGTGAATAAATAGGTGAAGTTTTTGTTCTCATTGGGAACCGACAAAGATGAATTATTGTGTAATGTAGTGCCTATGAATGCATGTCATATATTGTTTGGCAGACCATGGCAATTTAACAGAAATGCTATTCATGAAGGGCGTTCAAATCGATTCATTGTAATGAGAAGACATTTTTTTTGAAGCCTTTAACACCCTAGGAAGTTCAGGAAGATTAAAAAAATTTGAGATAAGAAGATGAGGTATTGAGAGCTAGTGAGAAAAAGAGAGAAAACACAAGAGCTAGTGAGGATGATACACAAGTGATGGAGAGGAAAAACAAAGCGGCTAGTGAAAAAAAAAAAAAGAGGAGAGAGTGAGAAGAAAAAACAATTGAATTGTTTTGCTACTACAAGGAGGTCATGTTTTCTACTAATGATCTTGACTCATCTTTGCCTATTTCTATTGCATCTCTTTTGCAGGAATATGAATACTTATCTCTTGAAGAGATTCCTGGAGGGCTACCACCAATTAGAGGCATAGTGTACCAAATAGACTTCATACCTGGAGCTTTTATTCCAAACAGATCTGCTTGTAGGAGTAGTCCTGAAGAGACTAAGGAGATCTAAAGGCAAGTGGAGGAATTATTGGCAAAAGGATTTGTTTGAGAGAGCACGAGTCCTCGACTATGCTAGTATTACTTGTGCCCAATAAAGATGGAACTTGGAGAATGTGTGTGGATTGTAGAGCAGTTTAATAAAATCATGGTAAAGTATCGTCATCCTATTCCTAGGTTAGATGATATGCTTGATGAGTTACATGTTCTTATCTGTTTTCTAAGATTGATCTTAAAAGTGGTTATAATCAAATTAGAATGAAAGAAAGGGATGAATGGAAAACTGTTTTTAAAACAAAATTAGGCTTTTATGAGTGGTTAATTATGTCTTTTAGATTAGCTAATGCACTGAGTACATTCATGAGATTAATGAATCATGTCATGCATCTTTTCGTTGGCAAATTTGTTGTTGTATATTTTGATGACATCTTGGTTTACAACAAAAATTTAGAAGAACATGTGAATAATCTAAGGAGTGTACTTTCTATGTTGAAAGAGAGCCTTTATATGCTAATCTTAAGAAATGTTCTTTTTGTCTGGAAAAAGCTGTTTTCTTAGGATATGTTGTTAGTGCTAGAGGCATAGAGGTAGACAAAGAGAAAATTAAGGCCATCAAGGATTGACCTACACCTTCTAGTATTACTGAACTGAGTAGTTATAATACCCTAAATTTTAGCTTAGTTAGAATTAATTTGTTTTGATTAATTAGTGTAATATGTGAATAATTTATTGTTTTTAATTTAGAATTTGAATTTTGATAACTTTCATTAAATTAACTAATTTAAACAATAGAGTATAATTTGGTAGATAAATATAAATAATTAATAAATGAATCTCTTGAACTTGAGATTATAAATATTCTTTTTCCATTTATCCAATTGTTCCTATTGTCTATTTTATGAAACAAATTCTTTAATTTAAAATCTTATTTCTCCTTTCAAAAATTTGTCTATATTTTTTTATTATCTTTGTTAATGATCCAAAGTTCCTTATCATCTTAATAAATTATCAACTTCAATCCTTTCTTCCAATTTCCAATGAAAACCCAATTTCTAAAGCTCAATTTCCTACAGTTTTATAAAAGACTCTATTTAGTTATTTGAAACGAGAACTTATCTTCTCATACCTATAAATTTTGGAAATCAATTTCTTATTTAAAAGTACTTAGTTTAATGTTCTAAATTCCAAACCCAAACCAAATAATTAATTTAGTTTAGATAACCTTACATCAATTAAAGTAAATTATATAATATGATTAGATAAATTGATATAAATTAGTAAATAGATTTAAATTGAAGATTAAAACTTTAAATATTCTTTTAAACTATATAATTGTCACAATAACATTTTTCAACGAACCAAATCATGCAATCTTTTTCAATTATGTATTTAGACTTCTTTTACCCTAATATTATTTCTCTAAACATCCAAATATGTGATTTAAGTGTTTTGTAAAGTTCCATGCCTTTGAGCTTTATTCTAAATCCCATTTCCTAAATCTTAAAAAATTTTGAATTCATTTGCTTGTTTATAAATATCAGTTTTGGTCCCAAATCTAAATTAAACATCAAGTTTTTATAAAGTTAAATTCAAAAACTAGATTTTTTATTTCTAGCTAATAATTTCTATGTTATAAATTCCAAAATCATGTTCTAATTATTTTTATACTTAAGAAAATCATCTGAAAGGATTAAACACAAATCTTTTATCCATAATTATCCTTAATCTTATCCTTTTTATATATTTTTTTCCTTTATTCTTTTTGTTGACTTATGAGCTGTCACATTTCTTTTTCTTTTTCTTTCCTTTCCTTGCTTCACCAATTCTATCCTCCCCTCTCTTTTTTCTCTCTTTATTTTCTTTCCTTTTTGAAATTCTTTCTAAAATCCCAAGTTGAAGAGAAGATTAAAAGAGAAATGGAAGATAGAAACAAGATGAAAGTGTAGAACAAGCATGGAGGAGTATTGTCAATTAAATGAAGTAGTAGGAATGGAGTTTTGATGCTTGAGTTTTCCTTAAAAAAAGTAAGTATTTCTTTTTCTTTATTCGATGATTATTTGTTCATGTATATGATGAATTAGAGTTAAGAAGAAGTTGGGTTTGTGATAAAATTTGTGAAGAAGGAAGATTTAAGCATGAAAGTTGAAAACTTAAGTAGTTTATGTATATATGAAGTTGGGTTTTGATGATAAAGTTGGATATATTTTGATGAAGTAAATGGGATTAGAAGTGTTAAAAGTTGTATTTATGTATTTGTGTTTTCTTGTATTGTGTTGTTGTGGATAAAAGATGTGTTAACAACATATTAAAGTTGTGAAAAAGGAGTGTAAGATTCGCGACAAGGGATTGTAGGGGTAGTACGGGCATGTAGGAGCCCGTGCTGAGTGTTGCAGGAGAAAATTTTGAATCAGGGCATTTTTTTAAGGTCAGCATGGCCTCGAGCATGGTAGTGCAAATAGGTCATGCAGCCTTTCCTATTTCGTAGTCTGATCATAATTTGACCGTAACTTTTTCATCCGAACTTGGATTGGGGTGATTCAAAAGGTTACGAAAGGCTTAAAAAGAGAACTATAATTTCATATTTTAAGTTTTTGCAAATTTTAAAAGTATCAAGGCCTGAATTTTGATTAATTTCAGCTGCTATATTTTCCAAACAAAGTTAAAAACTTGTGTTTTCTTATTAAATGTGTGTAGTTAATATAAAATGAACTGAGCTAATAAACTTAAGTTTAAGTTTAGTTAATAAAACTTAAGGAACTAAAATAAAATAGGCTAATTAGGATTCCACAAGGCATATGAAAATTATTTAATGAGATACTTGAATATGGCTTAGTAAATAAAGTAAATGGTTAGCTTTAATCAATTTGGTTAACTTAAAGTTAGAATAGGATTAACTAATAAATCTATGTTCACTTTTACTTAATGAACTTTAGTAAATTAAATTGAATTAGAATAACTAAGTCTAATCAACATGGCTATGTTAAGTGGATATAAATGGCAGATGTAATCATAGTATTTAGTTCTTAGATATTAAAGGAAATGAGTTGTTTTAAATATGAATTTCTAGAAAATGATTTGATGAACGTGAATGTGATGCTTTATATTATTGAATTTATTTTAATAGTAATGCATATGTTTATAGGAAGCACTAAGCATATGAGTTTGATGTGTTCCATTATTGTGTATGTTTTGATAGATATATGTATGTTTGTTTATAGCCCTAAACATAAGTGTTAATGCATGTATTGTGTAAAATCTAGGGTAATAACTAGTAAATAAGATTAAACTAATGAAATAGATTTAAATGCAATTTAAGTTAATAGGCTTAGTGAATATTAAGTTAATAAAGAAGTGAAGTGTAGATTAATATAGAACTTGAAATTATGAGTGTTTATTATCTTATTTTATAAGAGAAATAAACATGAATCAATAATTGGATTTACTAGAAGACTTTTATGGCTTAGCTCGAATATCAGGTGAGTGACTTTGATCTTATTGCATTAATTGTAGTTTGTAATATAGTAGCACAAGACTAAATTATAATAATAATTGATTATGTATGGGATGGGTACAAGACATGTTGTATAGTGATTGATTGATTGAAAAACTTTAATAACAAAAGTTAAAGTTGTTTGAATTGTATTAACTAAGTATTGCATTATGTGGATTGTTGAGAAATTGATTAATTGCCGAATAATTTGATATAAACTTTATTCGACCATTAAATAAACCGAACATGTATTGCACCATAGCATACCTTGCATTATCAGGGTATTTAAGTCACATATTAATATTCTGATTCTGTAGTAACGCCTTTGAGAGTCCAGTGAATTTAGTTAGGACTACTATAGGGTTGTCGGCTTCGCAGGAACTAAGCAAGCACCAAAGGACGTCGCTTGTGTTGGAGTCAGCTTTAGTGATTAATACTTAGGGAGGTTCTATGGTTCTAAGGGAAGTGGAGGGTATATTGGTAGTAAAAACGTTTTGATCTATGCATAAAATGAGTTAGAAGTGAAGTCCTCACTCCTTAGTTTTCTAAGGAGAAGTAGTGACTATGTTTGATAAAAAAAGTTTCAAAGAAAATTCTCCTTCCTTAGCTATGTTTGAAGAGATTTCAGAGGTTATTTTTCAATCAAAGGTATTTTAAATTGAAATCTTCCCTCTTTAGTTATATCTAAGGGTTAGTTAGAGGTTATGTTTATTATATAAAACGATTTTTATGCTGAGATAGCTATGAGTTGGATGTTTTAGAATAAGAAAGCACCTCCTTCCTTAGTTCACAGTTTTCCTGGGTGTGGATGACTTGAGTCAGTCCTTCATCCTCTAATAGAGGGCGTAAATCTCCATTGGTTTGGATTCCAGTAATCCAAATTGTGTATTTACATATGAATGAGTGTAGCATTGCAAATGTTTGATAATAAAACTTGATTGTATTGTCTAAAATGTAATAGAATTGAGTCATTCACTAAGATTGTTGAGCTTACACTCCTATCGGTTGCTTAATTTCAGGATTCAAAGGAATATGAAGAACAATTATGGGATCAAGAGAGATTTAAAGATATCTGTAAAGAAGTTTTGAGAATTATAGTTAAGAAAAAATTTATGATGTAATAGTTATGACTTAATATAAGTTCCACGAAGTGTAATTCTTATTTATATCTTGTATGTATCCAGTTTTTCTTAATCTAAACAACCTTTGGTCCTATATAACAGTCCATGCTACGGAGTATTCTATAAGTGTGATTTTATGTATCTCTCTGGAAGTCTCAGACGAGTTTAAATCCAGTGTTTATGGCTTTAGTCTGATACATAATGTTTCATATTTCTAGGGTACCCTGTGGGGTATGACAGGAGATTTCATGGTCTAGTTAGTTTTTATAGGTGTTTTGTCAAAGATTTTAGTACACTAGCAGCACCATTGACTAAAATTGTCAAAAAGTCTATTGGGTTTAAATGAGGTGAAGCACAGGATAAAGCTTTTAATTTGCCTAAAGATAAATTGTGTTATGTTCCTTTGTTATCTTTACCTAACTTTTCTAGGGCTTTTGAGATTGAATGCGATGCATCTGGCATTGGCATTGGCATTGGAGCTGTGTTAATCCAGGAGGGCAAGCCAACGGCAGACTTCGGTGAAAAATTGAATGGAGCACCATTGAGCGATCCTACCTATGATAAGGAGTTGTGTGCATTGGTGAGAGCTTTAGAGACTTGGCAATACTATTGTGGCCAAAAGAGTTTGTTATCCATACATATCATGAATGACTGAAGCATTTGAAGGGGCAAGGAAAACTGAACGGGAGACATGCTCGCTGGATGGAATTTATTGAGACTTTCCCATATGTTATCAGCTATAGGCAAGGTAAAGAAAATGTAGTTACTGATGCCTTATCGTGTAGGTATGTCCTTCTTTCAATTCTTAATGCAAAATTGTTAGGTTTCGAACATATTAAAGAGTTATATGCTAAGATTAGGATTTGCTATTGTTTATGCTGCATGTGAGGAGGGAGCTTTTAACAAGTTTTATAGACATAAGGGATTCTTATTTAGAGAGGGAAAATTATGTATTTACTTAATGTTCTATAAGGGAATTGCTTGTTAGGGAGTCTCATAGTGAAGGATTGATGGGGTATTTTGGTGTGACTAATACCTTAGGTATTTTAAATAAACATTTTTATTGGCCTCATATGAGAAGAGATGTAGAAAGAATTTATAGTAAATATGTGACTTGCAAAAAGGCCAAATTTCAGGTGATGCCTCATGGATTGTATACCCCTTTACTTGTTCCTAGTGAACTTTGTACTGATATTTCTATGGATATTGTGTTAGGTTTACCTAGGTCTAAAAGGGGCCGTGATTCAATTTTTGTTCTTGTTGATAGATTTTCTAAAACAACACATTTAATTGCTTGTTATAAAACTAACAATGCATCTCGTATTGCCGACTTGTTCTTTAATGAGATTGTCAAGTTACATGGATTGCTTAAAAGCATTGTGAGTGATCGGGATGTCAAGTTTTTGAGCCATTTCTGGAGAGTTTTGTGTAGCAAAGTGGGTACTAAATTATTGTTTTCAACTGCTGGTCATCCACAAACTGATGGATGAACTAAAATGGTAAACAAGACAATGATGACATTATTGCGAGCGGTGATTCAAAAGAATTTAAAGTCATTGGAACATTGTTTACCATTTATTGAATTTGCTTATAATCGCATTGTTCATTCTACGACTAGTTGGAAGTTGTTTATGGTTTTAATCTACTAACACCTTTAGATTTATTGCATTTACCAATTAATGAAAGAACTAGCTCGAATAGAAAGAAAAAGGCAAAAATTGTCAAGAAATTGCATGAACAAGTGCGACAAAGGATTGGAAAGTGAAATGAGCAATACGCTCAACAAGCTAACAAAGGTAGAAAGTAAATCACCTTTGAGCAAGGTGATTGGGTGTGGATGCACTTAAGAAAAGAGAGATTTCCATCTCAAAGGAAATCAAAACTGGAGCCTAGAGGTGATGGGCCATTTCAAGTGATTGAGAAGATCAACGCCAACACCTACAAACTGGAATTACCGGGTGAGTACAATGTGAGTGCTACATTCAATGTTTCTAATTTGAGTCATTTTGATGTAAGTGAAGCTGATTTAAAGACGAATCCTTTTGAAAAGAGGGGAAATGATGAAGATATAATCGCACCAAGTTTACTTCAACAAATTCAAGTTCCTAGAGGAATGATTACATGAAATAGAGCCAAGAAGGTTCGGGAAGGGTTTCGAGGATTTGTGCAAAAGTTCATTGAAGATTATTCAAAATTCACCAACATCGGCTTGAAACCGGAAATGAAAACATTTACAGTGGTTTGTACAACTTAAAAAGGGGGGTGCAATGCAACAAATTGAACCAAACCAAGGTCGGCTACTAAAGTCACTAGCTTACTCATCAAAAGTTGTTGGCCTTTGAATGAAGATAGCCAGCCTTGATTCATCTTTAAACTTCAGCAATAGGGTTTTGTGCCCTGCCTGTTTACACCACCAGCTTATTTAAGGACACCGCCAGCATTGAGAAGTAGGCCGCCGGTCTTTAGCCAGCGCTGAAAGTGTTCAGTTGCCAATTTCTTAAAGCTAGTTGCAAGGCCACCAATGTATCTCGTAAAGGTTACCAGCGTATGGTGAAGGCCACCAACCTTTATGTGCAAACAAACTTGATTGTATTTGTGACTTTTGAGTTTCCTTTGTTCTAGTACATATAGCCCCAAGGTTTATTTGTAAAAGACAGATTATATTTTTGATTGAAATCAATATTGAGAGAATTCTTTTTCTTTGAGTTCTTTTGAAAACTTGTGAACTTTTTCAAGAATTTGTTTTTGTTGAGTTTTTTGATTATACCAAGGTTCTTGATAGGTATTTCTAAAAGGGTTGCGATCTCCATATCAAGGCTCTATGGATTACTCAACCATAGGGTCAAGGTCAATTCTATCAAATTATCCAAGTTTCATGGAATTTTATCTGATTCTGATATTTCATTAGGTCAAGATCCGCGTTTTGATTCTTAGAGTCCAAAAAATTCAAGATCTGTGCCAAGAAAAATATAGTTTCCCTTTATTCAATTCCTCAATTTTCTATAGTTTATTTTCACACGAACCAAGCCAGCCTATGCATGAGAACAAAATCGTACAATGCTAGCTCGCACTTCACTTTTAATAAAAGGAGCCATCTTCCTTAAAAAGTAGCCAAGTTGAAGTTAAATCACTACATCCCTTTTCCTTTCTTTTTTTTTTTTTCCCACATAAATCGCTACATCCACGAATGTTTGGACTATGTCCAGCCAAATATATATATATATATATATATATATAGATGATGATGATGATAATAATAGAAAGATATGGTTGAAATATGACACTTCGACTAAAGATCATGCCAAAAAGGCAATCTTAGTTCTAAAGACTTGTCATGGCGGTGACAAATACCTGTTTAGCCCACTTTGACTCGAGAGGCCGTGCTTTTCTTTCTTGCGAAACCCTAATACGTCAAAAAGCCAAAGCCACCATCTTTTTGGTGTTCCCATTAGTTGCATTGCTTCACATTCCTTTCAATTTCTTGGCAGATGGTTTTCATGGGAATAATTAAATATCTCTATTTCTCTCTAATTGCATAGGATTGAATAAGGAATATAAACCTCGATCGCGATTGGATTCTTTGTCGGATTTTTCCTTATATAAAATATATCATGGGGGGCGGTTACAATTGCACACTTTATTTTGAGGAGGGATAATAATAATATATTCTTCCTTTATCAAACAGCACCTGAAGGAAACGTAAACAAGAGAAAGCTGGTTAAAGATTTGTTACGCTATACTATATACACCATCATCGTTTCAGTAAAGGGCTCAAATTAATTATCAATTAACAATACAAGAACAATTAATATTGTAATTTTATTTGGGTATATTGTCTTAATGAGGACAGGGTTTTCAATGTCTTTATATATTTTATGATATATAATCATCTATATATTGGATAAAAGAAAAAGATATCGAAATATGTAATAGAAGTTACTACGAATTGAATACATGGAATTATTTTGAACCATTTTATATGCACATGCGCCTATCATTCCTTGATAACTAAAATAATCATGCATATAGTTCTAAACAATTTCAAAGCAGTTTATTTATTTAAGGGTAATTACAAAAATATGATATTTTTTGATCCATTTGCAAACACATGGCTTGTGTTATTTTTTTGACAAATAGTGATCCGAGTTTTATACAAAAGTATTAGTATTGTTTAATAATTTTAGAATAACACATATCAAAATTTTATTGGTTAGAAAAATTAATTTTACATTTTTTTCAATTTTCTCATTTTTTAAAAATAATTTCTAATATTTTATTTATTTTATTTTGTTTAGTAATATTTTTTATTAAATTAATTTTTTTATATCAATAAGACTCAAACACATATCCCTCTAATAGTAATTAATTATAATGATATTTTTGTACGAATTTGAGTCACCTATTTCTCAAAAAAAATTAATATTATCATATATTTATAAATTAATCAAAACACATGTTATATTTTTATAATTAACCCTTTATTTAACTGCCTACTATTTTTTTATGCACCTGTGATGCAGGCGGTATATGCCAATATTCGATATATTTTTTGTGTAAGAAAATGAAAAAAGAACGTTGTAAGAAACAAGAAATATGCACCGTGGAATTTTTTTTTTCTCCCCTCTTTCAAACATCATATTGTATGAGCATTGGCTTTTTAAATAATTTTCCGACCAACTAATTTTCAGAGCATGGAGGGACGGATTACCATAGGAAGCGCAAACTCTAGTACCTAATGCGACAGGATTCCTCATTCCACGAAGGATCAATGATTGCTCCACTATGCCACACGCGCAAAAGATATATACTTATGTAACCATTCTAGGGCAATTAGGCTTTATTAATGACATGGACGGAAATTGGATTGCGAACGAGAGCTTTGTTCCATGATGAATGCCTACTCGACTTTCTACATAGGATTATTTAAAGTCATATTGTGGAAGAAGATGGGGAAGAGATTTGGCGTTGCCATCATTTAAAGCTATCTAAGAATTTCCTTTACGTTGGAGATATATTTGGTTCGGCCTTTGAGAACGGTAGAAGCCATTCTACAACAATCTGACTATAATTTTATTAAAAGGTTAATATTGTGAATATTACTAGAACTTGGTAAAATATGTGTTTTGCTATTTGAGCTTTGACTTTGATCAAATTGGTCTTGATACTACTTGTCGTGGTCTCTTTTCATATTTCAATTGATATAGTTAAAATTTTATGCAGATGTGGATGGAGGAATCACATGCATGAGACAAATAGAAGGGGTTTTGGGGTCAAAACCCTAATCCAAATTGTGAAGGGAAGCAAGGAGTTATCAGATCAATTGACATAGTAGATTGAACAAGAGCAAAGATTGAAAATTTTTTTGAAGGAGTGTCATATAAAGGTGAAGCCTTTCCATATCCCTTCAAAGTTGAGACTAATTGACTACGATCACAAAAATATATAACATATACAATAATGGAGCCTTGTAGCCTTAAACACAATTATTATCTATAAATAGCAACATTCTTATTCCATTTCAATTGCACCACTAAAATTCAATGTCTCAAGATGAAGAGAGAGACCGATCAACTCACACAATGTAGAAATTACTCCTTCACTCTTTTCTTTTTCGTTTTTTTTTCCACATAAAAAACTTCAAAAATTTCATGTTTTACACTTATCTTGCATCTTTTTGTGAAAAGGTTAGGTCTTTAATGCCTCTTTAGACCTTATTTCATTGTTTTATATTGTTTCATTAGGTGGGTTTTCTTGCTATATAAAGATGGGTTGTTCTTAGATTTATAGAATGAGAGTTGGGTTTTATTAGGTTTGTGTTGATTTTGAGGAAAAATATGGAATTTTCAAGTATTTTTTTCATGCCTTTTCAATTTTATAGCTATTTAGGAGGACTTTCACATATGTATTTCACAATTAAGTACGGATGTGACTCGTGTATCTTTTTGATTGGATAAAATGCCCATCTCAACAACATAAGTGATAGCGTTATATCAGGTAGTAACGACATGCACAAAAAATAGAATTAGATGCTAAATTAATCAAAATCAAGATTTAAGTAACTTTTGCAACATTAATCTTTATCAAATGAACTACAACTTCTAAAACTCCATAACCATCTTTTCTTCACTAATTTGATGGAGCTACTCGAAACTTTGTTCATCTTCTAAAAAAGCATTATTTGTTTTAATTTTGAACAATGTTGTTATACTAAATGTAACTTAATCAAATACGAGTTTTTAACTCGTCATTATGCAAAGCTAAGTAAACTGTTAAATACCTAAACTCATGATCTACAACCTAGCAATCAAAATAGATGAGTCCAAATTACAACCCTGGATGTTTGCTTAGGAAATATACAAAAGTGTATGGGTTGACTAAGAAAGCTCACTTTGATGGTTGTGAAGTTTTTTACTATTTTTTGGAAAATTAGAATGCTAAGTATTTTGTGTGTGTATACAAGGTTAGACATAAGCATGATTCGGTTTTGAATCGGAAAAAAAATGGGAACCGTTATCGGTGGTTCTAGAACTGGAACTGGATCGGTTGATCGGTTCTAAAATCAGCTATGGAACCGTTGGTTCACGGTTCCTAGGTGGTACATTGGCCTAGATACGGTGGTTCTATCCGGTTCCTTGAAAAAATAATATAAAATATATAATTATTAATAATTAAATTATTTCATATAAATAGTAAAATTTATTACTTATTCATAATATATAATATGTTATTATCAATAACAGACATAAACATAGTTGAAAAATCATATATAATCAATTTAAATAAATTTCTCCTAAAAGTAAAATTTATTTTCTTAATAACGTGAGAGTATTTTTTGCATTATAACTTTTTTTACCTTTTAGAGTATTTTGAAAACCCATATTACTAACTATAATTAATATTTGATATATTTGTATATAAATAAATGCACATTTTAAATTATTTTTTTTTTAAAATTTGGTTAAATAGTTTAATACTTTTAAATTTAATAATTATTTTAAGTTTAAAATTTATTTATTTATATATATTTTTATTTTTGTTTGAATAAAAAAAATGATTCCACGATTTCAAAACTAAAAATGAAACCCATGATTAGATGGAACAGGACCAAAACCGTTCTTAATTTCAAAACCTGGAAACCAGAGGTTTCGGTTCGAAAACCATGCTGATGTTGACAGAGCCACCATAATTCAGTTTTTTTACCGACTTAAAATATCATGGTTTAGAGTAAGAATAGAATAATTAAAGGGGAAAGAAAACCCAGCCACCATCTCGCTGGAATCTAACGTCATAACTCCAGTGGCATAATTTGGCTTCACCCCTCATCTCCTTCATCCCCAACGATCTTCTACACGTCAACGTCAATGTCATCTCTCATCCTCGAATATTGTCCGGCCCGCCATCTCTTGTTCTTCTCTAGAGTGTTAATATCTCGTAAGTTCTCCGGTTCTTAAAATCTTCACTAGGGATGTAATCGGAGTCGATCATTATAGGATACTTGGCCCGTCCGAATCATTAAAAACTCTATAGGATCTGATCCTATAGGATCGTGGGATGAGTTAAAAAAATTACTTACTCACCTTATGGGGTTTCGGGATGGGTTCGGGTCATTACAAAAACCCGATGGATAACCCGAACCCGTCATAATATAAATAATTAAAAAAATTAATTTGAAATTTTAAAATCACAATTATATAATATATTTTTATTATTTCCTGACTTTTAACATCTTGATTTGCACCTTCATTGTATTTAAGATATAAAAGCCCTTACGAATTTTCTTGTTGAGCTAACACAGTAAACACATTACACACTGATCTTGTTACTTCTTCTTCGCTTTCCCTCTCACTATCAACATTTTGAAAATGCTTTTTTTTATTCTTGAGTCTTTACAAGGCATGATTCCTACATATGTATTATGTATATTTATGTAAGTGAAGTAATGTTTTTTCATCTACATTTGAAAATCTTCTTATGATAGTTTTAAACCTTATATTTCTTAATAAAGTTGTGGCATATCTTATAAAATTCATTTAAGCATAGTTGTAACTAACTATTATGCTCCTATAGGATAAACTTATCGTTAAATTTTGTAATTTAACTAAGTGTTGAGAAGAGAAAAAAAAATTAAGCGGTCGCGGGGCGTGGTGGGTTAGGGTCAAACCCTACAACGGCGGGTTTGGGTATTGAATAGGAAACCTTATACGATCGCGGGGCGAGTTTGGGAAACCCTATTGGGAAGCGGGGTGGGTTTAGGTCTTATATGACCCCGTCCCAAACCCGGCCTGATTGCATTCCTAATCTTCACCACTTAAATCTTAAGATACTTCGTATAAGGTTTTATATATATATATATATATATATATATATATATATAGAGAGAGAGAGAGAGAGAGAGAGAGAGAGAGAGAGATTTTATGGTTCCACATAACTTTTATATAATATATTTAATAAAATAAAAATTATAAAAAACATAAAAAAAAATTGTTTTCTAAAGTGCTTAACAAATTATCCCAAAAAGTTTAACAACCTTTCTAATCTCCTAAGACCTCAAAACATTCTACGTTTATGAATTATTTTAATTACATTTTGTAGTGGATCTATTTTGGATTATATGAATTTCATCTTTTTGTTTTGTATCAGATGTTATTTGTTATTATTATATCTTATTTATCTTTATATGTATTTAATCTGTTTAGTTAGTTTATGTATAAAAATATCTATTTTTAATTTAATATGCATCCATTTTTTTTAATAAACGTCTATTTGAACATGATAAAAATAAAATGTCAAACAGATTGAGAAAAAAATGAAGCAAGCCCGGGAACAGACCAAAAATTATTATTTTTGCTTTGTTCTTGTAATATTTAATTTATCTGTTATGCATGAGCTTTATTTTTATTATCTTGGTATTGTGGCATTGCTTCATTTATCGATGGTTAATGGTTTACCTGGCATAATTATAAGGGCATGTGTGGTGTCCTTTTTCATGAATACCTTCTCGTCTATGTACATTAAAAACATGCCCCTAAATTATACAATGTACTTGATAATGATAGGCTTGAATGGAGGCACTAGGGTCCCAATAATTCGAACAAGTCGAAAGAAGTTGCGAAAGGATCGATGCATTTTCTAAGGGTACGAGAAAAGAGCATATTGAATGTGTTAAGACTTCATAGGAAGGGTGTAATTTTATGTGATATAAAAGAAAAAGGAGTAGCAAGTGAACCCCCCATAAAACCTCTTTAAAGACTTTATAGCCTATTAAAATAGAATTGAAGAAAGAAATGCAAGAAAAATAGGAGGTAGAATTAGAACAAAGAATGAAACAACAAAGAATCAAATTGAAATGAATAATGTAGCATAGCATAATTGCAAAAATAATTGCTATATTATATCTTCTAATTGAAATTATATTATCATTAGCTAAATTAAGATCATTACTAAAAATAAAGATAAAGAGTCAACAATACACATGAACTTCCTATAGTTGGTTATGTATGTATATATGGTTCTTCATTTTTTATACGAGCATTTTTACAATTACATATTTATTGGAGATTTTGATGACAAATTTAATAGATTAATAATGAAGTTTATTGTTGTAATTTTTTCTTTTATCGTATCTTTTTCTTCTTCTTCCTTTTATTTATTTATTTTAAGGATGACGATGTTGAATGTAGTGGTGTGAGATGGTAAACTTTTAGGATAAATTCTATTTGAGAAACTGTTGACCCAAAAAAAAAAAAAAAGAAAATCTGTCGAAGTAACTTACTTTCTAAGTTAGATTCTTAATCTAAATTCTTGTATAGAACCCACACGTTAAAGATGGTTTAATAGAGTTCTTAAGAAATATCTTATTTTAATTCAATATGAGATAAACAAAATCAAAATAAGATCATCAAATGTAGTACATATAACGATGGAAAAAGAAAAAGTAACTCATTTTGTTTTTTGTTTAATGGAACGTAGTACTGATTCCATTGAATTGTGCAAATTTTTATTGAGTAATAGTAACATTCATCTTTTAAGTATCAAAACTGCAATCTAATCAATATTGTAGGTTAGTTGTCCAAATGAACCAAATCGGTTTGTAGCTACTCAAGTTTGGCTCAATGTTTACTCGAGTTCGATATGAAAATAGTCGAGTTAAATTCGAGTTGAAGCTATTCAAGTAGTTTATCGAGCTGAGCTCGATCTTCATATGTTTACCTCGATTAACTCATAAGCCTAATCGAAATCTATTGAGTTCGAGTTGAGTATATACATTAATTGAATTATATTAAGTTTAGCTATTAATATTATTTAAATTAAAATTAAAAATATATATTTAATATAAATTGAGTCTAAACTCATTTAACTGAGCTTGAACTCGAGCTTATGTGGTGTTACTTCGATCCAAACTTGAGCTTAAAATTTTAAGCTTGATCAAGCTGAGTTTTAAAATTTTGACTCGAGTTCGAGCTAAATATTGTATTATTAGGACTTGACACTTTTGCAGCCTATTATTGGATCATTAACATAAGAATTAAGACTAGAGTAGCTTAAACAAACAATTTAAAAAGTACGTGGCTTACTTTCTTTCTCTTATTTTAATAGTAAGAATTTGACATGTAACTTGCAAAAAAGTATGAAAAAAATTGTCGAAGAACTTTAATGAAGAACTTTTAGGTCTGTTTGGATTATCTAAAATTTTATTTGTATTTTATGTGTATTTGATTTGTGTTTAGATCTTATCTGTATCTGATCTGTTTATAAGTAAAATGTCTATTTTTTTTTATTTATATTTGTTTTAACAAACAATTTATTTGAAAATGATAAAAATAAGATATTAAAATGACAAACCAAATAGAGTTAAGATTTTAAATGGAAATGTTGCTTAATAAATTTTCAATAATAGAAAGAAAAAGTTTATTGGTACTAATTTGCCAATGTTTGAACAAATAATAAATAAATTCTAATATTTTTTAGTTAAACAATAGTGAATAATGAAGGTCATCTAATGAAATAAAAAAACAAAAGAAAGAAAGATACCCAGAACAAAAAAAAGGTAAGGGAAGAAAAGGCTCGACTCCATTGACACATCCATCCTCGGACATCTCATGACAAAGAAGAAAAGACAAAACAAAGAAAAGTTGGAAATTCTTAAGCGGACACTGGACGCTGTATAATTTTTACGGATGGTGGAGAAAAAAAGAATCTAACCTTATTCTATGAAACATTGAGGCACTTTTGTTTCGGGTTTTTCTTTTCTCTTATTGCCTTTTTTTCTCTCGTTTCCTTTTCTCTTCGGTGTGGCTCGGCCCGGCCCGGCCGAATCCAGTATTCCCCCTTAATTTTAATTAAATATAAAATTGAAAATCCCAACATTTTTAATAGCCTTTTTGTTTCGTCCGTATACAAACAACGTATAAATATTTTCAAATAGAATATTTATTAAAAAATATATAAATAAAAATTAAATATTTTTACTCATAAGTAACTTAAATAGATAAAATATAAATATAAATTAAATACGATATAAATAAAAACAAAACATCTTAAGACATAAATAGTGAAAAATTTATAAAAAAAAAAAAACCCACCTTCCCTGCCCTTTTTCTTTCTTTCTCTTACGAGCCAGATCGTTTTTTCACACTTTATTTTACAGTACAAAGGTCTCTCTCAAATTGGTTGCATTTATTTTATGAGTAAAAACAGAGGTCTAATTATTTATTTTTTGTAATATATCCTATCTAAATTATTTAATGTACGGTCCCATTTTCCTTACGGTGCTGTCGTGGATAAATTGTTCCGTTGTTTGAGCCTCATCTTACAGTGCTCCCCCACAAAACCATAAATGCAACTCCGCTTCCATGCTCTCTATGTACCTGTGGAAGCATAAGTTTTCATGCATTCCTGGGGATTTTGCTACTTTCACCATATTACCCAACAAACCAACGGAAACCAAAAGAAAAAAGCCTTTGAACAATACATGATAATGGTTTCAAAACTCTTCTCTTACAACATTTCAACTCCAAAACTGGCGTTTGGTTTCTGTTCATTTTAATCAAAATCCAGAGAACCTCAATTATAACCAAAAAAAAAAAAAAAAGAAAGAAAGAAAGCTTCTCGCATCTAACTACAAAAGATGATCACTCTCACAGACCTATATCATGTTCTAACAGCTGTTGTCCCGCTTTATGTAGCAATGGTCCTAGCTTATGGCTCAGTGAAATGGTGGAAAATCTTCAGTCCCGATCAATGCTCGGGAATCAACCGTTTTGTTGCGCTCTTTGCAGTCCCATTACTTTCCTTCCATTTCATTTCCACTAACAATCCATATGAAATGAACTACCGTTTCATAGCTGCTGACACACTCCAAAAGGTCATAATCCTGGTTGTCCTTTCCATTTGGTCGAGGACTAGTTCGAGAGGTTCACTTGAATGGTCCATCACTCTCTTCTCTCTCTCCACTTTACCAAATACACTCGTCATGGGGATACCTTTACTTAAGGGTATGTACAGTGATGCTTCCGGTACACTTATGGTCCAAATAGTAGTGTTACAATGCATCATCTGGTACACACTCATGTTGTTCTTGTTTGAGTATAGAGGTGCTAGGCTTTTAATCGGTGAACAGTTCCCGGAGACTGGCGGGTCTATAATATCCTTTAGGGTTGATTCCGACATCATTTCTTTGGATGGTCGAGAGCCATTACAAACCGATGCTGAAGTTGGTGATGATGGTAAACTACGTTACTGTGAGGAAGTCCGCTTCTTCTAGGTCCGAGGTTTTCTCTAGGAAATCGCAAGGTCCTAACTCAGGCATGTCTTTGACCCCAAGACCATCCAACTTAACCAATGCTGAGATTTACTCTTTACAGTCCTCCAGAAACCCCACTCCAAGAGGTTCTAGTTTTAACCACACTGATTTTTACACCATGGTTAATGGGAAGAATACGAGTGCTGTTAGTCCAAGGCAGTCAAATTTTGGGAACGTGAATTATGACGAGGAAAGTGGAAATGGGTTTGGTGTCCTGTCTAAGACTCATGGGACATACCCGACACCTCCTAATGGAGGGCTGTTTTCCCCTGTTTCTGGACAGGGTAACAAGAAGAGACCTAATGCTGTTGAGGGTAATAGTAATGGGAAAGATCTTCACATGTTTGTGTGGAGTTCAAGTGCTTCTCCTGTGTCTGAAGGTGGGATTCATGTGTTTAGAGGTGGAGATTATGGGCAGGAGCTTGGTGTTGGTGGGGTTGCTCACCAGAAAGGTTTGAAATTTTTAACACTACTATATTACTTGTCAATAATGTGGCTATCAAGTCTTTTTTTGTCTTTTTATTGGGTTGTTTCTATTACTAATTTTGTCTTTTGTTATGTGATAGTGCTTGATGCTTGTGTGTAATTTGGACTTTTTTGTTGAATGCGGAAGCATTTTACGTCTTCTTCTTGACAATGAACGAGGTCTAAGGTTGATGTTTAGTTTTTATTATTTTGTGCGATTGTTGGTTGAGGTGGAATTTATTTATTTACGTTGTTTTCTCTGCTTTTTTCTTGTCTGCACCTGCCCTTTATTGTGGGCAACCTAATTTATGATTTTATCTCATCTCTCTGTTTGCTATCACTATTGTTGCTGACTTTCTCTATGTTGCCAAATGATACGATCAGATTATGATGAGTATGGAAAGGATGAATTCAGTTTTGGGAACAGACAAGGTCCAACTGGTGTGGACCAAGAGGGGCCGGCACTTTCTAAACTCGGTTCTAGCTCCACTGCAGAACTCCATCCAAAGGCTGCCGTTAATGGTGAAGCAAGGCCTGTTTCCATGCCACCGGCTAGTGTAATGACGAGACTTATCCTCATTATGGTATGGCGAAAACTCATTAGGAACCCCAACACTTACTCCAGCCTCATTGGCCTTACCTGGTCTTTGGTCTCATTCAAGTAGGCTATCCCGAAAGTCCCCCTCTTTTCTTTTAGTACATTATTGCCTAGTTCATGCAGTTATATTAAAGTATGTACTTTGCTTATATCATCGCAGATGGAACTTAGTGATGCCTGCTATTGTTGCCCGTTCCATATCAATTTTATCAGATGCCGGCCTTGGGATGGCTATGTTCAGTCTTGGTATGTATTCATCTATGTGTTTTTCTTTTTCTATGGGGCGATTCACTCCTCACAAGTCTGAATTTACACATATAATTGAAAAAGTGCAGGTTTGTTCATGGCATTGCAGCCAAGAATCATTGCATGCGGTAACTCGGTGGCGGCATTTGCTATGGCAGTGAGATTTCTTACTGGCCCTGCTGTTATGGCAGCTGCTTCTATTGCAGTTGGTCTGAGAGGAGTTCTGCTGCATATAGCCATTGTGCAGGTAATTGAACATTATTGTTTCCATGAAAGTAGCTCCAACCAATATGCCAGTTCCTACTGATATTTCCACAAATTGATCTTGTATTTTTATGGCATATTGCAGGCTGCTCTTCCTCAAGGGATTGTTCCTTTTGTCTTTGCTAAGGAGTATAATGTCCATCCAGACATTCTCAGCACTGGGTTCGTTCAACTACCTTTTCTATTCTATTATTCTTTTTTATGTATATACATTTCATATAATTACTTGCCCAGATTAGTTGCAATATTTCATATATAGGGACTGAACTCTGTATATTTTAAATTTTGGTGCAGGGTTATATTTGGAATGCTGATAGCGCTTCCCATCACACTGGTCTACTACATACTGCTGGGAATGTGATGGAATGATTCTCTACAAAAGAACCCGAGACAAATCTAATTTGTTCTTTTTTGGTGGTTTTTTTCTAAGCCTTTTGGTCTCTAACAGAACAAACCAGCATAATAGATTCTTAGAGCTAAGGGAGGTGGAGAAAAGTGGTACTAGAACTAATCAAAAGTTTTAAGGATCACAACAAAGAATATAACAACCATCCGATCATTCCTAGGATTTCTTTTGGTTCTTCCTTTCTTTTTATATCGAACCTTGTGCATTTCAATGCCGTCTGCTGTTGTTTCTTTTTGATGAAGAAAGTGAAGCATGCTTACACTTGGGGGTGGCCATTAATTTTTACTTTCCTTACCTTTTCCCATGTCAGAAGAACCAAAAAACAGTGGCATGATGTTAAGTTAAGCCGATGGGAAAAGAACTTATATCTATGATTATCTCCATACAGGAAAAAGTCTGTAAACTTTTGGAATGATAAAATGGGCTTTTACTTTAATTAAGGATTTTGGGCTTTTTGAGTTTGACCAAATAAATAGCCACCTTGGCTAGCTGTCTTGCAAATTTATTGCTTTTCCAGAGTTATGTTAAAAGTAGAACAGGTCTACCGTTCTGGTCGCCGACCTATGATGATCCTTCAGGATGATTATTATGATGAAACAGGTGCGGTTGTCTTCAGGATGGCAGGATACTGTTACATTGCTCTAGGAAAACATTCACATTATCGTCTCCATAGATAGTCCGGTCTCAGTTGAACCACCGAAACATTTCAAATAACAGAAAATTTCCCGAATGCCCTAATTCAGTAATGCATGAGTTCATCTTGGAGCTCAGCTGGTTCATAAAAATGGGTATTCGCACTAAGAAAAACATGAATGATCATATGTCTTGTAATGCTACATTGTTACCGGGGTCACACATTTAACATTTGGATATAGTAGAAAGAGGTGGAAAAAACACACTAAAAAGGAAAAAAAATGTGTAGGGGGATATAAGCCCAACATTATGTTTGCCGGCAGGTGACCTACCTTTAGGGTCAATTAATGTGAGATCTCCTATTTGCAGCATATATATAAATAGCCATTATAACATTTGGTCAGACTAAAAATAACCATTACAGGCGCCCGTTGAAAATACATAAAATAGCTGTTGCCATTGAAAAACCCTTAGAAAACCACAATCATCTATCATCAACCTTAGCGGCTTAGCCCATGTCCTAATAAAGCTACGACGTGCAGGTAAATCTACCTAAAAACCTCCCCTATGATTCAATCAGTAGATGTAGACGTAGACCTATGCCAAGACAGCCATGACCTTACCCAGCTTAGGCTTTTTTGCTCGTCAATTTAGGTAATTGAAATGATCAACCGGTTAAGGTTCTATTATTGCTGTTGTTGTTGTTATTATTATTATTTGTTTTGCATCGTTTTGGAATCTACTTTAAACATTGTGTTTGAAAAGAATAAATTGAGAAAAGGATGGAAATATTAGTATATCTATACTTTGAGGTAATTTTCTATTTGTGAATCCGCTTAAAAAATTAAACAAATACCAACTGGATAATTAATTGCACAAACAATATCACAATTTTGTAGATTACAGATGCAATATTACTTTTCCTATATGTTGTACTTCAATGATCCTTATATGTGTAATCTATAAATGCAATATTAATTTTGCTATATTGCAATTATTAGATGAGATATTGATGTAATATTTAGTGCCGCATTTCATAAATGTGATAAATTGACATTTTTGTAATTAATTTTGCATAATTAATATTTTGATAAATCTTTCTTTAAATAACTATCCACTGAGTTTCAGTGTTTCACCTATATCCCTCTTAGAAAATTAGGTACTTAAAAAATCTCCATAAAGTTGGATTTATTTACTCCTTATTTTTACTCACTTTTACATCAAACCGATTAAGTTTTTTTCCCTAATTCATAAAATATATATGTTTTTTGAAATCATCCCTCCTTAGAATACGCGAAATTTTACCTTTTAATTTTTATAATAACTCAATTTCCATTTATATTTTAATTACGAGGCAAAAACTTATATAATATAGATAAAAGAATATTCAGACATGATGAATAATTGGTATGGATTTATTAGCTATTGGAAACCATTGTTTGATTGCCCTTAACTGTAGCATAGCGAGGTAAGTAGGGGTGGGGGCGGATCGATTTGTTTTCTTTTGTTTTCATTCAAAACCAAACTCTTAAGTAACGGTTTGGTTCGGATTATAATTTTTTTAAACCATTAGATAACGGTTTGGTCCGGTTTGGATTACGGATTAAATCAAAATTCTAATTAAAAACTTTTTTTGCTCTAGTTTTTTTTTACATTTGTATAGATCTTAAATATTTATATCATTTTACAAGTTTATATTATAAACCACAACAAAATACTTTATGAATTCATCATACTTGTAACATATAGTTCTTTTTAAAATTAGTTATCTACTAATAAAATACATTCACCAACTAATATATATCAAGTTATAATTTATAATTTTTAATGGAACCATCAAGTCAACTATCTACCAATAAATTTAGCTAAAATAAAAAACCATCTATCAACAAAATTTATCAACGAATAAAATGATCTGCTGATAAAATATATTAAACATTTAATACATAATAAGAGTTTATAACTAAGTAAATAAATTTCATGCTTTATAAAGTTAAAAGCTATTAAAAAAAATAGTTCACCATCAACAAAAAAATATATATTATGAGTCTAAAAAATTAAAAATGAACAAATTGATTTTAATCAATATTCACCAAATAATAAATATTAAATGAAATCATATGAACATATAATAAAATATTACTATATTTTTCTAAAACGGTTTGGTTCTGTTACGGATTGGTTTGGAGTGGAAAATTTTTAAATCGACCCATTAAAAAAAAAAAAACATATTTTTGGTTTGTATTGGTTCAGTTCGGTTGATTTTTTTATCCACCCTAGAGGTATGTTAAATAAAAAAAAAAGGAAAGGAAAAGAAAAAAAAAAGAAAGGAAGGGCTAATCCAATGAAAAATAAGGATGTAATCATTAAGTTAGAGAACATCACGGACCTCCAGTTTTATTTATACCATTAATTAATTTACTCTAAGGATCTACCTTATAATTTTGAAACGAGACTCTACCTAGGAATCTGTTTAACACTCCGTCCAACACTTTTAAAAACCGAGTGTACAGATCTAAAGTTTCATAGTTTTGAAAACGAACTTTCAGGAGCACTATAAATCTACACATTCAAAACCAACATGGGAGATAGCATTATGGATCCACACTTTCTAAAATGGGCTAGAGAAGCATAAAAGTCTATTTATTTTCTCTTTTTATTCTTTTTTTTTTAAATATTTTTTTTTAGATCACTCTGGTTTTATGTAACCATTACGAGGTAGTATGTGATATAGTTTTTGTATATAGAATTCCCATTTTTTTTTTAAATTATTCAATTGAGTTAGATTTGGGTTGTTGTATAATTTCCATTGTATTTTTATTAAACTAAACAAACCAATACTCATATTTGGTTTAGTGAAATGAAATAAGATCGGAAAGAAATTCCTATTTCTTATTTTATTATTAGGAGGGATATTTTTGAAACAAGTTATACTTTTTAATCAACAATAGTTATTCCTTCAATAAAGGAAAGGAATATGAGTTCCTTATTTATTTTGCATTACATTGAATATAAATTCTTTTGATAGATTTTTTTTGCAAACCAAATAATTGAATGGATATTCCACTGTAATAAATGTGAAATACCAATTCTATTTCCGTAAATTAAACCTGTCATAAGTTTACTAAAGGCACACTTCGGGATTTATATTTATATGCGGTAACCTATGTGTTTCTTTTAATTATAATTTTTTGTAACATAGTTACATGAGGTAAATGAGTAATCTGGATTTTGACTATTCCTGTTCATGTCCCTATTAATTATCTGTTGCCAATAAATGATAAATATTTAATAAAACATATACCTCTCTCTCTCTCTTGCGTTTAATCTTTTTATTCACATAATATACTATACAAATGTTACAATTAAGGGCGGAAAATTTTATCTTAATAGAGCCTAGTTTAGGCAAGATGGTTTAGCATATACAGCTCACAAAACATGCATTAAAACACCTGTTAATATTGTCCTAGAAATATTTTTGTCAGACGAGATATTGAAGTTGTCCGACCCCGGACACCTAACTAGCATTAGCCATTAATAGATTATTGGTTTCGTTAAACAAAAGAATGCTCAAATACGATCATGCAATTAGTTAAGTATTTGTAGATTTTTACGGTATCTCACGGACGGTTATTTGCTTCGTGAATTTATTTACTCTTTTAAATTTATAATCAGTTTTGGTGTTATGAAACACTTTCTAATGGGATAATTGATAAACGGGAGTCATACAGTTTCATCATGAAACTGTCAAGTCAATCATATAACCGTTATAATAAATATAATAATTGAAATGTTAGTTATTTTAGTAGTTCACTCATGGCTGGATATGGCATGAGCGGTTGAATACTGATAGGATTGATATCGTCAAATAAGAAGAAGCAAATATTCCCATCATATGGGTAATAATTGTATCTGTGAATAATTATGGTTGAAATTCTTTGGAGTTATGCATGATACAAGGATTTGGATGTTAGTATCAAACCGTTTTGGGCTATGACTATGAGTAACCAAACATGATTGCCGTAAAATAGACAGGGATTAGCTAATTTTAGTAAGGACGGGACCACGCCATAGATAGGATTAAAGCATGGTTCGATTTGTTTTGTTTAACAACCCTGTTTTACTTTGAAGTTTGCTAATTTGATGACTTGGTCCCTCGTCCGTTGGGTCATGGAAATGGAATCACATTGCATCCTATTCCGATGTTTCGATATCTTGATATGCATTGTTTTGATGGTTATTTTAATATACCTCCCATTTTTATAATATTGACTATACTCATATGTCAATGTTGTCATCAATATTATGTCGTTGCTCATAGTATTAGATTACGACTATAATCTGAGTGATTTTTATGGGAAAATAAATAATAAGTTTCACTTTTTGCCTTAATTGAAATACCAATAATATAAGCTCTATTGTGGGTTATCTTGCAAGTGAAATTATATTTTTTAAAGGCTGAATATCACATTTAGTATCTAAATTTTGTTATGTATGCAATTAGCTATCTGAAATTTAAAAGTGTCGATTTACTATCTAAACTTTTCCTATTTTTATAAGTAACCATTTGAACTTTTTTATATTTT
The DNA here is from genome assembly GCA_024138025.1 of Combretum micranthum. Taxonomy (NCBI): domain Eukaryota; kingdom Viridiplantae; phylum Streptophyta; class Magnoliopsida; order Myrtales; family Combretaceae; genus Combretum; species Combretum micranthum. The sequence goes on from JAMXBD010000589.1 coordinate 120,958, forward strand.
ACAATTAGTTATATGAACTTTATTTAATATTGCAATTAACTACCTTATCTAGTTTATCTATTATTATAAGTGAATACCAACTTCAATTTGACTCCACAGTTTGTTATTGAAATTTCATTCTTTGCCTATTACTTGAATTGCTTATATACCATAACCATTGATACTTTTTAATTAAGGTAGTTAATTACACTATGTAAGTTTAAAACAAATGTGACATTCATCTTTCTTTAAGTGACATTGGTATGTTGCCCTTTTACATTGGCTTAGTTTAAATGATTGCTCTTTTTTTTTCCTCTTTTTTTAAGGGTTTGTTTGGATTATCTTTTGTATTTTGTTTTGTGTCCAGTTCTAACATTTGGAAATTATCTCATTTACATCTTGTTTTCATTTATTGATAATTTGATAAAGGTGATAGTTAGAGTGTGAGAATTGGAAGGTGAAAATTCATACATTTTCAGAGAAAATGTTAAAAAGGTATATCTTATACATTAAAAAATGGAGTTTTAATTAGTATTTTTGTAAAAATGAATAAAAGGTATAAGTCAATTAAATAGGGATTATTGGGTATTTAAGTTTTAAGGAAGGGTATAATTATAATGTACTCATCTTTACGTTTTTAGCATCTTTACAAATATGAATATATATAACATAAGGACACCAAACAGTGGATAAAAAAAGAAAAGAGAATATGAGTTTTTATTGCACATAACCGTCTTTCACATTAACTAACCTAGGTTGTCAGTTTTAATAAAAAAAAATTCTACCTTTTTGAGATCCTATGCATTAGAGAGGAGTTTTCAATTTTCTTTTTTTTAGTGAGTAAATTATATCATAATGTATTAATATTTAAGAGTAAATTGAAATAAAGCATCATTGTTTTGTATGGTAGGAATTAATGTTTTACAAAATGTATTAATAAGGTATCGATATTTTTTACAATTAAAAGAGGAATCGATGTTTGTTTGGATGACTTGTTTTTCATTTGTATCTTATTGTATTCGATATATATTTATTTTACTTATATCTGATTTATAAGTTTGTTTATGAGTAATGTTGTTTTTTTATCTATATATATTTTTAACAAGTGTTTGATTGAAACATATATAAAACAGATGTGAAGCTTATGCCCAACCAACGAACTAAATATACTCCTAAAATGGACAAATAGAGCAATTTTGTGGCAATTTGTCACCTATTTAGACTAAGTTTAATGGGCACAAGGTGGGTAAAATATGAAATATTACTTATACCCCATATAAGGTATATGATATTAAATTTTTGTACTCAGAGCCCACCTTATACCTTATATTCTATAAAACCTATATGGTACAAGATATCTTGTGGAACTTGTAGATATATATATTTATGGAATCTCTTTCTTTCTCTCTCTCTCTCTCTATATATATATATTATATTTTTTTTTCTTAATATGCAAATTATTTTCTTTAATGATTTCATGTAATATATAAAACTATCTTATTTTCATGTATTTACTATAAATAACATGATGAAAAAAATTTAAAAAGTAATTTGTTAATATTAGAATTTTTATACATGTAGAATTTGTTTATACATGAAAGTTGAAACCTACAAAAAATACTTATATTAAACAAAATTGTAGACTTTGCAGCAAATTCCAAAAAAAAAAAATGAAGATATTTCCATATTAATTGGTGTTAGATGATAAACAAGATTTCTATATAATTTGAGAGTTCAAGTAATTACATACAACCATAATTCTTTTAAAATAAAAATAATAAGTCCTTTCAAAATATAATAATATAAGTTTTTCTATAATAATTTTTTTTCCAAACTCAATCTACATCCTATTAAGATTGTTGGATTTTTATTTGTATCACATTAATATGGTCAGTTTATGAGTAAAATTGATGGTTTTCCATTGGTTTCATATCTGTATCGGTTGAGTATTTGTTTAGTATCTATTCGGTTTGAAAAAGATGCCAAAATGATACCAAAACGACGATCCAAACATTCCCTTAACAATCATGAGTAAAAGTGGTTACAAAATAAAAAATGGATTATTATTACTTATTTCTTATATATTAACTTTATTTTTATAACATTTAATAAGGTATATACAACATACTTTGAAACCCATACTTGCTATATTAAAGTACAAATTCTAAGGTGGGTACAACATATGAAGACCCCATACTTGTATTCTATCTTATAAGAGTAGGTTTTGAAAATATTATACTCATACATTATCTTGTGACCTTTAATACCTATCGGACTCTATCCGTCAAGAAGTTTGCCCTTAACTTAAACTATTGATCAGTTTTTTTAATCATTGAAATGTTGATCTGTTATTTGATTTACCTTATGAAATGTTGATTCTTTGTTTATTAACTATTCCAAATCATTAATATCTTGTTCAAACTCAACTCTATACATTGATGTTTTCTAATGCAATTTTTTATGCTATTTTTATATAGTTTATTGTATTGTGTTTTAATAACTAACATAAATAAATTTTAAGAAGTTTTTTAAGGAAGAGAATTGAAATACTCATATATGCTCTAATGGTACTAATATGCTATAATGATCTATAAGTATCAATAAAATTATGACATATAAATAATTTTATGCAAATTAATGTATTATGATTATCGTTTGACCAAAAATATGAACGTTAATCTGCTATTTATTCAACTACTGTTAAATTTTTTGCTTGAAAGGTGCCGAAGAATCCGAAATAGGACCCTTTGCACGGAATACTTTATGCAAATTTGCCGGAAATAATGTCACTATATTTGATGCTTTCTTATGCCGTTCCATGTGGAACAATGTTAAGCTATTAAATGTGTAATGATTTGCGAATATATATATATATATATGTATATATAAAGAAACGTGTAATTATTAGTCTTGCAGGGCTCATTATATACCCATAAATTTTATATTCTAAACCCAACGTCATTGGCCCGAGTATTCAATTTGGATCGTCAATCTTCTTTGCTCCTTTTAGCTTATTTTTGAATATTAAGAAGGGAAGAAATGTGAAAATAAAATTGGATTTACAAAGGACTAATGCCATGATTCCTATATGAATTAATGTCACAAATGGTATATAAATTTTGACAAAATATACAAGTAGATATTTAAAGTTTGAAATTGATCAATTTACTAAGTAAGTTTTGAAATTGACAAATTTAATACCTGAAAGAATTTTTCGTGTATGAAACTAGTATCTTCATCGAGTTCTTTCAGATAGTAAAATGATAAATTTTAATCAAAGTTCGGGTACTCAATTGATTATTTTTATAGTTTAGGTACTCAACTGCATATTTTGTCAAAGTTCATGTATTATTTATAACATCATCCCATTAATTTAATATCTTATCAAAGTTTTCATATTAATTAGTACCACCTCAACAAACAGAGTTAAATCTATTCTCTAAATTATACTTTCAACTAATGGTGAAGTAACACGAGTTAGATAGTTAATAAAAAACACTAAAAAATTATACAATTAATCAAATAAATTAATACATACATTAAAGTTTGTAGGAGTTAATTTGCCTACTTAATTATTTAATATGAAAATGTGTATGCTAATTCGCTCATTTAACTACCAAATTTTCAATTTGTATCACTTTTTCAGGAATGCCAAGTAAGCTAATAAAATTGTAAAGATAAAATTAATGAAAATGAAAACTTTGATTGAATATTTTAAAAGTTCAGTCACCAAATAGAATATTTGAAATGACCCAAACACCGGTTATAAGAAATCAAAATCAAATAAAGTAAACGAAATCCAATTAGATTTATGTACAAATTTAACAGCTAAATTTTTCAAATTTCTCAACTTAGCTTTAAATCGAAAACCTAGATTTAGAAATTTTAAAGGCAATTCAAATATATAAATAAATTACATTATAATTTAATAACATTTCTTAAATGAAAAGTTTTGTAAGAAAAATCAAAATATTGTCGTTAAGAGTTTTGATTTTGCAAAATTATGATTTTAACCCAAACCAGAAACTTACGCAAATTAAAAAAAATTAAAATTATAAATAAATTAGACTCGGTTGATATATTTAAATTATTATTAGACCAAGAGGTAATTTAAGCACCTTAAACTATTAAAAACTAAGGTTCTTATACATGTGAGATTTAGATGCTCAAGATTGTACCATGTTGCAAAACTCGAAAAGGAGGTCTTTTTCGCCTCTTCTCTAAAACCTTAGGACCCTGTTATACTAGCTCCTATATAAATATCCCTCTTTTGTCTACCTTTACCCTCTCAGGAAGCTTATTAAAACCCTAAGGTGAGCTACTCTAGACCTAGCTTCTAATTAATGTTAATTAAGCTAAATTAGAGAGAAATCAACTCTAACCGATTGAGATTATCCACTTGCCACTAGGGATTTCAAACATACAGGCGTGATAGAAGGAGAGAAAGGATCACAACCTTCACAAGATTTGAAATAAGGTAAGAGCCTGGGATTTTAAGGTGTGTTTGGGTGTTTTATAGCTATGTAAGCATGAAAACTTACTTAGATATGTTGGTTCATGTTATGGATTGCAAGAAATTGGGTGTTAGATTGTCTTTGAAGTATATAATCTTCATTCCAACTGAAGCAAGGGAGAAACTATACTTTTACGTAAATTAAGATCTTAAGACTAACAATTTATGTTAAGGAATTTCAATAAAAAAGAGATAAAATTGTTTTAATGGTGTAAATTGGAAAATAAACATGATTCGAGGTTGGGTTTTGTTGTATGTGGTTGTTACCAAAGTAAAATGATGAAGTCTTGTATTAACATATTGTAAAAATTGCAGAAAAACCATGAAGAAATTAAAGTTACTGTCAAATTAGATGTTTTAAGCCTTTAAATCCTTAATTAAACATGTTTTGAAAGAAAGAGAAGATACTATAGATGAAACCTAGAATTTAACACAGTCATCTATCCCCTTCAAGCCTCAAAAGTTTCCTTAAAACCCCTTTGCATCAAAACATCAAGTTTGACCAATCACAAACCCAGAAGAACACGGCAAGTACACGAGGTCGTGTACCCGCCCATGTTCTTCTTTTACCTTTAAAACTCAAAGGAAATGAGTTTCTCAGAACTGCACGACAAGTACATGAGGTCGTATATCTGCCCGTGCTTCTCATAGCCTTTAAACTCAAAGAATCGATTTTTCCCAGAAGAACACGAGGGGATATATGTAATCGTGTTCCACCCATGATTCTCTCTGATCATGACGTTGTGTTTCACCCTGTGTGTCTTTCTGATCCCCAAACATAAGAGAAACACGACTGAAACATAGGGTGATGTATCCCCTCATTCCTCTCTGGTTTTTAAACTCCTTCCATACTGAAAGAACATGAGGGACTACTACTCCTTGTATACCCCTTCATTAGGGCGGACGCAGGATTGTAGGACTAGAGGGGCCGGACTCTAATTAAGTTGATCTTAACATTATTTATTTATATCTACTAAATATTACATCTTATATATTTATAAGGATTTTATTAATGATTTAAATGTGATATATTTTTTTTAATTTCGTGAAAATATTCGTGAAAATATTCATTCAAGCAATAATTAAGAGCATTTAGTATATTTTATAAGAGATTATATATATGTCACTTGAAAACTAATTGTTAATGTAAAATATAGAGTTTATATACTTATAAGTTTTTTTTAAGGAAAAAAAAAAGATCATAAAATATATTAAGATAGATAGTTATTAAATAATCTATGTGTATTTTAATAACATTAATTGTAGAAAAAAGAATACTGCTAAATCAAATTATATATTTAGTATGCAATAAGATTCATTTGCAATATATATGAATAATATAATTATTATTTATGATATACTTAAATAAAAATATTCATTTAAAAAATAATTTATTTAGTTAGATTTAATTTTATGATAAAAAAATTAATGCTATGTCACATCCCAATAGTTTAACCAAGACAGTCCCGCCGTACATTCTAGATGAAAATGATAGTTGGTGGCCTTAACCATCATTAGCAAGTAGAATATACAAAGCTTATCTCATTAAACCAATGTATTGACAACTCTCAAGTGATGGCCAACACACAGAAATACAAGTAATCTGAAGAAATACCCTTTATACATACCTTTATCGTAATATAATCTCAACTCTCCTTACATAATCCATAATATTCTCATCTTCCATTCTACTGAAACCAGTTCTGCTACTCCTTAGAGAATCTTGTATCTCTGTAAAAAGATCTATAGGGGTATGAGCATAAAACCACGTGCTCAGTAAGTGGATATAAAAAGGGTAATTATAAACATTATAAGACAAATCACAATCATTGTTATTATTAGAGTGAATTGTGCAGTCAATCGGGATGCCATCCGCGTGATGTTGACCGGTTCATCACGAGATTAGAGAAATTAACCCCACTCTAATCTGGGTTTCGAGGAGTTAACACAAATTCATTTTCCATAAAACCGGGAATGTGCAATGGGTCTCCTGTCCTCCCAAAAAACCATTCAGGACTATCCCTCGGATAGCTTGTAACCTTTACTGCGACCTCCTCTCTTGTCACTTAGTTCAATAAAGGTTAAAAGAAGAAATCCATTCTCACCTGGACGGTCGGTTTTATGGATGCAAGGATGCGAAATGTGTTATGCTATGCATGATCGGTTATTATTTTCACTATATTCTTAATAATACATTCTTGGGTGATCAAACAAGTATCTCACACCAAAACAATAGGATAAGTAAACATCCCATATCAAACAAAATCAATCAACCACACACGGTTTATAGCTAATTTACAAGCACAAACAATTATAATGTAAATAATATCCCTTTTTACAATTACCATATAAATGAACCACTTACAGAAATTGCGATTTATCAGCGTTCCCCTCGAACACCTGATAATATCCAACAAGGAATAGTTATGAGTATCTACAGTTCCATATAGAGGTTGGCTGATCATTTAATCATTGTCCTTCTTTTTCTTGATGTAATTAGCAGGGGTAATAATTCCTAATTTAGCTAATTGGGAATATATTAAAATTATTAAAGATATCATGATGTATTTTAATAGGGTTTAAATAAAGCATAGTTTTACATTGGCTTTTATTGGATAAGTAACTTATAATTGAGGTTTATTAGTAAGGTCAACATCTAAACTTAGAAATTTTAAAAGTTTAAATTGAGCTAATAGAGTTTAGATATTTTATACCATTTAACTTTATGATGATTAATTTTCTTAACTTTAGAATATTAGAAAATTTATTAAGCGATCATGTGATGATAATTCTAGGAAATTATGAAATATTGATAAAATTATCTAGATTTTACCTTTCCTCACAATACCCCTATTAATAATTAGAATTTGAGAATAAGTAGATATTTATTAACTGAGTTGAAGTATATTAAATGTTAATTCCTTTTAGGCTAATGTAGGGTCTAATTATTTAGTATAATTATTCCTACATAATATGTACTATAGAAGCAATAGTTAAAAGATTAAGTATAGTTAAATATAAGCTTTATAGATATTTGATATTGACACTATAATTAATTTTGTCATTTTCTTGATACTAAGCCTAACTAGATTAATAAATCTTAAATGAGATAATTAGTTTAAGCAAATCTAAGGGTTATTATTTCTGAAGTATTTTTTTATAAGTTCTTTGATAATATATTTAAAAGTAGTAAATAACTTAGGGTAGATTTAAGTTATACATAGCCATTTATAAGGTAATTAGTTTATAATAAATCGTGTAATTATAGAAAAATAGTAGTATATGCTATAACTTGATAAAGTTAATATATAAGCTTTATAATGAGCATTTAGAAAGTGCTTACAAAGTTTCATGTATAATAGAATCATTTTACTATATTTCAACATATAAAATATGCACTAATTAATGTTATTTATACTGGCAGAATCTTAGATTAATTATTAAAAATAGTAAATGACAAAGAAAAATTACGAAATTTTTATGAGAGATACCTAATATTATTAGGAGTTTACCTATAAAATATCTTTACGAAAGGAGCTGTAATGACTTCACGAAAATTTCCGCAATTTCCGCCCAACCACGGCCAAAACAACCATCTCCGGCCACCTTCCACCACCATAAAGTTGTCTTCAGTATAGGAAATTATTTTTAGTAATAAACTGCAAAATTTGGTGATTTTAGGATGCTCGAAACGAGCTGTGTGAATTTTTCTATTTTGGAACACGGTATTTATAGCGGTTTATCACGTATTAAAAATGCCAAATGTCATTATTCTTGCATGAAACTTTTTAGCTGGTCACATGTAATTAAAACACGTGTCCTGGTGAGGTGTCAAAATTTTCGGACAGCTGGCGAATTTTTGGTGAATTTTACATGCATTTTGACACAATTTTGAGGATATTTTCTGAGATTATTTACATGTTTCGAATTTTCCTAATTTTTTCCAAATTATTCCTGATTTTTCTAGAGTATTTAAGGATTTTTTTCCATTTAAATTATTTTTTTGTGTTAGTTTTGCAATTTTTGTGAATTTAAATGGGCATTTTAGTAATTTCATAGGTTAAAGTATCCTTATTCGAAAAATCTACATTAATTATTGTATTATATGCTAATTCTATATTTTATATTTACTTTTTATATTTACTAGTTACTTTTCATATCTTCTTAACCATTTACTACTTACTATTACTATTTTACCTTTTATTATTACTATTATTATTTTTTTTATCAAATTGAATTTCATGAGTTTAAATTCTAGGTAGTTTTTATTTTATTCCTTGTTTTAGCTTAATTAGGTCATCTGTTTAAATGATTTCCTTTTATTCTTAGGTTATTATAGTTTTGATACTTTCTTTTCTTATTGATTATTCCAGACCATTCTAATTATATCCTTAATTTAATTTATAGTTGTCAAATTAGATGCCTTAATATCGATTTATTAATAATTTTGTATCCAATGAAAATCAAGGTGTCACATGCTATTAGTTATTGTGAAGGAAAAAAAAGTTGGAGAGAGAGAGAGAGAGAGAAAATAAGGAAAGAAATAGCCACGTAATAAAAACATGTTGAAAAAGTAAGAAAACATGCAATGATGGGATTTGAACCCAAGACTTCTTAGACATAAAGCTATTGATTTAACCATTAGGTCATGCTTGCTTGGGTGTTATGGTTTACTCTTTATAAAATACAAATAACATATGTATTATTTTATTTTTAATAAAATTTAAAAAATTAATTTTTCCGAGTTTGGGGGGGCAAGGGCGAGGCCTCCCCTTAGACCCCCCTGCCCTTCGTGTTCCTCTTTTTGAAAGAACATGAGAAAATACGTCTCTTTATGTACACCTTGCACTCTTTTCCAGCCCTTTCATAACTTCGTGAATTCTAGCCTTACTCATACAAAACTTGACTTGGTTCTCCCTTAACTTTAAGTAACCTTCCAAGGCCTTCAAAGCACAATTTAAAAAAGTAATCATACCCCATTCATAACGTATATCACCCAACACTTGAGTCTAAAATGCTTCATATAAACTAGAGTAATTCAAACTTAATAATTATAATAGGACACTAAGGACTATATGAGATTAGTTAACTTGAGAATCAATTCTTGAAAGGTAAAAAATCAAGACCTACAACAGTATATCCGATTAAGAGTTAGTTAACCTAAGCCCTAAAAATCGTCCTATCTTAGATAATTAACTAGACAACATAGCTAAATGCAATAAATAACACTTTAAACAGTATCTTTGAGTAGATATGGTTGAACTAAAGTGACCTAGATTTAACAAACAACACGAATGAAATAAAGGTAATAAATCTTAAACTAATCCCTGACTTCAATTATGATTAGTTTTGGATATCAAGATTGAAAAGGGATAACAAGCTCAAACTGACCTACATGTATGTAGTAATTGCATTTTGCTTATTAAGGTAGCAATAATAATCGGACTAAAAATTTAAGCTCAATTTAATTGAGTGTTGGTTGCTGCTTACTTCAGAGTGGTATCTTTGGATTAGGTTGTGAGTCTAATTGAAACTTTGGGATGGTGTGGTAGTTTAGGCACTTAGACCCATATGGATGCATGGTTGGGCTCGATGGATAGTCGATAGGAAAATTTTCGAGATTAAGTATCTAACTAGGAGAAGGTATGAAGTTGTAACGAGTTATACAACATTATGAGACCCTGTATAAAGCGTTACAGTAGACTGTGCTCATTGGTGGCAACCCTTGAGGAGATGGTTCGGATGAGACTATTTCCTTGTTTTCTTTTCTAATAAGTTTTGCGGACTTATCAACCCCCCTCTTCAGTGCGTGATTTGCCAAGAGAACCCTACCCTTTTTGTTTTGTGGGAGTCATGTGTATTCTTGTGTGTTTTGGTATTTCTGGGATGATAGAGATATTTTATTTTGAACTTTAAATTAAATATCATAACCGATGGTTGCTGTATTAGATTAGGAGCGTGTGACATGTGATGTGTACTTGTCTTACTATGTACTAGGCTTTGCAGCTCATTTTATTAGCCTTTCAGATCCTACTGGTGATTTGATAGGGAATGAGAGATACATGGAATGACTTGATTAGATGGTCATCTATGAGACATGGGTTTTATGAGTTTTCCATAAAAAGTTTATTGTGATCATATTTTATAAACTTCAATGATTGTAATCAAATAGCTATGAAATGCTTTCATTTGATTTGATACGAATCTTTAAATCCAAAAGTTTTGTATTTGAGTTGTAATCTTTTGATGCGCCCCATAGGCAATATTTATAAACAATTATTTGTGATACTTATTTTCTAAATAGGTTGAATTTTATAGGTTTTGATAACCATGGATAAACAAATGGCACTTTATTAAAATTTTTATAAAAAAATAATGATTTCTCAAATTAAAACTTAAGTAGACACCCACTCAATATTGGAATACTTTACACATATTACTTAGAGGCTATATGTGCAGCGCAACTACCACACACTACGTGCTTAAGGCAGGGTTGTTACAATATTAATTTTTTATAAAATACAACTTTTTTTTTTTGAAGGAATGAATGAAAACTAGAGCAATGTTGTTTAGAAGAGAGAATTTTTCCTGAGCTTAACACATTTAATTTCCATCCAAATTTAAGTGACATGAAAGAGAAAATGAAAAATATTAATTATTTTCCTTATTTATCCTTTTTTGATATATTGATAATTTTATACTATAGTTTATTAATATTATCAAAATTCCTTTAATTTTTCCATCTCTTCGTCATCAGAGCACATTGAAAGCACAAAAATACTACTATAATATTTTCCTCTTAATTTGTTTCTTCATATCAAACTAAGTGTTAATGAATAAGAAGTGGTACCACTAGTTAAGACGATCCAGTGTTATGCTTGAGTTTGAACTTGGCTCAAATTTTTAAAGTTTGAGCTTAATTAAGAATGACATTATAAATTTAGGCTCAACTCGATTAAACTTATCTAACCTTGATTTATCAAAAAATATTTTTAATTAAAATAATATTAATATTCAAACTTGGTTTGGGCTCAATTAACATTAATGCTAGATTTGAGCTTAATTATGTTCTTGAACTCATCGATCTGAATATTATCAAGCTCAAGCTCCACTTGATAAACTACTTTATTGGTTAGATCTTGAGTTCCACTTGGCTAGTTGCAAATCAAATTTGAGCATGTGCTACTAAGATACCTAGTTAAATTGGTTCTTTCATTGTGGCAAGGTTTCCCTTCTATATTAAAAGGTTTGTATAAGGTGAAACTTGCGTTTACATTTAAAATTGTCAAAGAGTATATAGAATCGAAATGTAAAGTAAAATAAGTTTGTATAACATATGAAAAAAAAAACCTTAAAAACTGTAGATATCCATATAATAGTCATAAAAACTTAAAATAGGTGATAAAAAGAAAGAAATGAAGGAATTGAGTTTCTTTTTTTTAGTAAAAAAACCATTAGTCTATAAGTTAATATTCTTCGAAGAATGGCATGCAAAGTAGAAAATAAGTTCTTTTTCCCTTGTTTTATTTGAAAAAAAGTTATGAATTAAGGAATCAAGTTTTTTGACACCTTGAATTGTTGATGACATAAACTGAAGTAAAAAATTTTGTTATATTAGCAATGTGCCACTATAAAATATTCAACATACAAATAATTCTCAATAACAAAAAACGAATCACACGTTGTTAAGAAAGAAAGTCTACTTTGGTTAGAAGTCTGCATAAATTTAACAATATATGATTTCAAATGTATTTATTACTTATGTTGTTAATAATAACACATTAAATATTATGAATAGGAAATAAATTTTTTATTATTTATGCGAAAGTAGTTTTAAATATTTGTTTTATAATTACAATTTTTTATAATTTTCTTTTCTTTTTTTTCTTCTTTTTTATAATTTTTATGGTGTAGAACAACCGGTTTTGCCGGTTCTTGAATTGACAGTTTCAAAACTGCTGGGTCGTGCGGTTTTTAGGGATGGAACCTTAAGGATCCGCCAGAACTGATGGATCCCTTACAGGTTCAAACCTGCCATTCCCAGGTCGGTTCGTGGTTCAGGAATCGCCGGTGACTGGTCAAGTTGGTTCCTGGTTCGGAACCGACCCATAATGATGTCTAGCTTACAAGGTTGGATATGGGTAGTGCTTCATACCTTACCCATCTTATATTCGTTGAGCTCCTAAATTATACCCATTCTTTGCGTGATTTTTTTTCTTAAATAAATGTTATAGCTTACAATAAAAAGATAGCGACTATAATACTATGTGAATGGTCGCAAAAAGGTAAAAACAATTTTCATGGGATAGTGTCAAAAATGGTACCAGAACTTTCGTAAAAAGTTCAACCAAATACTTGAAATTTGGTTTTACAGAATTTGGTACTTGAAGTAAGTTTTTGCCTATATTTTTTCTATTTGAAGTTTGGTTTTTAACAATTTGGTATTTGAAGTAAGTTTTTGTATACATTTTTTCTACCTAAAACAAGTTCAATTAGATAGGAAAAATGTATATGAAAACTTGCTTCATATACCAAATTGTTCAAAATCAAAATTCAAGTACATGATTCAACTTTTTGTGAAAGTTCAAGTATCAAATCGTTTAAAACTAAATTTCAGGTATCTAATTGAATTTTTTGTGAAAGTATAGGTACTGTTTTAGACATTAGCCATATTTTTATTTTTAAATCTTTTAACCCACACCACAAAAGCATATATGGTTGACTTTAGATGAATGGAATGAGATACCTAATCTTTGTTAGCATTACTATAAATTTTTTCAGTTTGCTTAGCTAAGGAATTTTAATTTTTTCTAGACCAAAGAAATAACTATCTATTTTTAATCTTTTTCAAATTTTTTTCTTATTTTTATTAATGGTTAATGTCATGAATGGTACTTGAACTTTGACAAGTATTCAGTTAGGTACTTAGACTTTGAAATTGATCAATCTAGTACTTGAAAGAACTTTTTGTACACGCCAATTATATCTCCATTAAGTTCTTTTAAGTACTAAATTGATCAATTTAAAAATTTTTTTGTACTAAATTGATCAATTTCAAAATTTAGGTATTAAATTGATCAATTTCAACGTTTAGGTACTTAATTACATATTTTACCAAAGCTCATATACTATTTATGATATTATCCCTTTTATTAATGAGCTTAGTCTATTAATCAAGCCTATATTTGAATAAGGATAGATTGGTATGTTTTGAATATATTTATACTTTACTTCTAATATCTTTTTAAGTGTAACCAAGAAAAAATAGTATTCTAAGCCTTGATAAAAATAAAAATTCTAAAAATAAGAACTTTTGTAGATTTGTGACTTGAAGTCATGGTTTTAAATAGAATTATAAAAATAAGAACATGGTGTATGGTAGGTACTCCACGAGTAAATAGAGAGACTGAGTTTGATACTTCTCAACTTTATAATTTTTTTTTTTTTTTTGCTATTCCTTGATTATTTGAAATTCAAAGAGTTCATCAATGGGTTGATATGATGAATGATACCTAAACCTTAATAAAATATAAATTATGTACTTAAACTTTGAAATTGATTAATTTAATACATAAGTTTTGAAATTGGTTAATTTAGTACCTAAAATAACTTTTCCTACACACTAGTATGATCTCTATCATTTCTTTTTGTACTAAATTAATCAATCTCTTAGTTTAGGTATTAAATTGATCACTTTTAAAGTTCAGATAATTAATTGCATATTTACCAAAGTTCAGGTGTCATTTGTGATATTATCCTTTGAGCAAATACTGCTCCAAATAGAGTGCCAATAAAATGCAATAACCTTGAAAAAGAGTAATTAAATTTATTGTCGCAACTTTTATAAAACTATTTTAAATAATTATTATAGGTAAATCTTTAATTTACTAAATAAACATTTAAGTAAAAAATTGAAGTTACTAAATAAAGATTTAAGCAAAAATTTAATTTACCTTGAAAAGTAGTAACTTTTACAATCTAGTATGTGCATTTTGGCCTTCACATATCGCATTCCTTTTTTATTTTCTTGTGTCTTTTTGTATAATGTTCAGAGTAAATTATGTGCATGAAGTATGATATTTTACTTGAATGGAATAGGGATTAATTTAGCACTTACCTTCAAAAATGATGTAATTATAAAAGAAAAAAAAAGGTAAAAATGCGGTTGATTGCAAAATGTAAAATCAGGGTGTAGTTTAATCGATATTTAGGTGTGGTTTTTTTTAATTATATTTTACAAGTTGATGCTTTATTCATATTTTCCTTTATTTTTTCTTTTATAATTAACATCATTTTAAGGTAACTGTGAAATTAATTTCTATTACAATTAAGTCAACTACTCCATGTGCCTAATTTACTCTAAACACTATACAAGGACATAAGAAAATAAAAAAAAGGAATGTGATGTCATGTGTGGAGGCCAAAATGCACATTTTAGATTGTTATTGATTTTCAAGATATTTACTTATAATTATTATTTAAAATAGTTTTGTAAAAGTATTGAACCCAAGTTTCTCTATTCACATCAACACCATACAATTATATATGTTTTTACTTTCATAATTCTATCTTAAATTGTAACTTTCAAGTCAGGATTTCAGAGAAAAATAAAATTACGATTGAAGTCATGATTTCATGTGCCATATTTTTGCTATTTTCTTACAAAAAATTTTGATTTTTGGAATCTTTTGTTTTTATTTTTTTTCCTTTTCCCAACATATGGCTCTTCTTTGTCTAAATGGAATAGATATTGTACTTTTCACTCTCTTTCGGCAAGCAACAGAAGCCACTATCTATGGGGTATAATGTTGTAGAAAGTCATTTCGGCAGTTGGGCTTTTGGTATAATTTTAATGATATGGATCGGTCTTTTAAGCTAGTGACAGGGGTTAGAAGATCAAGTCTAATAAAGAATGTTGTAGGGAGATTTGACTTAGTAATTAGGTTTGCTTATTCCTTTACCTAGGCCTCTCTTTGCGATATTTATATATGTTGGTCCCGAAAATAATCAAGAAGGGGGGTTGAATTGATTATTTCAGAAAATTTTAATTTTTTCCTTTTAAAAACAATCCCCTTTGATTTTAAGTTAAGAAAACAATATGAACAATTAAATAGCAATAAAATAAACTGTGAAAATATAAATAGACAAGGGATAAGAAGATTAGGTAGATATTTATAGTGGTTCCGCCTTGTGTGTCAATCCATTCTTCCAGCTCTGAGCCGGGGAACCCGTTATCCTAGGGTTTTGTTCCACTATATCCAATAAAATCAATTACAAGCTTGTATAATTCTCTCTACTCGATTCTCACAGCTATCCTCTAGCGTCAATCGATCTATAGAGTTTAAACTAGTAATTGAACTAACTCACTTGAAGACAACAACAAGTTGCTTCAATTATCTAAAAGATAAATGTAAAGATTGCAATAAAATTTGCTACAATTATGCACGTTGAAAGAGAACAAAGAATATTTTCTTTTTCAACTCTTAAGAATTTTTCGGTCAACGATTGAACCAAGTTGCTCTCGGTTTTTTGTTTTTGTTTTTCTATCTTAAGTTCTGCATCTTGTTCTTCTTTTTAACTCTGTTCACGTCTCATATCCTTCTAACGTTTAGAAATTATTGCGCTCGAGATAAGATAAATATCCCAAAAATCTCGTATGAAAATCTGTAACTTCTTATCCTTAATTTGATTTATCAAACGCTGCTGATATTCTTCGAGAGATAATCTTGTTCTTCTTGTTTTCTTCGGTTCCAGATTTGAATTTGAATTCTTGATATGCTGAAGTAAGATAAGATCAGCTTGAATTTCGTGATTTGAGATAATCCACTTGTTTTCTGTTTGAAAGCTTCTGATAAAGTTGATCTTGAAGATAAATATGGAGAACTGTTGTGATTGCTGATATCACGGTCTTCAATGTGATCTTCGTATGTCATCTTCTTAAAGATAACATTGTTCTTATTTTGATTTCTTAAAAATATCCATTCGAATTTGTTTTTATCTTGAGAAAAATTAGAAAACATAACTGTTCTGACTTCAAATCGTTCCATCATTAATCAACTGTAGCTTCTGTTCTTTATTTCCAGAAAACTTCTTTGATAAAAATAATCAATCCGACAATTTCTTTAATCCCCTAGGATATTCCAACTTTAGTGGAACTAATAAGTATACTATCCGAATATACTTATTATCTCGGAGCTAGGTCTTCAAAACTATTGATCTTTTTCATAAATTAACGTAGATCTTATTTGAGAAGATGAACAGTAACCATCTTTAACTCAGAATTACAGCTGAAGTTTCTTGAAAAAGTTCTGTAAAAACTTCTGTGTTTCTGGAAACTAACTTCAATTCAGAATGATTGCTTTGAGTTTCTCCCAAAGGTTCTGTGAAAGGTTCAGTGTTTCTGAGATTGTTTTATACTTTAAGTATCCTTCTGAAAAACATTATGTGTACCTTTTTCCTTTCTAAACATCATTCGAAATTTTCATATCGTATAACAACTCTTGTCTAACTTATCTAAAAATTTGTTTATATCCAAGACTTAATATCATTCAACCTTATATATTTGTTCAACAACTTTACCAATATTCTGTATAAAATTCTGAGTATAATTCTGCACACTAATAGAGTGGTTAGTTCATTGAGTATTTTGTTATCATCAAACTTTAGATATATAGAGAATCAACAATATATGTGTCATTAGTTCATGATTTTTCTTAGGTCAACTGGTGATAAGGGTCATTTACTCTATGAAATTGAGGCTAAATCATGTTTATTTTCCTTTGAATATGCTTAAAGTTGAGGAATTCGATACTTAATTCTTATATATGTTCATTTCAGGTGATTAAAGACAAATTCTTAACACTTACGCAAAGAAAAATCTTTTTGAGTTAAAAGTAACTCATCACCACCCTCATTACACTTGTGATACAGATGGTGATCTTTTCAGATTTAATTTTTAGGCTCATCACCACCAGAGTCATGGCCATGATGGAGGAGGTGGTCTCCATCACTACCTTCATCAGTCCCATGATGAAGATGGTGATCGCCATCACTAACACCGTCACTAGCGGTGATAGGGATGGTGATCTATGCTGATTTAGTTGTTTTACTCATCACTACCCTCATCACGCTCGTGACAAGGATGGTGATTTGTGCTGATTTTATTTTCAGGCTTATCACCACTCCAGTCACGGCCGTGATGGAGGTAATGATCTCTCCTGTTTCCGCATCAGATTTAAAATAATTGTTTCTTGAAGAGATGTAAGGACTAGTGGAGACAAGGAAAAGGGCCATTCATGTCTAGTGATGTAGTGGAAGAGATGGTAATTGATGTAATAAAAAAATGGTATAAGATGCAGAGGAGGAATCCTATGTTGCTGGCCTTGGAAGCCTACATCGCTGGCTTTGGAAGGATGCTTTGCCAATGTTAGAGCTAGCGTACTTTACTTGTCTTTTGAATTTTTCAATTTCATAATTAATAATGCAGTCAATGTCTTTAGAATATCATTGAATATTTTTTAAAGAATATCTTTTAGCATCATTTAGGATTCAACACTTATTGATTCTGAGTAAAGTACGCTGGCTCTAACATTGGTGGTGTATCCTTCCAAAGCCAGTGGTGTAGGCTTTCAAGGCCAGCAGCGTAGGATTCCTCCTCTCCATCCTATACCATTTTTCCATTGTATCAATTGCCATATCTTCCACTGCATCATCTAGTCACTTGGGAACTAAAAATACAAGATCTAAACATTACATTGAGAGATTCGAATCATTTTGTACACATTAAACTAGTATAATAAGTTTTGTTTGTAACATTGTACTTGTTGATAGTTTCGTCTATATTGTATTGTGTTGTATGTACTCCTTGGAAATTCTTGAGAGAGAAGAAGAGAAGATGGGTTTTTGTAATCGTTAGTTGAAGAGTTTAGGCAGTTGCATTATGGAAAGGGAGTTTTCTCTCATGTTTCCTTTCTGTTTTATATTATTTATTGTTTTGTTTTCTTATTATATGATATATGAGTAGTGTTGCTTAGCCTTTCTGCATCATAACTTGATATGTATTAGTATGTATAGTAAGTGAAATATTATTAATTTTCTTAAATTCAACAGTTGATATTATTGAATCATGGAATTGTATTGTGCACGGTATAGTTTCATGCTAGATTTCATTGAGATAGATTGAGAGATTGTCCTCTTGAATAGATCTAGACTATTGAAAAGTATTGCTCATGATGCCTCGAGATTGTGAAATTCTTCTACATCTACTTATTAAGTAAAGAATTCCTAAAATTAATTCAGTTCTAAGTTGCTATTAGCTAGGAAGAGATTTTAGTGGATAAACTTAGGATTAAATATTAGAGATCTTGAGAAAGATGTTATGTACTCAATTAATTCTATAGTTTAAGAAACTAATGATATTACCCGCATGCTCTTGATGTACATGTGGAGTTTGTTGGTGAAGCAAGATCTAAGTCATTATGTTATGCATTTAGTTCAAGTAAATCAAGTACTAGTAATCATTAGTAATAATTTGTAGGAGGTTAACATTTAATAAATATCATAATTATAATACTCATTTAATTTTATAGCTAGATAAGAGGAAAAAGATGAGTAATAATACTTGCCAGGATCCCTAAAGAATACGATCCTATATTTTATTCCTATATTACATGCGATAGGTGTACTTGCTTATCGTTGCCTAGATCATAGGAACGAGATAATAGGAATTAATTTATTAAAACTTAGCTAGAAATAGCGCAAACAACTAGCACGCCTATCACATGTGATTAACCAGCTGCAGCAACCTCACTATACAAATGTAAACAACAAAATTTTACCAAAATAATACTTAATACCAAGAACGTTGTTTATGGGGATAACTAGACTCTAGTATAGTTTGTGATGATTGCATTGTCCATCTCAAACATCAACACAATTATGGAAATACAAATAATAAGGTATAATAACAAGCTAAGTGTTTATATTTTTATTTTTTTGGCAATTTAGGGTCATATTTTTGAATTTTGACAAACTAGTGCTTGTTCTATCAACATATAGACGATTCAGTGCCTTTGTTAAATTATACATAATGCATGTTTATTTTACTCATATATGATAGTAGCAGGCCAAATGCATATACTTTCATTTTTTAGTAATTTTTTAATAGTTTAGTATTGCAATTTTAGATTTTAGGAGGCTTTTGCTAAGTGTTTGTTATTATCCAATCATTAAAATCAATATTCGTCAAATATTATTTGACAGAGATACTGAATTGTACTTACTTTTAAAATATAAGTACTAATTTATCATAATCTAAAAATGAGATAACAAATTATTAAAAATTAAAAAAATACAGATACTTGATGTGCCTCTATCCTATATAATAAGTATAATTTTCATCCAATAAAAAGAAAAAAGCCGTATATACAGCCAAAACGCAGCAGAATATACGGGGACAGATACAAATTATAAAGTACATCCATCCATACACAAGCATGTCTAGTGGATCTGGTATACCCCACTGTTTGTTTCGTTTGATGATGATCCCCGCGGAGAATGCTTTAATATTTGTAAATGCCACTAAAATCTAATCAAAGCAGACAAACAAGTGCACATGGTTTTGCTATTTTATTCCTAGTGACCCCGTTCTTTCCCTTTCCTCCACGCATTGCAAAAATAAAAAATGACAAAAAAAAAAAAAAAAAGAGAGGAGGTATTATAACTTTTATTGATGTAGAATAACTATTTTTTTATTTAGTTTTAAACAACTTTACTATAATTTTTTTATTTTATATAATATAAAATAGATAAAAAATTTCCATTCCATTCTTTTATTAAAGAAATTGCTCTTCTTGCAGAAATATATTTTATTTCAAAAATACCCCTATTTATACAATAAAAAAGATTATTATTCATTTTCTGTATGATTTTATTCCTGTACAGCAAATGTATCGTTAATACTGTCACTCTTAATTTTTTAGAATAATTGTTGCAATTATCGAATCTAATACTGTTGATGGAACTTTTAGTGATTATTTTAAATCCTTTACATGTAAATACATATCCTCAGATGTTATGAGAAACGAAACCACGTATCTATGAGATGTATTACATGTACTGAGTAGGTGCATTTATAATAATTAAAAAAATGATATAAGAAAAAAAAAATTATAGTGTAGGATGTAATTATCATTACATCTGAGGATTATAAAATATAGGGAAAAAATACTTTTTAATACTTCAACTTTAATAAAATGGATAATTAGATATCTAAACTTTTAAATAGTCCAATTTCATGTCCAATTAAACTTTTCGTGCCAATTTAAGATTTGAACTTTTAAAAGATCAACTTCATACCTAATTAAACTTTACGTGTTTTTTTTTCACTATCTTACTATTTTATTATTTCTTAAAGTAATTGGACACGTGTCATGCAATGATAAGTGGTAGTGTTTAGAACCATGAGAAGTTCAACTAAATATGAAATCGGACTTTTTAAAAGTTTATGTGCTAAAAAACCATTTTCCCTAAAATATATGGTAAACAACCGCCAGAAGTTCAATAGCTAATGGCTATTCTATCATGTATAATAAGATTGGACCTAATTTGGCCTTTTAAGTCTCAATTAATTTTTTATTCCACTTACTCAAATCTACTAGCTGGCAATACTGGTGGCCTGAATTTAATGTTTGTTAACAATCTTGCACTGTGATATCTAGTTGTAAAGTCACAGGATAAATATTTGTGAACATAAGCACACATATAGAAAAAAATAGTCGCCAGTGGCCTACTTTGGCTATCTTTTGCCATGGGTTAGGTTTCGGTTGTATGAAAACTTTAGTTAGTGAATTGACGTATATAGATAGACAGGTTATATATAAAATGTTTAGCTTCAAAAAACGTTAATAATGTATGTGGGCTTCAATAAAAATTTCCGGCTTATCATGTTAATTGATCAGACGTTCATTATCTAATAAAGACAAACATGTCAAAAAAATGGATACGCCAAAGACTACATTATAAAACAAAGAAGCCTCGTCTTGACACTTTTGCTTAAGAAAAATTGTCGGAGCTGACAAGTAGCTAATAAATCCAACCCAGAACACAATTTTTGTCCTTACTGCTCAAGTATAAAGAAGTCCTTCATTTACCTCTCAATTTAAATATTATTTCACATCCTCTAAAATATTATTACCGCAAACAAAAACAAAATGATAGTGGTCCTCACTACAAGCACTACGAACCTTGACTTGTATAAAAGCTAAGTCATGAATTAAGGTTGTTATATCTTTTCCTAAAGAATGATTATTGGGTTCGTATAAGTTATAGCCATGGTTAACCATGGATCTGGATGGGGTAGCCTTACTTGATTTACGCTGGTGATTTCCATGGACCAGGCACTATAAGTTAGACTAATATTTATAGGGACTAAAAGATAAACAACAATTTCTAAGATGGGATAAGAGGTTTACATGTTTCTTCTTACAACAATACTCCAAGAGAGGTTCAGTGATACAACTGTTAGACAAACACGGCAGCATAGAAAGCCTAGCTGGCTTAGAGACTTTGTGTAACAGAAATACATGATATTCACTTGTATTGTAACAGAATTAGGAATTGACAGTTGTAATAGCAGCTTAGACAAACAGATCTCAAACAGAATTGTAGGGATCTAAACAAATTGTAAATACAGCTGTTAACAGCATATTCATGCTATAAATAAACGAAACAGGGTAAAGGATGACTTATCCCCCTGCAAAGTAGTGAGTTCTGAGACTTAAGGAGAGTGGCTTCTCGACAAGCTTGTCACCATCTGCATATCCTTGCATGTTCACCAAAACAAGAAAATAGTTAGTACAAGAAGAAACCCTAGATTGCGATAGAGAGAGTTGGGAGAAGAGGATCTTACCGAGAGTGACTGCGTAGAGGAGAATAGGGTTTTCGGTATCACTCCAGGTTAATTTGGCTTCGAGTTTGTGGACCGGGCCTTATTTGTGGACTTAGCCTAACATTGGTGCTCTCGTTCCCGATTCATCCTCCAGTGTTGCATTCATCTTGTTGCTGTTTTTCATCCGTGGCACCTGACACAAGAAACACTTTATTAGAAGACAGATTGGACAAATTTCAACAACAATTAAATCAAGAATTAGATCAGAAAATTTCCCTTATTATGGATTCTATTCAACAGAAATTGTCTACATTGATGAATGAACGGAATCAGACTCATTCTCTCCTTTTGTTAATGAATCATCATCTTCCATCAACGAAGGCAATGATCTGTTAAAAGGCATCAAATTCGAAATTCCCAAATTTCATGGGGATTGGATATTCAAAACAGATCGGTTTTTCAATTTTCGTCATACACAATTGCCTCTTTTGCTTTAGAGGGTGATGCTTTAGACTGGTATCAATGGATGTATGATAATCAACAATTAAATTCCTGGACCAATTTCAAGAAATCACTTCAGGATCGCTTTGGTCCTTCACTATATGAAGACATTCAGGGTCAACTTTCCAAATTAACTCAAACCACCACTGTTTCTGAATATCAATCTCAATTTCATCATCTTTCGAATCAAATAACTGGTTTACCAAATTCCTTTCTTACTAGTTGTTTCATTTCAGGTCTTAAACCTGAAATTAGGCGAGAAGTTCAAGTTGCAAGGCCTTCTGATTTACTAAATGCGATGTCTTTGGCACGCATTTATGAATCTAAATTTACAGATACATATAAACCATCCCATTCTCACCATTTATCCAAACCCAATTTTTTTTCTAATTCTTCTAACATTCAGTTCTCTAAACGTATACCTAAATACACATCATCATTACCCACTTCTACTGTTTCTTCTTCTCATTCTAATACACCTAAATCCACCATTCCAATAAAAAAGTTGACTCCTGAAGAAAGGGTTCAAAGAAGGGAAAAAGGTTTATGCTATAATGGTGATGAGAAATATCATCGCAATCATAAGTGTAAATCTAAATTTTTACTATTGATGACAAATGATGAGGAGGATGATATTAATGTTGTTCAGGAGGATATGATTGATTCACATATCGCTTTTGAGGATGTAGGGACTCACAAAAATTCAGGGATGATAAGTTTGCATGCTTTGGCCGGGATGTCTATTCCAAAGACACTGCGATTTCAAGGTCAGATTCACAACCACAACTTTTTTATTCTAGTTGATACTGGTAGTACTCATAACTTCCTACAATCTAGAGTAGTGAAACATTTGAATTTGACTGTTTTACACTATTTTACTCAATGTTATGATTGGAGATGGGTCAAAATTGGTATGTGAGGGTCAGTGTTTGGATGTTCCTCTGGTTATTCATGGAATTCAATTTCGTGTTCCATTTTATATTCTTCCTATTGAAGGAGCTGAGATTGTTTTGGGAGTATAATGGCTTAAGCAATTGGGTCCTATGACCATTGATTATAATGCGCTGACATTATCATTTGTTCACATGGGTGAAAGGGTGTCTCTATCAGGTGAAACTTCTTTTCCATCAGTAATCACTGCAAATCAATTGAGAAGGATGTTCAATATGAAAGTAGTAGATTACTGTTTTTCTTTGGAGGTTCAGAAAGGAGATTCTGCAATTAAATTCACCAACAATACTACTATTCATGAAGTGTTTCGCAAATTTGCTAAGATTTTTGAGACACCTTCATCATTGCTTCCTTTACGACAAGTCTGACATCGAATTTTTTTAAATGAGGGGACTCAACCTATAAACGTCAAACCATATAGGTATCCCCATTTTCAAAAAAATGAAATTGAGAAGCAAGTGAGAGAAATGTTGGATCAGGGTCTCATTCGAGACAGTATTAGTCCTTTCTCTTTACCAGTGTTATTGGTTAAGAAAAAGGATGGCACTTGGCGTTTTTGTATAGACTATCGTGCTTTAAATCAGCTACTATTAAGGATGAGTATCCTATACCCACTGTAGATGAACTACTGGATGAGTTACATGGTGCCTCAATATTTTCTAAATTGGACTTGCGATCTGGATATCATCAGATTCGCATGCACGAAGGAGACATTGGAAAAACAGCATTCAGAACTCATGAAGGTCATTATGAATTTCTTGTAATGCCTTTTGGTTTGAGTAATGCTCCTGCTACTTTTCAAGCAACTATGAATAATATTTTCAAACCCCATCTTAGAAAATTTGTTATTGTTTTCTTTGATGACATTTTGGTTTATAGTTCATCAGTGGAATTACATGTTCAACACTTGGCAGTGGTGTTTCAGATCTTATTGGATCATCAGTTTTACTTAAAACAAAGCAAATGCTCTTTTGGTCAATCTAAGATTGACTATTTGGGACATATTGTGAGTAATAGTGGAGTGGAACCAGACCCAACAAAAGTTGAAGCAGTAAAAACTTGGCCTAAACCATCCACAGTAAAGGAATTGAGGGCTTTCTTGGGGTTATCAGGATATTATAGAAAGTTTATCAGGAATTATGCCTCTATTGCAGGACCATTAACCGATATGTTACAAAAAGATCGGTTTTCATGGAGCACAGATGCTACTAAGGCTTTTGAGCAGCTCAAACACACATTGTGTGAGGCTCCAATATTAATGCTACCAGATTTCTCACAACCATTTATAGTGGAAACAGATGCATCAGGAGTGGGGATAGGTGCTGTTCTTCTTCAGCAAAATCAACCAATTGCATATTTAGTAAAAAGCTTCCATCACATTTACGAAAAGCTTCTGCTATGTCAGAGAGCTATATGCAATAGTTGAAAGCTGTAAGAAAGTGGAGACAATATTTGTTGGGAGTTCATTTTTCTATTAAAACTGATCATCGCAGTTTGAAAGAAATATTGACTCAAACTATTTAAACTCCAGAACAACACAAATATCTTTCTAAGTTGTTGGGTTATTCTTATTCTATTTCCATAAATCTGGTCATGACAATATTGTGGCTGATTCACTTTCCAGACAAATTGATGAAGGGCCATTATTATGCTTTTTCAATGCCACAATTTCGAATTTTTTGAGGATATTAAGCAAGGATATACAACTTTACCAGCTTTTCAATCTTTATGTCTGACCTACAGAAGGCAAACAAATGAAATGGGTCTTGCAGTGGAAGAATGACTTATTATATTTAGGGACTCGATTGTTTTTGGTGCCTCAATCCAAAGTCATTCCTCTTCTACTCCAAGAATTTCATAGTTCACCTGCTTCAGGTCATTTTGGTGTACTTAAGACCTATAAACATCGCTGTGATTTTTTTTGGGAAGGTATGAAAAAGGATGTGGAGAATTATATCAGAAATTGTACTATTTGTCAGCAAGTCAAATATTTGACTCGATCACCGCGGGACTATTACATCCTTTACCTATCCCTGAGCGAGTGTGGGAAGATGTTAGTATGGATTTCATAACATCTCTTCCTAGGTCTCAAGGGTTCACAGTAATATGTGTGGTAGTCGATCGACTATCCAAATATTGCCATCTTGGATCTTTAGGATCTCATTTTACTGCTGCTCAGGTAGCACACTATTCATTCAAATGGTTATTAAGCTACATGGTTTTCCATCTATTGTTTCAGATAGAGATCCGGTCTTTACCAGCAGATTTTGGAAGGAATTGTTCCATCTTAGTGGAACTAAGTTGCACATGAGTAGTGCATATCATCCTCAATCGGATGGTCAGACAGAGGTGTTGAACAGAACAATTGAACACTATCTCCGGAGCTATGTTATGGATTATCCAAAGGAATGGGTTCGTTTTCTGCCTTGGGCAGAGTATGCTTATAATGTCTCTTTCCATGAAGGAGCACAATGTACCCCATTTGAATTGGTTTATGGAAGATCACCTCCTTCCATACCATCGTATATTAGGGGCAGTTCACTATTGGAAGCCGTAGATGAAGATTTAATTCAAAGGGATAGAGCTTTACAGTTATTGAGGGACAATTTAGCTAAAGCACAAAACCGAATGAAACAGCTAGCTGATAAACATCGTACTGATGTTTCTTTTGTTCCAGGAGATTTAGTTTATCTTAAGCTTCATCCCTACAAACAGAAGTCTCTCAATTCTGGGATTCATAAACTTTCTAAAAGGTATTATGGACCCTACCGAGTTATCAAAAGGTGGGAAGGATATCAACTCGAGCTTCCATCTCATGCTCGTATACATGATGTTTTTCATGTTTCCTTACTCAAGAAGGCTACAGGTGTCTCTCAACCATCTCCACAATTACCACCAGGGTCAGATAGTGGTCATACTGTTTTACAACCACTCACAATTTTGGATTCCCGAGTCATTTTAGTCAATAACCAACAGGTTCGACAAATATTGGTTCAGTGGGTTGGATTACTTTCTGAAGAAACTTCTTGGGAAGATTTTGACCACTTTAAACTGACCTATCCAGATTTCAACCTTGCGGACAAGGTTATTTTTCTAGATAGGGGCAAATATGATACAACTACTAGACAAATACGTCAGCACAGAAAGCCTAGCTGGCTTAGAGATTTTGTGTAACAGAAATACATAGGATTCACACTTGTATTGTAACAGAAATAGGAATTGACAGTTGTAATAGCATCTTAGACAAACGGATCTCAAACAGAATTGTAGAGATCTAAAACAGATTGTAAATACAGCTGTAAACAGCATAATCATTCTATAAATAAACGAAACAGGGAAAAGGATGACTTATCCCCCTGCAAAGTAGTGAGTCCTGGAACTTTGGGAGAGTGGCTTCTCGAATAAGCCTGTAACCATCTGCATGTCCTCGTATATGCATCAAACCAAGAAGATAGTTAGTACAAAGAAGAAACCCTAGAAAACGATAGAGATAATTGAGAGCGAAACGAAGTTTACCGAGAGTGAATGCATAGAGAAGAATAGAACTCGGTATCAATTAGGGCTAATTTGGTTCTGAGTCTGTGGGCTGGACTTTACTTTGTGGACTTAGCCCATTAATACGCCATCTCCAACCCAAACGCGGACTCAGCAAACCAAACCCATTCTCAAACCTATGAGACATCACCTCGTTGAATATAACACAAAGTGAATCAACCCATGCACTAGCCATCATGCGCAGACCTAACCACCATTACACCACTAACTACGACTCGTACCTTTAGAACTCACCACCAACGTCACTCACAGCTCTAGATCCAAGATTGAACTTAGGCTCACAATCTACTTGCTCGAGGTTGACTTGCACCTCCTTATCCCACATTGCCTTATTTTTAGAAATTAGTCATCTTTATATTAAGCAATGGGATGGTTCAATATTCAAATGGAAAACAATGGCTAGTTTGAAAGAGTGTGTGCTTGAAGGGATTGACTGATGGTAAAAAGTGTTAGATGGTTTCGACCCTCTATGTTCATTTTAAGTACCAATAAATTAGCTAATATAATTAATCACAGAAGTAAAATTATAAAATAATAATGATAATGATAAAATAAATAAAATGCCATGTTGTACGACATGTGGTAAGTTCTTATTGGTTGGAGCTGCCATATCAATAACGAAATTAACAAAGTTAAATCAGGTAATGTTAGTGTACACGAATAGTTGAAAATAGGTATTGAATTGACTATTTAAAAGTTTAAGTAGTTAATTGCACACTTCAGCAAAGTTCAGGTGGTAAATGCGATATTAACCATACTATAATCAACAAAGTACAATAGTTTAAGTGCAAAGTTTTCTTAGGTATGAAGTAATTGCTCTCTCAATTGAAATATGGGATTTATCTATTCTTTTCATAACCTACTAATATCCAATATATGTATATAAACATAATGTTACGGTTTAGAGCCGCCGCCGGTCCAAGCTTTGGAACCAACTTTACATGAAGATCAAGCGGCTACGGTCCAAGCTCAAAGGATTTCAAGTCCACCTAGTGTGCCACAAGGACCAAAACAAGATCCCTAGCTAAGACGCTTCAACAATCCTTCAATCACACTTCCAAGGCTTAATCAAGCAAGTTGAAGATGGATTACAAGGTTATCAAAGCTTTGGGACAAGTTCGGGTCAAGTTCATTTCAATATACTTCGAGTTCAAGAGGAAACATAAGAGGAAATTGAAGATTGGAGCGAATTGGAACAAAGGCCGCCAGCTTAAATATTTAGGCCGCCATCGTAATATTTAGGCCGCCGGCCATCTTGCCAGCGTAGATTTGTAATTTTCGACCAGTAGCATAATGGCCGCCGCGTTGAAACTTAGGCCGCCAGCGTACTTTTTTACGAGAAACTTTTCAATTTCTTGTCTTTTGGATTTCCTTAGTTTTGCTATATAGGCTTTGAAGGTTGTAAGACAAAAACAAGTTGATTATTGTTAAGTTTATTCATGAAATTGAATACCCAAAGCTTTCATGCTTGATTCTTTGTGTTCTTGAGAGAATACATGCTTTAGGAACATTCAAAGAAGATCGATCACCTTCTTTGTGGAGTGTTTCGCAATTAGGGTTTGTTATCCTAATTCTTTAGATCAACAACCTAAGAAATCTGAGATCTAATCCTTCTTAGGGATTGAAATCAAAGGCATCCGTGGGTTTCCTATTCATTGTGTTGGGGGTTCGCAATATCCAAAGGGGTTCTCACGCGTGAATACGAAGGTTCTCGTATCACATAAGTAAAACAATAAGATGAAAAAAAAAACTAATACTTTAAGCAATTCCATAAAGAAGAAATCATCATGTCAATTTAAATACACATGCATAAATCTCCATCTTAACTTGAATTTATATAATTCTCGTGTATGTAAATTCTAGACTCTTTACTTGCAATTCCCCCCATTCGATCTTGCCGACTTAATTAACCATAGCTTATCATTTGTACATTTTCTTTCTTTTACCAAATGATATGAAACCTATCGTGTAAACTGAAGATGGATGCTAAAAAATAAATAGGATTTTATTTTTTATGGTTTCTTATTGAGTAATTTCCCATCATAAGTTGGATTAAACTAAGAATGCAACCAGGGCGGGTAGTTATAAGGTACCCACCCGCCCACCCACCCCACTAAAAACTCTATAGGGTTTAGGGTCGGATTTTGGATTGTACTCATAACTCGTTGGGAAAACCCGACCCAGTATAATTAAAAAAAATTTAAAATTTTAGTTAAAAAATCTACTTGTTCATTAGTTGAGTGATGATTTTCATATAATCATTTTGTTATTTATGTATCGAGTCACATGATATTATTATAAATGAGTTTATTTATTCTCATGAGTAAGGATAATTGATTAATTTTCTTTTTGTTTTAATTATTTTTCCAAGCATGTACAATAAGTAGTATTGGTTTCTTAAAATCGGGTCGGGTTCTGGTCGAGTCGAGTTCTGGTTGGATCGGGTCCTGGGACACACTTTTATAAACTGGTCAGGTTCTGGGATTGAATGACCCATCCCAGACCCGCCCCATTACATCCCTAGATTAAACTAAGAGATTCATCATTTTCTTGCAAACTATGTAGGTTCGATACTTTATATTTCCTTGCAATCCCCTCTAATTTTTGCAGTTATTCGAAATTGCAATTACTAAAGCTATTGTTCAAGCTGTCAATTAATTTGATTAGTGGATCTTTTGCAATACTTAATTAAGGGTGAAGGAATAAATTATACATACTTTTCAATATTAATTATACAATTTATGAATCAAAAAGTTTTAACCCTCCTCTCTCCTCTCCAATCTAAACCCTAATTAGAGAAAATGTTGGCAGCCACAACCACTTTATCATCTCAACGTTTCCCATCATTATATCTCAAGTACTCTAAAGATATAAGCTTATTTTTAGAAGATTTTGAAGCTAACACTAACAAGGTAGTCACAGCATTCAACTTTTCGATATTAGCACTTAAAGGTCTTAAACAAAGAGAGTTTTCAAGGTGAATTATAAGTCATATTTTCCATCCAAAGTTTTTTTAATTTAGGTTTTTGTATCTTTTATTTTGTTTTTTATTTATCTACCCTATGTAGTTATTTTCTCCCGTCAAAGCATTGGATCTTTGTTCTTATGATATAACTTTTTGTATTCAAGGGTTTTTAGTATCCTCTTTTGGTGTAAGAGAGATGTGACTTTGTTAGTTAGGGTTTGTTTACCTCATATTTTGTTTTTCATATTTTGGGTTAATTTGTACTTATTTTGTTCTATAAATGAATGAAGTTTTTTGTTCTCTGGAGAAAAAAAAAGAATAAACAAGTGTTAAAAACTAAAAAAAAAAAAAAAACGCTTCTTTATTTAATATACTAATAATTACATCTAGAATGGTTTTTTTTTCATATATAATTAACAGGTTTGTCTGGCAATAACTTGTAGTTTAATGGCATTAATAGTTCTCCGGTGTGTGAGTTGGCCGTCCTTTTGCTACTGTAATGGTGGGAGAAAAAAAGAAAAGAGAAAAGAATGTGCGTGTGTGTCTATTATATATAATCATGAGTCTTTGTCGGACGGTTAACATATTCATATCTAAGTGACACAATGGAACGGCCATATCTTGTGACTGGAAAAAACTGGAGACGGTAGATCTAGAACAAAGTCAACTGCTGATGCTCGTAGGACTTGAATTTATAATTCCGAGCCCGATTCAGATCTACGAGAGGACGGTGGAAAAACTTGTTTTAGTTACTAATTAATTGGGGTTTGACATTCTTTGTTCGTGTAATAGTTACCCCAAAAAGATGCCATTACAAATATATGAGGACTATCGTTAGTGGTGGAAATCATTGTGATAGTAAATGTTGAGTTGATATGTTGTTGAGTTCTTTTAAATGAGTTTTGATGATGATAAAAAAGATTACAAGATATCTAAATCTATTTTAAGTGTGTAGAATAAAGGTATTCATTTTTTAAATATACTTAAGTAGATAGTTAATAAAAGAGTCACATAAACATTTTGGTAGACTTTTGAATAGACGGTTGAAAAAATATTACTATAGTTCGCAGAATGTTAACTCGTATAGTTTATATCAATCATCATAAAGTTGGATTTAATTAAAGCCTCAACTCCATTAATTAAGTGTATTTGGATAATGTACTTAATTTGTTCCACATAAAGAGGATAATAATCCATTGGGACTTTCTTTAGAAGTGTTTCACGAGTTTTTCAAAGAAGTTCTTATAAGTTGTAATAACAAGCTTTTCACAAGTTTTATCAAGATGCAACAAAGATGTTGGAATAAGTTTAAACATGTTTTATCTTAACATAATAATATCTACGGATGAAGATAAGAATAAAAATGATATCTATCTTGTTTGTTATCAATTGAAACTTATCCAAAATTAAAAGGATCTTTGAATTTCAAATTAAAGTTTATCAAACTAAGTTGTTAAAGATTCGGATGAAAATAAAATATCAAAAGCATCTAAAGAAAATAGGCGAAAAAGATATGACCAATAAATTCAAAGTTTAAATACTTAGATAAGATATTCAAATCCCACAAATTTAGGTATATCAACTCTATCCATGCAATAAAGAAGTCATTGGAAGATATCATGGGATATTTTGAACGTTTGAAGATTCCTATCAAGATGAACCATTCAAGAAGCAATATATATACTCTAGCTTTCAAGATTCAAATACAGAAGAAAAAAGATACACAAGAGAATAACAAGAACAACATCTGAAGTTTTTATTTGTACTTGCAAAAGCCTTTTGAGCAAACTGACAGACATTACAAGCTTCATCTTTTCATTACGAGCTTAAACTAGAGAATTCATATTTTCTCATACTTGCAACATTTCTCTTTTCTTTTCGAGTGAAGACTAGCATAGAAGTAAGGTTGCAAAAGTCTTGTAGTTTGTATATAATCAAGTAGTAGCCTAGAAAGACAGAGCAAGAGCTATTGGTACTTGTAACTATTTTTTGCTATTGGATTAGTGGAATGACCAGTGCGGAAGACCGGATCCCCATAAGTAGAGTTGGAAGAGAGGACAGACTCGTAAGAATAAACCTCTATAAATCGCCATATTCTTTACTTTCTTGAACTTTAATTTTCTATCATTTTGGGTCTGTTTGGATTGTCTGTTTTTCATCTGTATCTGTATCTTTTTTAAAATGATATGTGTAAATATATCTGATTTACATCTAAATTTTATCTATATTTGTTCTATTTGATCTTTTGATGAGAACTGTCAACTTTTTTTTTATCTATATCTATTTTTTGATAAATAATTTGTTAGAAAAAAGTTTGAAAAAATATCTGTATCTGCCAGAAAAAGCCAAAACAAACAGACCCTTTATTTGCATCATATAACTTACATTTGTACTTTAAAACATATTAAGTAATAAGTTTCAGAAGCTTAATATTGTATGAATAAGTTCGGAAAAAGTTTTGAACAAACAATTCAAACTCTCCTCCTCCTCCCCCCCCCCCCCACCCACACACACACAAACACACACCCAATTTGCTATTTTTGGACCTACGTATGTTAATCACGTTAGCCCAACAATTATAATCTCCTTACGATTTAAATTAAATGCAATTTGCAAAATTTGATGAATTAGTATCACCCTTGTTTGCTGGCAAAAAAAAATAATAATAAATAATTACTTGTCTTCCTCTCAAAGCTCTCAAATGGTACATAAGGTCTCTTTTTTTTTTTTTTGTTATTTTTGTCCAAGGTATAAAGTTATAAAATTAAATTATATCCTATGGTTTATTTTTTATTGAATTGGTTTTTTTTTTTTCATTATAATGGAAGAGTGAAGATTCGATCATGATACCTCTCCCTTAAGAAAGCAAGGATGGTGACACTATACTACAAGTCATTAGCTATCAGATTAGTAAATGTGTGGCATGCCAATCATTTAATTAAAAGCTTTCAAGAAGTGTGCTAATATTATTGTTTGAAGTATAATAATTAAATAAATTTATATTATATTCATTAAAGCAAATCAATCAAAAATAAAATTGCAGTTTTGAGTTTCATTTCCTTTCTCTTATTTGAAAGCCAAATTCGATTTTGAGGAGAAATGACTTTCACTTTTAAGAATGTGGAATCACGATATTATTCTAAAATCATGATTCCACCTTAAGGTAATTTTGATAAATATTATGTTAATTCTATCTCATTTCATTTCCTTTGCCACATTTGGTATGCAAAAATAATTTGAAATGGGATTAGTCGTGGAATGATAAATCCATAATAATTAATAATACCCTTGATAATAAATGTGAATAATAGATATATTAGAAAATAAAAAGTAATTATAGTAATAATCATCAATTAGAGCGAAATTGAATCACGATTGTACCTTCTTAAAGCTAGAATGGAATTCCCCCTAACGCTATGTTTAGGTATTTTATAAAATGTGGAAAGTTGTAGAAACAAGCGGAAAGAAAAGCATAGAAAAGGAAATGAGTAAAAATGGACATGTATGGACATGGGCAGACCTTGGGAGGAGGGAGGGGGGGTGGCGCGAAGCAATGGAGGCCCCATAGAAAAATTAAATTTTAAATGTATTTTAAAAAAATTATATGTTACATTATATTAAGAGATAATAATGATATAAAACTAAGTGTGGTGTAGTAGTTAAGTACTTTTTTTTTACATCCAAGAGGTCATAGGTTCAAATCCTATTGGTGGCCCCCCTCCCCCTTTTTTTTTTTTTTTTTACTTTTTCAATATGCACTTATTACTAGCTACTCTATCTCTCTTTCTCTCTCTTATACTAACTTTTTAAAAAACTTTTTCTTTTACAATAAGTAATAACATTAAATTCTTTTATAATAAAACAATTATTATTATTATCTACATTAAAATTGAATCTTATTACATAGTACTTATATAATTTGATTTAATAACTTTTTTCCTTTCAATTAATGTCATTAAAATGTATATGAATTAATGAAAGCTATCCTATCACATTCATGTTTTTTTATGATCCATTTATGCTAAAAACAATCATATTACACATTAATTTTATAATTTGATTTATTAACTATTTTTTTTCTACATGCAATGTTAAGAAATTAACACGAATTATTGAGTAGATATCATATCTAGATATATTTTATGATTTATTTTAATTATTGTTTGAATGATTTTTTTCATAACGTTTTTTAAAATAAAATCACATTGAAATCATTATGAAATTCTCATAAATATATAAAATGCAATATAATTGTAATAGCGAGTGAATATAAATAAATAATTTTAAGATTAACTTAATTAAAGTCAGCCCCCCAATCATATATTCCTGCTTCGCCTGTGTGTGGAATGTTTATTTATGTTTGGTAATTTATGAAGGAAGTGGGGGAAAAGAAGATAAATGGAGTTAGTATTTGACTAATTGTCCGTATTTATTCCTATTCTTCATTCTTTGAGGAGGAAAAAATAATTTAAAGCTACTGTTCATCTTTTCCTTCACTTTCTTCCGATTTTGAGAAGAAAATTGAGACAGACAAAAGTAAAAAGTTCTTCACTATTTTCTAATGCTTTTCCTCTACTTTTTAAGTTTCCAAAACTGGTTTTCCTTCGTCTTCCACCGTTTGTTTTCGTTTCCACATCTTTTCATCTACCTAGCATAAATCTGAAATCATCGATTCCAATAGAAGTGGATACGAATCGGTTTGGTTTGATTCTACTAAAATCACATTAAACCATAATTTATGGTTTTTTTTTTCCACCCAAAACCCAACATCAAATAACAATTTGGTTTGAATTAGAAATTTCTAAACCATTAAATAACGGTTTGGTTCAGTATGAATTACGGAGTATATTAAAATTTTAATTAATAAAAAGCTTTATTCTAATCTTTCACATCTATGTGGATATCAAATATTTAAATTACTATATAAAGTTTTAATTGTAAATTTTTAACAAAATATTTTATAAATCCATCATATTCATAGTCCATAATTATCTATAAAATCATTTAGTGACCAATTAGTCATCCACAACAAAATATATTTACTAACTAATACATAACAAGTTATAATTTATAAACCTTCATAAAACCATCTAGTCAATTATCTAGCATTAAATTTGAAAAAAAAAAAAAGATTATCTATTAACAAAAGTCATCCATGAATTAAAGTAATAGATTAACAAAATACATTGAAAAATTAAACATAATAAGGGTCATAACTAAATAAATAAAGTCCATAATTTATGGAGTTAAAGAGATTAACAAAAAAAAAAAAAGGGAGGGATAATGCCACATATAATACTTGAACTTTGGCTATATATGCAATTATGTACTTGAACTTTCAAATTAAACAACTTAGTAGTTGAACTTTGAAATTGATTAATTTGGTACATGAAAAACTTTGAAATGAATTAATTTAGTATCCGAAAAAACTTGATGGAGGTACTGTTGACATGCATCAAATGTTCTTTTATATACCAAATTGATCAATTTCAAAGTCTAGGTATTAAATTGATCAATTTCAAAATCAAATACCATTCTTAATATTAACAAAAAAAAAAAAAACATTAAGTCACCAAAACTAAAAACTATTCTAAAAAAAGTTTATATTAACCCATATATATATATATATATATTAAATAATAAATATAATAATAAGAACATATACGATTTTAATCATCATCACTGGAAAATTTATAATCATAAATAAAATATTGTTATATTTTTTCTAAACGGTTTAGTTCGATTTTATGTATTGGTTCGGTTTTATCACTCCAAACAAACTATAAAGTCATGGACTGGTTTGAATTGAAAAATTTCTAAACCAAATTGTTAAAAAAAAAATTATATTGTCAGTTTGATTTGTTTCTCTTTATAAATTCGTTAGATTTAGTTAGGGTTTTTGCCCATCCCCTAATTCTAGGTATTAGGATTTCAATTTTTAAAAATGTATCCAAATAAAAATAAGAATGAAATCTGAAATCGTAATCCTATTACGAGTTTATTCCTACAAACCAAACATGATATATACGCACACATAGAAAAAAGAATATATTCAAATACAAAAATAGGTTTATTATTTTCTTACTGATTTCGGTCTATTCCAATTCATTCTTTCACATTTATTTCATTCCATGTCAAATAATTATTACAATTAAATATAGGATAAACGCAATGCCCACTCTCTCCTATGAATATCAAAGGGCAAGGAAACATCAGATACCGCATGGTCCGTTCAAATATAGTCATCAGTGCGAATATTCGGGGAAAAGTCGTCCTTTCCAAAGCATCTGTCATTTGTCCTTCCCAGTATACGGCAAGTATTAAAGTCAAAAGTCTTAAATGGAGAAACAACCTTTCCTAGTCTTAGCCAAACAATTACTGGTTTTCCGATGTTACTGGCCCGATTATATCCCCATAGATATCTCTGTTTGGACTTGGAGGTCAACATTACATGGTACTCATAATTATTAATGTAATTAAAAGAAAGAGATTTGTCTAAAATAATAATAACGGTATGTACTTCCTTAAATCTGACTTGCTAGCAGTGATATGTAAGGTGGAAAGTTTGATAGCGATATCATCTGTCTAGAATAATATAATTGAAGGGTCATTATCTTATTTAAATTACTATTAGAATTATATTAAAAAAAATCCGTCTGATATTACAATACAATGTATCTTATGTATGTGTGTGTGTTTGCAGATGTATTGCTATAATTTTTATATATTTAATAAAAAGACTTAAATTTCTATAAAATGATTATAAGTGCTTGATATATTTTGTAAATGATTTTCTTCTTCTCCTTCCTTTTTTTTTTTTAAGAATGACATGAATACAATCGTAAAAAGTTAAAAAGAATAATCTTTTATTTTCTTTTGGGATTACATATATTTATTCGAAATTAAACTATCCATCTTTATTAATAGAATAAATTCATGAAACTTGTGTAAATTTTATCATCAACAAAGACATATTTTAGAAAATAGTTGTACAACGTTACAAATAGAAAGAAAAAAACAACATACTATATAGGAGAATATTCTATAGATATAATAGGTAAATTTTAAGAACATTTATATTTATTTCATTGGCATTGAAGCTTTTTACCACTAAAATTGAGTACTTAGAATATCTTTATCTTTGGATACTTGGTGAAAAATTTAAAAAATATGAGTGATGTGACAGTTACTTAAGTAGTAAAGTGGATTGTTGGTTGGGTTGCTTAGCAACCAAAATTACTATGCTTAACCATCTCACTCTTTATCTTATTGGTTATTTTATACTTATATAATATTTTTATGTTGGAATCTCTCATAATATTTTGATGATAACAAAAAGGAGTAAAAGTCTTTTTAACAAATAAATAAAGTATAGCAATCAAAACCAAAACCAAAACCAAAACCAAAATATTTCATGATTGAACTAATCATCAGATTTTTTAGAAATTGTTTCAGAAGGTAGTTCAGAGTCATTTTCAGAAGGTATTTCAGATTCATTTTCAGAAGGAAGATCAGAAACTAAATCTGTTCCAGAACAGAAGATGCACAGAATGTTGCGAATTTATTTATACCTATCATCTGAAGGCCTGACTCCACGAAATGAATATATTTGGGTAGTATATTCATTTTGTTCCACTAAAGTTGGATAAAATATCCAAGGGGATTTATTTCATCAATTTTATTATAAGTTACGTCTATTTAATTTTCTTGAGGAAGAAGATCGTCAGATTTTTATGTTTCACGTGGTCAGCAAATTCCTAAAGATAAGGGATATATTTTACCAAGTTCATGTTGGTTCAAATTTTCGAAACGAAGATCTTTTAAAGCTTATCTTCAAGGATAAAGGATATCACTATTTTTATGGGATAGTTTGTTGAAGTATTTATCCAAATTGTTATGGATAAACATATCAAGATATATGAGACATTATCAGATGACAGCATCAACGAAATTTGGATAAAGCTAAGAAGATTATTCGGGATTGATCATACACGTAACAGACACTTCAAAGGAGGGAATTTGCCAAGTCAAATATTTTCAATTTGAGAAGAATTCGAATTGTTTTGAACGACTTCTTTGCTAGCCGTTGAGATAAAACAATATATAGAGGAAGCACAACAACAAGGAAGATATGATGAGAAGAACGAATCTTGCTCTAACTCTCTGTTGAAAGAAAAAGTCTTCGAGTGCATTTCTCTCAAAAGTCCTTGCGTTACAAAGTGTTCACAATATTTTTGTTCGAAAGATAGGATATTTATTGTATTTCCTTGATTGAGTATCATTCAATTTTTTTGAGTGAGGTTGAGTGTTGCAAGTTATCTGTTAGACCAATTGTGTGTTATAGGATAACCGTGAGAATTGGGACAGAGTGTATTGTAGCCAAGAGGATTGGCAAGACAAGCTTGTAACTTTTGATTTTGGATATAGTGGAACAAACCGGTGTGGAATACCGGGTCCCCAACGTGGAGTTGGAAGAGAGGACTGACTGACGCTCGAGGCGGAACCTCTATAAATCGATTTGCATTTTTCTCTACCCTACTCTTTTTATTTTCGTGCAATTTATATTGAAGTATTTGATAAACTGTCACGTTTCAGAACCTGTTTCAGAGAGTACTTCAGAGAGTTGTCTGTATTCCGCATAAAATTAAATTTGATCTGTTTTGAATTAAAATAGATATACAAGTGTGATTATCAGCTGTGATTAGTTTCTAAACAGCAAGTTTAATTAATTCTAAGTTTAATAAAGTAATCAAAAGGAAGTGAATTGAAAATTTCGAAAAGAATTTATTTTTGTGAAAAAGCAATTCACCCCCCCTTGCTTACATTATTGGGACCAACAATTGGTATCAGAGCTTGCCTCAATTATTATTGAGTGATCCAAGTATCATGGCTGAAACAAATATTGCAGTGAATAGAGCACCTTATTTTAATGGTTCTAATTATCCTTATTGGAAAATGCGCATGGAGACTTACATCAAGGCTAATGATTTTGACTCATGGCAGGTGATTTCAGTTGGAGACTATCAAGTGAACGTGACTGCTGAAGCACAATTAACTCAAGATCAGAAAGAGCAATAGAGAAGAACAACAAGGCTAAGAACCTTCTTCTAACTACTATCTCACCATCTGAATTCTATTTAATTTCATCTTGCATTACTGCTAAGCAAGTATGGGATACACTTAGTGAGACCTATGAAGGAACGAGAACAATTAAAGATACTAAAATCAATGCTCTCTTGCAAAGATATGAATTGTTCAAATTCAAACCTGAAGAGAAAATTAAAGATGCTTTTGATAGATTTGTTTCTATAACTAACGAGCTAGCTTCTCTTGGAAAGAAGATAGAGGAAGCTGATCTTGTCAGGAAAATACTAAGGATCTTACCTATAGCTTGGGATGCAAAGAAAACGGCCATTGAAGAAGCAAATGATCTCAGCGCTTTAACCTTAAGTCAACTCAAGGAGAAACTGATGGCGTATCAATCTCACATAGATGCTACTGAAGAAGCAGAAGGAAGCAAGAAAGCCATTGCTTTTAAAGCAAAGGAAGTTCATGCGGATGCATCAGATTCAGAGACCAGTAGCAATGATAGTGATGACATCAACTTGTTGGCTAAAAGAATTGGCAAAATTCTGAGAAGAAAGCAAGGTAAGAAATTTACTAAAAAATTCGAAACTAAGAGATATGATGCAGGTAAATTCTTCAAGGACAAAGACAAGAAAAAGGAGATGAAAGAAGAGAAGAAACAAGAAATTATTTGTTATGAATGCAAGAAGCCTGGTCACATTAAATACGAGTGTCCATCACTGATTAAGAAAATTGAGAAGTTCAAAAAGAGAAACAAAGCCTTGATGGCGACGTGGAGTGACCTTGACGAATCAGAGACAGATTCAGAGGATAACTCAGAGGATGAAAAGGATGATTCAAACATATGCTTAATGGCACAATCTGAGGTAAATTCAGAACTTGATTATGTTTCTGATGAGGATGTAATGATTGAAATGCAAAACTTATTGAAATCATTGAAAAAGGCACATGTTAAAATAAATAAACTTGATTCTGAAGTTAAATCTCTCAAAAATGAAAAGGAAGTTGTTATTCAAACAAATAGGTTACTTATGGATGAAAACGACATATTGAAACATGATAATGAAAAATTACATGTGAAAGTGAATAAATTCATGAGAGAGAATAGTATACTAAAAGAAGAGACTAAAGAACTTAACAGAAGAATAGGAGACTTATCTCAATCACTAAAGAATACGTTCAGTAAGTTCAATGAGAGTGACAAAAAGTTAAATATGTTGATTTCCTCTCAAAGAACTGATAAAATAAAATATGGCTTAGGATTTGAACAAGGTAGCAGTAGTAAGAATGTTCAAAAAACTGTATTTGTTAAAGGAAAAGAATCCTTATTTAAGGAAACATCTACAGTTAACAACACTGTAACAAAGAAAAAATCTGACAGTCCAGTCAGAGGGTATTTCAGAGGGTATATCAGAAGGTACCCAGATCAGAACAGAAACTTTACAAGAAGAGGGCAAGTGAAGGAACAGGTAAGAGGATATTCTAGAAAATATCCACATCAGTTCCAGAACAGGAACAATAGATATGGGAATAGTTATTCTTATGCTTGTTATTTTTGTAATAAAATTGGCCATATTGAGAAGTTTTGTTTCTACAAGAAAAACAAGCTCATGAAACAACAAGTTGATAACTTTGAAAAGAAGAGCTTGAATTTCAAAGGACCCAAACTTGTTTGGGTTCCTAAGAAGGTTTAACCCTTTGTTGATACATGTAGGAACAAGAAGCAAAGCTTAAAGGAAAATGGTATCTCGACAGTGGGTGTTCGGGACATATGACTGGAGATGCTTCTTTGTTCACAAGTATTAATTGGAAAGAAAGAGGATATGTTAAGTTTGGTGACAATAGTAAAGGTAAAATAGTGGCAACAGGTACTATTGGTCTATCTCCTCATACAATTGAAAATGTTTCTCTTGTTGTTGGATTAAAACATAATTTATTAAGTATAAGTCAATTATGTGACAAGGGTTACAAAATGATTTTCGAACATGATAAATGTTATGCTTATGACAAGAATGGAACAAAACTATTTGAAGGATATAGAAACAAGAATGTTTATTTAGTCAAACCTTCAAATGTAACTTTCGAAAAATGTTTCTTTGCTATGTCTGAAAATATAAAAATATGGCATAGAAGACTTGGTCATGTTAATTTCAATCAACTCGAAAAACTATCCAAGAAGAAAATTATTTTTGGCTTACCAAGAATAAATATAAAACAAGACATTAAATGTGAAACATGTATGAAAAATAAAATGGTTTCGTCACCTCATAAAAGCAAGAATGTAATCTCTACTAAAAGACCATTGGAATTGTTGCATTTAGATTTATTTGGTCCAACAAGAACTTTAAGTCTTGGTGGATGTCGTTTTGGTCTTGTAATTGTTGATGATTATTCTAGATATACATGGGTGTTTTTCTTAAAACAGAAGAGTAACACATTTGAAGTATTTGAAAGATTTGCTAAGCAAATTCAAAATGAAAAAGGAATGTCCATAATAAGTTTAAGAACCGATCATGGAAGAGAGTTTGACAATGCTTTATTCATAAATTTTTGCGATGAAAATGGTATAGCTCATAATTTTTCCGCTCCTTATACTCCTCAACAAAACGGGGTTGTAGAAAGGAAGAATAGAACTCTTCAAGAAATGACAAGAACTTTGTTAAATGAAAACAAAGTAGCTGAGTTTTTATGGGCAGAGGCTGTATCAACAGCATGTTACATAATAAATAGAGTGTATCTAAGACCATTAACTTCAAAAACATCATATGAGTTGTTTAAAGGAAGAAAACCTACTGTATCTTATTTTCATGCTTTTGGATCTAAGTGTTATGTGTTGAAAAACAATCTAAATATGGGAAAATTTGATGAAAGATCCGAAGAATGTTTATTTGTAGGATATTCCTTGAACAGTAGAGCTTATCGTGTTTTTAACTTAAAAACAAGAATAATCGAAGAAACTATAAATGTAAAATTTATTGAGAAAATTGAGGATGATGATTTTGATGATGAAGAGAGTGAAGAATTAGTTAAAAAGGAGGATATTAGTTCTCAAGCAAAAGATGAGCAGAATTCTGAAACATCAGAAGAAGTTGCTCCTCAAAATGATACAGAAACTGAGTCAGAAGAAAACTCAGAAACTCCTTCAGAAGCTATTTCAGAAGGTATTTCAGAAAGTAGCAGAAACTGGAGGTATGTATCTGCACATCCATCTGAGCAAATTATTGGTGATTTAAATACAGGAGTAAGAACTAGAAGTAGTTTACAAGAATTTGAAAGTCATTTTGCTTTAATATCAGAAATTGAACCTAGTAATATTGATGAAGCATTAAATGATAATAATTGGATTGAAGCAATGCAAGAAGAACTCAATCAATTCCAAAGAAATCAAGTATGGAATTTAGTACCGTGTCCTAAGGATAAATCAATAATAGGCACCAAATGGGTATTTAAAAACAAACTTGATGAAAATGGAAAAATAGTCAGAAACAAAGCTAGACTTGTAGCTAAAGGATATTCACAAGAAGAAGGAATAGATTATGATGAAACATATGCACCTGTAGCTAGGCTTGAAGCAATTAGA
The DNA here is from genome assembly GCA_024138025.1 of Combretum micranthum. NCBI lineage: Eukaryota > Viridiplantae > Streptophyta > Magnoliopsida > Myrtales > Combretaceae > Combretum > Combretum micranthum. Next base: position 163,976 of record JAMXBD010000589.1, read on the forward strand.
TTATTACTTGCTTTTGCATGTTACAAAGATTTTAAATTATTCCAAATGGATGTTAAAAGTGCTTTTTTAAATGGTTATATTAAAGAGGAAGTTTATGTACATCAACCACCTGGATTTGAAGATCCATCAAAAGAAGATTATGTATTTAAGCTAAGAAAAGCGTTATATGGTCTTAAACAAGCTCCTAGAGCTTGGTATGAAAGATTAAGTGAATTTTTGATCTCAAATGGTTTTTCAAGAGGAAAAGTGGATACAACTTTGTTCTTAAAACATTTTGAACAAGATATTCTGATTGTTCAAATTTATGTTGATGATATCATTTTTGGATCAACTAATGAGAAATATTGCAAAGAATTCTCTAGTATGATGCAGGCTGAATTTGAGATGTCCATGATGGGAGAGCTAAATTTCTTTCTTGGTTTGCAAATTAAGCAAACAAAAGATGGAATTTTTATCCATCAAGAGAAATATACAAAACAAATAGTGAAGAAGTTTGGTTTTGAGAATTGTAAAGGAGCTGCAACTCCAATGAGCACAACTACAAGGTTAGATCTTGATCTAAAGGAAAAAGGTAAATGAAAAGTTATATAGAAGCTTAATTGGTTCTTTATTATATCTTACAGCTTCTAGACCTGATATATTGTTTGCTGTATGCTTATGTGCTAGATTTCAAAGTGCACCTACTGAATTACATTTAAAAACAGTTAAAAGAATCTTTAAGTACATTTCTTGTACATCTAAGATAGGCATTTGGTTTCCAAAGAATAAAAATTTTGAATTACTAGGATATTCAGATGCAGATTATGCAGGATGTAAAGTAGATAGAAAAAGTACTTCAGGTACATGTCAATTTTTAGGAGATAAATTAATATCTTGGTCTTCAAAGAAACAAAATTCTGTAGCTCTTTCAACAGCTGAGGCAGAATATATTTCAATTGGAAATTGCTGTGCTCAAATCTTATGGATAAAACAACAATTGAATGATTATGGAATTAATTGCAAAAATGTACCAATAAAATGTGATAATACTAGTGCAATTAATTTAACCAAAAATCCAGTTCAACATTCAAGAACAAAACATATTGAAATAAGACATCATTTCATAAGGGATCATGTAAATATTGGCAATATTAGTATTAATTTTGTCCCTACAGAAAGACAATTAGCTGACATTTTTACAAAACCCCTTGAAAAATCTCGATTTGAATTTATTCGTAATGAAATAGGAATATGTAATCCTTTGTAATTTCTGATATTTATTTTGCATTAATTGCTCGATCAGAAATTTCATTAGATTCATTTTCTTATACTCAAGTAGTCTCAATTTACGAGATTCTTTATGTTGGAAACATAAATTCGTGTTAAGAGGATTACACGATTAAAGAGGATGAATAAAAGATATTTTGTTTTCTGTTGGAAATCTAAACAGAATTAATAACTGATCTTGTGCATCGTGCAATTTTTAACCATCGATTTTTTCTCTCTCCTTCCATTTCAAAATTTATCTTTTCTCTCTCAATCTGCAAAATCCTCTCGTGTGTTGTTCAAACCCTCACGTTTTTCCTTCAACATATGGCTCCAAGAAAATCTTCACGAATTCAATCCAAGGGTTTCAAATCTAAACCATCTAAAACCCCCGTTGAAATCTCTGTGGATTCTGACTCTCAACACAGTTCGAAATCATCTAAGGGTGTTCATGTTGAAACAACACCAAAGGCAACCGCGATAAGGTCTAGAGCATCTCAAGATCCTTCTTTGGCAAAGGATACTGAAAAAGAAGTGACTGAGGAAAAGAGTTCATCTGAGGAACTCGCTTCTGAATCCACTAAGGAAAAAGAAGTTGATAACGAAAGTGGTTCAGAATCGGATGCTGAATCAGAAGCTGATTCAGACGCAAAATCAGAGAGTATTCCCTTGAAGCCACCGGGAGAGACGTCCCAACCTATCTCTCTCCAACAGATTGACAATCTCATTTCTTCTCGAATGGAAGCATTCTTGAAGAAATTTGATTTGTCCTCTGTTCAAAAATCTCCTTTAGTCCTCCCCGCTCCTCAAATGGAAACCACTCCATCTGAGCCAATTTCTGATCCTGTCTTTCCTACAACAACACCTGGTTCATCATCTCCACCTGCGGCTGACATTTCCTAAAGATCCAACATCTCCATCAGCTGCTGGAATCCCTCATATTGTTGATCCTGACTCCATTCCACCTACAGAGGATGTAGAGCAACCAGTAGAACATGTTCCTGAACCAACTCCACCAGTTGATCATCAATGGAACAAGTTCCTGCTACTGCTGAGGAAAACCCAGTTGAACAACAAGCGCGGCTTCTCTCCTATCCATCCCTCAACAATCCCCTGCTGAACAACAAACTGATGTTCCACAATCTCCAACTCCAACTCCTGCTAAATTCTCTGGCAGGAAGAAATCCTGGCAAAGAAGAGAACATCTACAAAAGAAATAGAGTCCTTTATTTTTTTAACAGACAATTTCTCTTAGCGAATTTTCTATATTTTGTTTCGGTTTGTAATGAAATATTTTCTCTTTTGGATATTTTTGTGATATTTTCTGTTATGCTGAAATCTCTATATTCCTTGACTTGAATGAATTTTATATGCATAAATTCAAGGGGAGTTACTTTTATCTGATTGAACAAAAAGGGGGAGAAGATATATGATGAAAAACAAATCTAAGATATCAATAAGTTTGTGCAATATGACTTATGATATGAGATTTGATTTATATTTGTGAGTTAGTGATTGATCCGTATGTATGAGTTTTGTTAAATCTGATATGTTTTTGATATATGATATTATATTTGTTTTTAATCATAAGGTTTTGTTATCTTCAAAAGGGGGAGAATGTTGGAATCTCTCATAATATTTTGATGATAACAAAAAGGATTAAAGTCTTTTTAACAAATAAATAAAGTATAGCAATCAAAACCAAAACCAAAACCAAAACCAAATATTTCATGATTGAACTAATCATCAGATTTTTAGAAATTGTTCAGAAGGTAGTTCAGAGTCATTTTCAGAAGGTATTTCAGATTCATTTTCAGAAGGAAGATCAGAAAACTAAATCTGTTCCAGAACAGAAGATGCACAGAATGTTGCGAATTTTATTACCTTATCATCTGAAGGCCTAACTCACACAATGAATATATTGGGTAGTATATTCATTTTGTTCCACTAAAGTTGGATTAAAATATCCAAGGGATTTATTTCATCAATTTTATTATAAGTTACGTCTATTTAATTTCTTGAGGAAGAAGATCGTCAGCTTTTTATGTTTCACGTGGTCAGCAATTCCTAAAGATAAGGGATATTTTACCAAGTTCATGTTGGTTCAAATTTCGAAACAAAGATCTTTTAAACTTATCTTCAAGGATAAGGATATCACTATTTTTATGGATAGTTTGTTGAAGTATTTATCCAAATTGTTATGGATAAACATATCAAGATATATGAGACATTATTAGATGACAGCATCAACGAAATTTGGATAAAGCTAAGAAGATTATTCGGGATTGATCATACACGTAACAGACACTTCAAAGGAGGGAAATTTTGCCAAGTCAAATATTTTCAATTTGAGAAGAATTCGAATTGTTTTGACGACTTCTTTGCTAGCCGTTGAGATAAAACAATATAGAGAGAAGCACAACAACAAGGAAGATATGATGAGAGAACGAATCTTGCTCTAACTCTCTGTTGAAAGAAAAGTCTTCGAGTGCATTTCTCTCAAAAGTCCTTGCGTTACAATGTGTTCACAATATTTTTGTTCGAAAGAAGGATAATATATTGTAGTTCCTTGATTGAGTATCATTCAATTTTTTGAGTGAGGTTAGTTACAAATTATCTGTTTGACCAATTGTGTGTTATAGGATAACCGTGAGAATTGGGAAGAGTGTATTGCAGCCAAGAGGATTGGCAAGACAAGCTTGTAACTTTTGCTTTTGGATATAGTGGAACAAACCGTGTGGAATACCGGGTCCCCAACGTGGAGTTGGAAGAGAGACTGACGCTCGAGGCGGAACCTCTATAAATCGATTTGCATTTTTCTCTACCCTACTCTTTTTATTTTCGTGCAATTTATATTGAAGTATTTGATAAACTGTCATTTCAGAACCTGTTTCAGAGAGTACTTCAGAGAGTTGTCTGTATTCCGCATAAAATTAAATTTGATCTGTTTTGAATTAAAATAGATATACAAGTGTGATTATCAGCTGTGATTAGTTTCTAAACAGCAAATTTAATTAATTCTAAGTTTAATAAAGTAATCAAAAGGAAGTGAATTGAAAATTTCGAAAAGAATTTATTTTTGTGAAAAAGCAATTCACCCCCCCTCTTGCTTACATTATTGGGACCAACAATTTACAAAAAGCAATCCTCTCAATTCTCTTTTTATTGGCCCTTTTACATATGTTTAGTTTTAAAAAATTATTAACATTATTTTAAATTAATAAAATAAGATGAGACTCGCAAAAGTTTAAAGTAAAAAATAGATAAGTAACTCTCTGTAGATAACTAGAGATAATTAAAGAGTCGTTAAGGAGGGAAAATTACATATGAATTGACATGCTACTTTAAACAACCTTTCAGTAATACTAATTCAGGGATAAAATGCTTCTACACACTTAAAGTTTTGAAAAAACAAAAAGATAAATAACATTTTTAGACCTATTTAACTATTTTTACTTTGGAAAATGAATGACAAATACTAAAGGAACCTTTTAATTATTTTTTTAAAATATTAAAATGGTCTGTAGAGAGTGAAAAAGCATCGCACTTTATTATTATTTATTATTTATTTCTTTAAGATTGGGGTCTAAATCTTAGGTTTAAATACGAGGGGACTAACTACACAAAAGGAAACAAATGTTATTAGCAAAATTTTTATATTAGTAATCCACAAAAGATGCCATTGTTTATATAAATGATAAAATCCATTATATTCATAATATTGACTTGTGGATATATATGTATATAATAGTATATTTAATAAAATGATTATTATTATTTATTGATATTTTGTGCAATAAAATCAAAACACTCATAACATCAACAAGGTAATTATTAAACAAATAAATAGTGACTAGTGATAATTTATTTAATTAGCTATTTTTTAATAAATGAAATATATTTTTAGCTACATTAAAAAAAAGTAAAAGAGGGTAAAGCTATATCAGCCTCAAACTTCAGTCACCAAGATATTGTTTGTTAAAATACGTCACACGATTTTATTCTGGCTGCTAGCTACTTTCTAGAAAATCGCTCATCATAATAACACTCTACTATGAGCATGCTTAATTTTAAAGTTCTAACCAACTCCAAGCTATTAGACAAAAGACGACTTAATGATTAAAGTTCCACCATCTTTTATATAAGGAATATTACAGTCTCTCCCACTTACAAACCCATTGATTTCGTTTTGCAAGTTCAAGACCACACCAAATAATAAGGAATCTAAGATGCCCCCACTTCATAATACTTGGGTGTACTGCTTTAATATCATTTGTAATAATTAAGAACTCTGCCTACTGATATATTGTGTACTTTGGTGTGACACATCACATAGTTTTAAGACTTGTTTGGATTGTTTGATTTACATATATATATTTATATTTGTCTTTAATCTGTATGTGACCTATATCTATGGTCTATCTGTTTAGCCTTTTTGGGCAAATACAAACACTTTTTTCAAACTTTTTTTTTCTAACAAATTATTTATTAACAAATAGATATAGATAAAAAAGTTGGCAATTCTTATGAAAAGATCAAATAGATCAAATATAGCTAAGATATAAATACAAATAAGATATATTTGTACATATCATTTCGATACACATACAAATACCGATAAAAAAACAGACCAGCTAAGCAGACCCAAGTTTGTTCTTGATTTGTATCTACTTATTGACAAACAATTTAAACTGAAATGATAGCATGCGACAGACTAAACAAAGCCTATGTAGTACTTCATCTTAAGAGGTCGCTCATCTAAGAATGCTACATACTAAGTACATTTAACTTTAATGTATTGAAGATCTCCAAGCTATTATACTAAAATGTCTTAAGGATTGAAGTTTTACTATCTTTGTACGTGAGGGATGTTACAAAAGTCAACAACTAAGAGATAAGTAATAAATGTAATACAAAAAAGTAAAGTAATAATTGTAAGAATTGAACTCACAGCCTCATTGGCAAGACATAAAGCTACCCATCCAACTATATTTAACTTTTAATAAAGTTTTCTATTTAAAAAATATATAATATATAATTTTACATTTTTAAAAAGATCGTGACTAATATTTCTAGCCCCAAGTGGGCCTAACGTGTTTATTCATTAGCTTGTTTACTTGGTAATAATAACAAATCAATTACACTTTCTTTGACATAATGAAATGAATCAAAAACAAAAGATAAAAAGTAATTTCAAAAGAAAAGGTACGAGAGTAATTTAACAAATTTCCCTCCTTCCCCTTCTTATCCTCTCCATTTTGGGAAACGAAAAAAAAATGGTGGAATTTAGGATAAATATTACATCTATTTCCTTTTCCTTTGTCTTTTTCTTTAAAAACAAATAAGGCAATGAAATTTAATTCCATCATATGCGCCACCTCCCAATCATTGCCTCTCAAACCCCTTGTACCAAATATAGTGTTAGTTTTAATTCTTAAGGAATATCTATTATAATATTTAGTTGCATTTTAGACTCGTAATAATAAATTAAAGAAAGTTCCTACTATTTAAAAAAAAATTAAATAAGCATAAACTACCCAACAAGAAATTTCAATTTAATGCAATCACTATTAATTTTTTGAGTACCCTTATTAAAATAAAAAAGTAATAAATAACAATCAAGTTGTAAATCTATTTCATTCTAATAGCTATTATATTATTACAATAGATGAAGCCCATACGATATCATCGACTGACTGAAGTTGCAACTTAATTCGGACACATATGTACATATTTCGTTATCAATTATCATAAAACACAAATCCATAAGCAAATGTTATGCATATTGAGCTTTTCCTACGTTGCCTTATTCAATGTGGGGCTAATGGGGAGGACTGATATGGTGGCTATTTTAAGTATGTCTTAGAACATTTCTATTCATGCATATTTGGTGAAAATTCTAAGGAATATGAGTGATTTAACAGTTACTTATACAATAATAGGTTGTTTGTATGGTTGCTTAGCAACTAAAGTTGCTATGACAATCAACTATCTCACTCATCTTGTGATTGATTCTCTTACACTTAATTAATTTTTACGAAAAAAAAACAATCATTTTATTCTTCCTTCTGTTGTTCATTTCACAATTATTTAATCTTTACAAAAAAAAAATATATAAAACCCTGTTTTAAGGTAATAAAATCAAATGGGACTCATAAAAATTAAAAAAAAAAAGTAAATAAGTAACCCTTTTAACGTAACTATGGATAAAATAAAGAGTTGTTTAACAAGAAGAGTTTTTTCAAATGCTGACATAGCACTTTAAGCAACTCCTTAAGCAAACCAAGGATAGAGGTGCAATTAGTGGACATACATGTATGCGAAAAAAATGGGCAAATATTTGCATTTTAACTATTTTTTTACAATTAATTACTTAAAGTTTAAAACGTTAATTTGGTACTCTAACGTTATTATTATGTTTTTGCAATAAACATGAAATTATTTTTACAATTAAATATTTTAACGAAGATAGTTGGGATATTATAAACAATCTCAAAAAAATTAAGGTAGGTAAATTTGTACTTTCAGATTTAGGGAATTAATTACAAAAATAAATAAAATTTAGTTACGAATGACAATTTTAGAAATACAAAATTAAAAATAATAAAGACATTAAATTTCACATAAAAAAAAATAAAAAAAAACCACCCTACGATTGGGAACCAGAGTGGAACCTGCCAGCGTGGTTTCAATATGGAGTAGTGAGATTTGGAACCAAACCGTAAATGTTGTTTTGAGTCCTCCTTATAAACCGGGAGAAAAACAAGCGGTAAAATTATGAATTTATGATCATAGGCAGAGTGCTGCCACGCCCGGAGTTAAGCAACCAGATATTGGGCATTTTAAATCACAGGGATACACCCAGCAACACCCATTAGGTTTTTGTCTTGTTTGCTTTTCTGCTGCTGTCGCTTTTCTTGAAAAAGTTGAAAAGCTTATTGAATTCATAAATTAAATCAACAAGCAATATGATCATCTCACAAAATCGTATATCCTCCTGCAGATTGGCATTATACCTTTCTTATCAATGATTATCCTCTTAATCACAATAATAAACTATGTATAAGAAAATGAGAGCACACACTCAAGTCTCAAGTTTCAGTAGACACGCAACGCCCGTTGAAAATTTTCTATAATTATTTGTTGGTGATTAAACTTTTGTGGATGAAGGCTATAAGGCCAACCTCCAAATTTTCGATCTTCTCCATTGTATTATGATAACTTTAGGACAAAGATTGTCTGGTTTCTTACGAATGATATTGCAATTATTTGCACAATCTCATTCTGCCATGGTAATAAAAATGTATTAAGAAGTCGATTTGGCATTCCAATTAGTTTTAATCTCGTTATTAGGATTTCAACTTTAAAACATGACTGTTTCAATAGAATTATCATTTTGTTATTCTCAATCTAAATTTAACTATGTTTTCTTTGCTCTTTATTTCCCTTTTGCTTATCCAATGTCCAATCTCAAAAATAAAGAATATAGCAATTTATCACATATTCATATCATAAAAAGATTATACAAAGGGTCTTAATTTCCCCAAGACTTTAATGTAACTCAAACTCCCCAACACACAAAGATCAAGAAATAATAATAAATATATTTGTATGGGACCATAATCTAGAAGACGTCTTATCTTGAATTTAACACTAGTATCAACCATCATTATAACTATTCCACAAAGGTTTCTCATCCACCGATGCAGCCCAATTTCCTTGTAACATACCGACTGGCATTTTTGTAGTTCGTTAGTCCACAGCCCACCTACCTAACCACATATGATGGACCAGTGCTAAAACTACCATCATATCACCCTAGCCCTTTGCTTTTGTTGGACAATATAACTATTAGTTTGTAACCACGACCTTTGATAGCCTAGTACTCGTAAACAAATCGAGTTATTCATATGACTTATTCGAACTCGGCTTGACTCGACCTAACTTTCAAACTCTATAAAATGCTTGGTTCGAGGTTGACTTTTATAATATTTCAAATGAGCTGAATCTCTTTAAAGGTTTGACCATGTTCAACTTGATTTGTTTGTAACCCTCTTTGTGGTTCTTTTAGCTACGCACATGCACGTAGCAAATCAAATTAACGATTGAGATAGTTTTGGATTCATTTTATTTTTATAATTAGGGGCAGCAAATCAGTAACCATGCACCAGGAATGTGAAGACTCAAAACCTTAACACTAGAAATATAATTAAATAATCAATTCTTAAGATACTAATAATAATGGTAATCAGAAAATTTACAAAACCGTAAATTCTAATGTAAACAATAAGATACTATGTAGACATAAGACCAAACTATCGAGTGCGATGGATAATCGGCCATCCAGTGGCAGAGATAATTTAATATTTCATTTTCTTGAAGTTAATTTATTTGATTATTTCTTAACATAAGTTTATTAATAGCAAACAAGTATAAATATTTTGTATAATTTCACAATTTAATTTAATATTTTAACATTCTTGACATATATAACTTTTTATTTCATTGTAGGAATTTAATGTTTCTTAGGATTAATGCTTATATTCTATAAAGAAATAGAAATGTGTTTATAGTCCACAATGTTTCACCAATTTTTTATTTGAGTACTTAATATATATAATTTATATAAGTCCTTAACGTTTATAAATCTTAACAAATTAGGACAAATTCTAATACCATTAAGTTTTCTATTAGTATATGACATGTGATACAATTATAGTATGTTTCTTTCTCCTAAAAGAAAAACAATTAAATTATATTGAAATAGTTTCTTAATTTTAAAAATCGTTGGCTCTTTTGTGATTTGGAATGAAATTCATATTCAATTATTTAGGGTGGATCATAGTTGTAATGAAGATTTTTTTCTTAATATCATGATAATGAATATGAATATTTATAATATCCTTAACTTAACAAATAGAAAAGAATACGTAGTATAAATTTTATGTAAACCATAGTTACAGTACTCTATATATTCTAAACTCCCATTCCTAATGCTTGTTTAACCGAGATTGAGTAAGGTGGGGGGCCATTTTTCATGTGCGCCACCCTGAATAAATTTGCCGAAAGCTTGAAACCTATTTGTCTTAGCAAATTTAAAGCATATTTAAGATGAATTTTAAATTCTCATCATTAACATTAAGTAGGAATTTAATAATCCACTGAATTTTATAAATTCAATATAAAAAACGAAACATACTATAATTGTGTAAAAATAATGAAACGGTGAAAAGAAAAGTGTGGATTAAATTTTCATGGATAATATCAATACCCTTCTCAGGGTTGTTAGTTTTCACTATGTAAAAGCCCATTTATTTTGAGAAAAGTATTTGTTAATGAAAATCGTTTTTTCTTGACAAAATAATATATTTTCAAATGTTTGGCTAATTCTAAGAAAATATTTTTCCCTTATTTATAGTCTTGAGGTAACTCGTATATTTTAAGTATAAAAATGAAAAAATTATTATAATGAAAAAAAATATATTAAAAAAATATTAAAAATTTAATAATAAATGTTTTTGAATAGTAATGATTATTAAATGAACTTGTAAATTGATAGAAAAATGACTTACACATTTATATTCTGTAAGCCCCTTTCCAAAAAAGCAAACTATGAAAAATTTATGTTTTCTAAAACAAGCGAAAATGTTTTTCATTAATTATCCTTTTTTTTTTCTTAAACAAACACAGGAAAATGAAAAGACATTTTCTTGAAAAACAAATGAACCTACGTTTTAAATTTGTTAAATATCATTTTCAATTCAACTTTTACTTTTGTAATTGGTTAGCTTTATTATCTTCCATACTCATGAAGAAATAAACGTTTACCATTGAATAGAAGTTCTACTAGGAGAACTTAGAAAACGTGCAAAGAAGTACAAGCGTATATTAAATAAAGAATTTTGATTTAAGCATGATGAATACTTACCGGGATCTTTCTTTGCTATGTAAACGAACTATCTAATCATCCCATTAAAATAAATCTAATAATTTATATATTATTAAACATTTCAGCGGTGTGATAACAATTGGCTATAAATTTAAATCATTGTTATAAATTTAAATCGTTAAATAACTAATAGTTTTGATCCTGATAAAATACATGACGGGTACTTGATGTTGGAATTTTCTATAAATATTAAGTGTGAAATTAAAGAGAGAACGGTTGAATAACGTAATGACTAAAAGCCAAATTAGGACCATTAACCACATACTTCGATCTTCAGTTGGGCTCATGAGGCAAATCGCAAAGACCGAGCCAGTCACTAGCCCACGATTCTGGTGAGGGAAAGGAAAAAATGGAAATTTTGAGCTGGTTGGTTTGGGCTTTTTACATGAGTGAAAAACTTCTAACTACAAAATGGGTCTAAATTTGTTGGTGGATCCAAGATCGATATCGGATGATGGGAATCCAATCAATCAATGACGCTTTGGCCCATTTATTCATTCCCAGGTGTGCACAATCAGGAACAATTTATCAGGATCCAGAGGTAATGTCTGCTAACCAAAATCTAATATCTGTAGTTTTAAAAATATGCTGGTTTATAGGAGTAAAATAAAATAATTAATATTATAGGTAATTCATGGAATTATTATTATTGTTAGATAAAAATTATAATTTTTTCCTGAAAAGCAAAGTACTATTGGTATTTTAAAAAATATTCCTAGTATATTATTAAGATATAACTTTCTTTTTAATTATTATATGTTATAACTTTTGGGAAAGTGGAATTGGAATCCTGATCAATTTTATCAAGAGAATTAATGTTTTTATCACTCCACTGTGAGGGTCTTGGTATTAACCAGTTCCATCAAAATTAATGATGTTTCAAGGTTAATTCAAGTGCAACCAAATATGTTAACTGTTTTTACTTCTTCTATCCAATCTTTTAATCATCACAAATTTATTCCTCCATTATTTCATTTTGTCAACCAAAGGTGTCATGAAATTTTTTTGAAAATTATTAATTTTAGTTATGTGTATTTAAATCTTATTGATAGTTGTTTTCTATTCTAGCTTAAAAATTATAGTGAACCTGTTTCTCACGTAAATTATAGATTGGATTTTTATATGCCAATGCTATTCGGAGATATTAGACACTTTTTACACAAATCTAATATCTTTATGGGACCTCTAATATGAATGCCTATAGTGGATAATATATAAAGTGGAATGTTATTTGTTTTACAGGACGGACGTGGGACTATGTCATTAGGGTAAAACTTATTTTATTATAAATAAAAATAACATATTTTTTTCATATTAAAATTTATTATAATAATAAAGTTATTTTTTTTCAAAATGAGGGTGGGCCTGGTGGATCGGCCCCTTTTCTGCTTTCTGTTAAACCGAATTTTTCACAAAAGAACGCTAAGGTAAAAATCAAGGTTGAGATGACGATAGTAATTCTATTTGTTTGGAAAATATATTGAAGGGAATTTGTTCACATCGGATTTGCATTTGGTCAAATGAAAATTTCTAAAGCCGTTTTCCTATTTTTCATTCCTCTCAATTTGCTTCATAAATTTAAAATAAATATATAAATGAAAAGGAAGAGCCTTCCCAATAATAAAATAATGCTCATAATACGATAATTATAAATATAAATTACTCAGAAGATATTATATAAAATTTCATTCGTTCTTATTTTTTGTTTTAGTTACTACATCTTATTTAAAAAAAAAAAAAACGATTCTATGATTTTCTAGCTACTTAAATACTAGGAAAAAAAATCATTTAGCCTAATGTTATGACGTTTGGATGTATTTTAAGTATCGAATAATGAATAATAAGTCATGTCTCCATCCTTATGAATTGTTATTCAATGGCTAATACTCTCTTATTTTATAGATACCTTATCTTGGAGATACTAGCTATAAGGCCACCATCTCTTTGCCATAAATCCTATTAGTGAAAAGGCAAGCTTTGAATAAGGAGAAATTTTATAAATTGATATTGCAAAGGAACATGCTAATAGGCTTGACACCATATATAATCAAAATAATCCACATAATCCTTACAAATCCTTCATATAATCCATATATTTCTCATGTTAGACTTTCTAACATCACACTTGTATTATAATAATCTCATCCATAAGTGTAAATTTCCATAATAGGCTTAAATCTTATTCCCCTCGAGTGTAACTTTATGGTCTTATTAAAAGTTTATAAAATTGACACTATTAGATCAAGCTTTGTGAGTGTGGCCTGCTATCTACCTGCTTATCTTACCATTATATTATAGGTTTTATGTGTAAGTCACCACCACCCATATGGAGGAGCCAACTGTAAGAGTGTTCTAAGCGAACCATCGGTTTTGATACCACCTGTTGGGGAGAGGAAGAAGCTTTCAATGAACAAAGATTCTACAAATAGACCTTACGAAGGAACACACTAATGGGCTTAATACTATATATACAAAAAATCTTAGTGTATTTGGTTAATAAGTCTTTCCTTTCATAATACCTATACATAGTCCACATGTTTTCTATGTGAGACTATATTAATCTTATACTTGTATCCTGAGAAATACAATAGGTGTTTTACTTTTTTTTTTTCGATAATTACTTTATTTTATGCTCGCAAAACAATATAATAGTCATGTAGCTATTACAACTATATTATATATTTTTTGAATTGTCATTTAACTCTCTCCTTAATTTGATGTGATGAAGTAAACTTATTGTAACTTGTAAGAGATGGGGAAGGAGTTTGCACAACATGAAAGCATGAGGACTTTTTTGGTTATTGTTTGCCAAAATTTAAAGAGAATTCCAAAATCTACTTAATAAGAAAGCTAAACAAAGGTGTAGATATATGGATTCGAATGGAATAGTCATGTACGTACTACATGAGACATGCCTTATATGGGACTTCCAAGGAGTCTCATGGAATACACTTAAAAAATGATTAAGAGATAAGTGAAATAGATATGAGAAGTAGAAAAGTGCAATCATTTCAAATGTATTTGTAACTGGTGGAAGAGCTATCAACTATCAACTCTATTATTAGCGATGAACAAGTATTTCATCTCTTGAAGATAATACGGTGGTGTTTCCATCAAATTTCCTAATATTTTATATGAAGAAGAAATAGAGGTATTTATAGAGTTTGACTATTAACGTCATCCATTAGATCACATTGGTAATTGAAGACCAAAATGAGTTTTTTTTTTTTTTTAAAGTACAAGTCATATTAAGAAAGGTTGGATGATAGATAAATCGGTTTAATAGACTTTACTCTAAGTTCACCATTCAAATTAATGATTGAACTCACCTTATTACTCAGCCCAATGAGTCAAACTTAATATTTGATGTAATAACTTTCTAGCCTTCTTAAAAGAAAAAAAGAGAAGAGAGATAATAATAAAACAAAAGACAATATATATATATATATTATATGTATTTGATGCAAAAATGTGAACATCCTAAAATGTATTCAAAATGTTCAAGACTAATGAGTAGAGTTAGGCCTTTGAGATGGTTGATTGCCTTTCTTTTATATTATCCAATTGCACATGTTTTCCTCTTTTCTATTTCCTCTCTCTCTTATCTCCTCACTTTCTTTATTAAAAACATCTCCAAATGCATTTTCAAGTGTTTATTTCCTTTCCCCATAAAGAAACATTTCTCAAAATAAATCTTCACAATTATTGAATATTAGGGGAAAAAAAAACACCTTAAGCACCTAAGTTTTTGTATTTCTCTTTTCATTTAAGGACTTCCTATTTCTTTCTTCTTCTTCTTTTTCATTTTAGAACCTATGTTTTAGAAACGAGTCAAAATGGCTCTCCATTAATCTCCATCATTAATTCCATTAAATCTAATCCATAAAGAAATGCAACTCAATTAGAAAAAAAAAGTTAACCTAACCCTATACTAGGGGTGCAAATGAACCACATCAGTTCATAAACTACTCAAGTTTGGCTCAATATATACTCAAATTCAATTTGAGAATAGTTGAATCGAACTTAAGCTATTTGGATAATTTATCTAGTTGAGTTCGAACTTTATATGTTTAGCTCACAAGCTTCATCAAGATCAAGTTGAGCATAAATGTTAATCAAATTCAAATTGAGTTTAAATATTAATATTATTTTAATTAGAATTAATAATATATTTTTTTAATAAATAAAGCCTAAACGAGGTTAATCGAATCTAACTTGAGATTATATAGTGTTATTTCAAGCGAATTTGAACTTAAAATCTTAAGCTTAGTCAAACTCAAAATCGAACTTGAGCTTTGAAATTTTGAATCGAACTCGAATTTGAGCTTAATGCTATATCATCTCAAGTCAACTCCTTTACAATACTACCTTATACAAAGCAACACAACCTATCATAAACCATTAAATTAAAAAAAAAAAAAAAGGAAAAGACATTTCTTTTGCCAACAAATTCTTTCAAATTGTAAAAAAGAACAAAATCTAACAGCAAAAGACCATAATTTCCTAAAATCTCAAAACACCTAAAACCATATTTTTAAAAAAAGAAATCTTTCTTATGACAGTCATAAGGTGGTTATCAATACCAAAGGTTTTGCAGTTAGTAACAAAATTGCCACAACACCACCCTTATCTTTATAAATCATACCAAAGAGTCTCGAAATCGATGCTTTTGATCATGAGGTCCTAGAAGCCTCTTGTAGCTAAGCTAAACTATCTAATGGATTTATTGTTATGGAAGGTTTACTTTTTTTTTTTTTTTTTTTTAAATATACATCAACTTTCCTTCCCAATTTCTTGCCATATAGAGGAAATGTGACATCATTAGAAGATATCATTCTTAGACTAGCCCCAAAAAAAAAAAAATATCATTTTTAGAGATGCTTACTATTTTCAACTATCCTATGTTACTGTAATGCTTTAAATTTAAGAGCACTTATAACATACTACACATCCATTTTAAATGTGGATAACTAAAGGGTCAAACCTGTTAAGGATCCATAATTTATGCAAATAACAACTCCAAAATCTCTCACATATTAATAACTCCAAATATTATTGAGTTTTTGAAATATAATCATAACCAACCACACAAGCATCCTCTTAAAACCTTTAAGAGGCCAACTGACATCGATATTACCAATACAACAAGAAATATAAATTATTATTATAAGTTACTTTACTGTCAACTCTAAGCAAATGATATCATGAAGCTCGACTGCACATGACTAAGTTTATGTTTAACATAAATCTTCACATGCTTTCTCTCCATCATTTAGGAGGACTTCAAAACTAGTGATATTCTCAGCTCACCAACCAATTGCATTAGGTGATAAAACAATCAACATGTTCATCGTTTGTACTTGACAAAGATAAAAGGGTGAGCTGAAGCCCAATACGGTATACCAACGAACATATGTCTGTGTACAAACTAGGATAGTTCATTGAACCAAACTAGACCGAATCAAACCAAACTAAACTGCAAAATGCGGTTCTTTTATATTCATTTTGGTTTAGGAAAAGTCTAAACGGTTCGGTTCCATTAGGTTGAACCGAACTAAACTATTTGAACCTGAAGTGAACCGCTTCATATTAAAAGAAATTAAAAAAAAAAAGCTATTTTATTTATTTATAACTCTCAAACATTAGATATTATAGTCACATGTGACATTTCACTCTAATATCAAATATGTATATAGTATGTTAAAATAAACTAGAAATGGAATTACAATTTTGAATTGTTATACCATTCTTGTGTTTAAATGCATCTTTGAAAGGGAATTGATTAAGATTTCAATTTATAGATATATTAGGAGAAATTGTGATCCTGTTCCAATTTAAGAGATGCAAATTACATTTTTAACCACATTAATATTATTTATAAATATAAATATCGTATATATATTTCATATTATATATTTTACATACACCATTAAATGTATTATATATCTAATAATATAAACAAGCAATCTTTTACTCGTCTCAAAACATTCCCACTATGTTTTTCTCTTTTATTAATTTTAAATTATTCCTAGAACTAGTAGACATGCATCAAATTAAAAAAAAAGGGGTTTAGAGCATGCATAATCATTTTAATGGTACAATAGAAATTTAAATACGTTATAAGGGAAGAATATTGTAAATAAATAAGGAATTAATGCAAGAGAATAATTTTCTTTAGTTAGTGTTATAGATTTATTAAAAATATATGTTACTTTAAATTCGTATTGGAAAATATTTTTAAGATGGGATAATATATATATATATATATATATATGAAATTATTAAATACACAACTTGATATAGTTATAAGTAACTTTAATTCTTGCATAATATTCCTCAATCTAACATCTTTTCTTTTTTTCCTTTCTCGGGAACTCAAATGACTATTAATATTATTCACTAGAATTAAATGCTTTTAAAAACGGTTCGAACCAAATCGAACCGCATTTGAAATGGTTCAATTCAAAACCCCGAACCATTAAAAGTGATTCGGTTCATTAAGGATTTGAACTGAACCGTTTCAAATGCGATTTGGTTCGGGTCGACCTCTAAACCGAATCAAACTGAATCATGAACACCTCTAGTACAAATAGTGGCAAACTCACATGTATCTTTATCATATGAATGCAACCAATAACCATTTGATTATCTATATCTTTTAGCCCAACATCCAACAAAGGGATAGCTCCGTATCCCAAATCATAATAAATATTTACATAAACATAGGTGATATTGGATACTCCCTAACATCTATGAATTGAAAAACTAAACATTTGGTTCTCCCCAATATTCTCAAATTCGAAACACCTAGATCTACTAAAATCATTTCCATACACAATTCCACTCGGAACACCGTTATACATAATTATTTGGATGCCACAATAATAGCAGGTAGGTACTCCCCACCTATTACCAGTAGCTAAGCATAAACAATACACATTCTTATTAAGCTAGATAGTTAATTAGTCCATTTTGAATTTCTACCATAAACAAGCATAAGGAACAAATAAGATATACACATACTTGGATTGTTGAATCAAATTAATCCAACTACTAGAACACTCTAACTTGGATTTGCAACATATAAAAGTATTTAGATTTATTTATATTTCCCAATTTATTCCTAGATAAAATTCTCTAAGACCTCTTACTCTAGTGCTAATGTTGATATTTGTATAAAATATTTTCATATATATATATATATTATCTTAAAGGTCTGAAATTGTAATATATAAGGAAAATAAGTATTTTGACTTAGTAATAACAAGGTATCAAGTTTTTAAAGTGATAACCTTAGATGATCCACACATCTCAGGGTTAGACACTAATGAGCACATTGAACTATTCATGTGACTGAGAGGCCTCACAACCCTAGCAAAAAGACGCAATTATCAAAGGCATGCTCTACCACTGAGCTAAACAAATTTTATGTGTTTTCGAGAAGGACAAATAAAGTTTTGAAAAATTTGTGTTGTACACAAATTGTATATAAGGTCGTGTAGAAAGCTCATTATACATGACCTTCAATATAGACTATGTAGTGAGGTTGTGTCAAAGTTGTTTGGAGGCAGAAAGTATTTTTCAATGTTGTGTGGAAAGCTAATTAAAGTCATATTGTAAATATCATCGTACATAACCTTCTACACATGTTGTGTTAAAAGTCATGGACAAAACAAACATAGAGAAACTTGCATAAAGTCTAAAAATTCCAATCTTTTCCTTGTTACAAATATCCAAAATGAGATTAAACTAAAACCCAACCCTTTTCATTTGTCCATTCACTCATTTCAATTAGTTTTGCAAACAAAAGATCGCAACTTTATATTTGCGAAGAGCTCACATTATCTTCAAATTTGGTCAATCCTTTACAATCCCACTTGCCAATTCCCTTTTTACCATTAAAGATCCTTCAAAATCTTCCCAATAAACATTTGTTCTCCCATCAAATCTTAATATTAACTTAAAGGTGTCAAATCTTTACCTTTGTCAACAATTACAAGAAAGAGAAGGAGCTTCTAGGTTGTTTCTAGAATTTCTTCAAGAATCTTTAATGTTGGAACATAAAAAGGGATTTTTTGCAACAAGTTAAGAGAGATGTAGAAAGTGAAATAGACGATTACTTCCAGGAGGTTTTATACGTTTAGTAAATAACATATCTTTTAATTTTAAAGTTGGTGGACAAATCTACCCCTATTTTAAAATGTTATATTGCTTCCTTACCTTTGCGTATGAATTAATCAATTGGTGTATTTCAGTTGCTTTTCCAACTGTATGATTTGGATGCTTAACTTTGTTTTTTTTTTTTTTTTGGCAAATAATAAATGGCAAAGTAAGGGAACATGGGATTATTCCATATGCAAGATAAAGAAGAGATTAGTTTTTCTTCCCCCTCTAAATTTGGTTATAATAGAATTGGCATTTTTGGGAAATTAAGGTTCTTATGTTTTAAGTTTTTTTTCCCCATATAAAGATCAAAAGATATGTTTATTTTATCTTTTTTCTTTTTCTAAACCAGGATTTATTTTACTAGATGTGTTCATGATAGGATAAGTTAGTTTGTATAGAGTTAGAATAATTTTATTTTGGGTGGTGTCATATTTTTCTAAGGGTTGGGCTAAGCTGACATGAATGCCACATGTCTCCATGCTATTATTTAGAATGTCATGTCAACTATTTTAGTGGAACTTATAATGAAGATTAACAAAAACCCCATTTTGAATCCTTTTTAAAGACATAAGTCCTCGACTGCACTCACGATAGTTAATCAAGAGTTGTAGTTATAATTATTTTTGAATGGATTTTATTTACAAGAAATTATATCGATTATATAAATTGAAATAAAATGACAAATGAAAAGCTAGGGATATAAAGACCCAATTGTATATATAGGCATATCTCTTCTCCAATTAACAAAAAAGTACATTTTCTTGACCTAACCCAAAAGATATACAATCCTGTATAAAGGATGAAAATCAAAAGAAAAACAAACATATACATAAAGGGTTATTCTAATTGTTAATGAATCACAAGTCATTGGATATTTCCCTTTTAAATACTACTAAATTGTATGCTAAAAGAAAGCGATGAACACTGTTTCTTCTATTAAAAAAGAGATAATACCACAAATAGTACTCGAAATTTGGTAAAACATATAATTAGATACTTAAACTTCGAAAATAATCAATTTAGTATTTGAACTTTGAGATTGATAAATTTGGCACTTGAAAAATTTTGAAATTGATCAATTTAGTATTTGAAAGAACTTGATGGATGTACTAATATCATGTATAAAAAGTTCTTTTATGTATTAAATTTACTAATTTCAAAGTTTAAATACTAAATTGATCAATTTCAAATTTCAGGTATCTACTTGTATATTTTGTCAAAATTCAGACACATTTATGATATTAACCAATTAAAAATAAAACTATTTTTATTATTTTCTATTAATATTTTCTACAATAATAAGCTACTAAATTACCTTAGCTGCCAATTTCCTTCCTATCATCAGTAATCGTTAAGAATTACTGAAGACCAAAATTTATTAAGATTGCTATAACAATACTAGATGAATCTAAAATTTAAATTATATTATAACAAATGCAGGAAAGTAATCCGGAAAAATGATTTCCGCAGTACAAACAAGATTGTGATACGACAATTGTATATATATTATATATTTTATTCTTTTTCCAATCATGGACGATTAGTTGACGAGCCCAGCAAATGAAAATATCTGAGATTTAGATAAAGTATTGATTAAAGGTTGAAACTCCTGTGGCCCAAAAAAAAAAAAAAAAAGGGTTGAAACTCCAACACCAGAAAAAAGAAAAAGGCCAAAGAGAATAAAAAATGAGGATTATTATTATTGTTATGGGGCACCGTGCCTGCCATGACATTGACCTATTAACGTTGTCTCCCCTAAAAACAAAGTTTTGTGTCCACTGTCCATCAAAATACAATAAATAATTTATTAACGTATTGTGTTGGGCCCAGGACCTTTTCGTACATCCTGCCCAATGTCAAATTTATCCTCGTACTGTCCAGTTTGAATTAAAATAATAATAATAATAATAAATAAATAAATGTTGTTATATGTGGCATTTAATTCGTGGGCAAGCAATCAACATCCCATATTCAATTGAGACATTTAAACTTCGATAAGCTTTTATTTTATTTGGTTAAAATCCAACTTGTCCATTATGGTTTGGAATGCATGCATGCATACATACATACATATATATGTATAAATGATTTAAATCCTTTACATTGAAAATGTTGTAATAATTAGGTTTCTCTTTTAATATTTCTTAATGTATAATCATATCGGAGAAGATTGAAATATGATACATCTCACTTGATTAATTGAAAATGATACTACTAGAATATAAAACCAATTACATGAGAAAGGTTTTTATTGTCTTTTCGTTTTTCTTTTCTAAATCTTATTTTTATTTGTTTTTTATATATTATTTAAAATCTAACATTTGAGTGCTATCAGATTTATATCAAATTTGTTTTGATTTTAATTTTTTTTTTTTGTAACATTGAGGAAGAAGGGATTTGAATCTGATACCTCTTATTTTAGGATCACGGAAGATACTACTAGGTTGCTATTGACATTTTGATTTCAAAGTTAGTTATTCTTATATATCATCCTTTGTAGATCTTATCATTACTAAATTGTAAAATAAGGGTGGAGGAATAAGAGTTGAAAAGTGAAAAATCATATTCTTCTATGAGAAAAGAGTTTATAAAAGGTGAATTTTACATGGGGTAAAACTTTATTTGCTGATTTTCAAAATCAATTATAGCAAAGGAAAAATAAATCTAACTTAAAGGTAATGTTGCATTTAATTTTATAAAAATAATATATATATATTTATACTTACATTTTTTTTAATGTCTTATTTAACACTCAATGGGATATGAATAAAAACATGAGATCGGTAGATATAGACACCAGTATGAATCGATTTTAAATTGGGGCCTAATCTGAATTCAACCACAACTTTGATTCCTGGGACCGATCTGCATGTCGAGTCTTGGAACGAAGATATGTACCAATTCCACCGCAACATTTAAAAAGGAAAACAAAATATAAAACTTACCAACAAAGGCTGTAGAAAAGAAATATATTTACATATATAAATATAATGAAAACTCAATCTATTTCTCTGTAAATTGAAAAAAAAAATATTTTTCATTCATAGCATTTACTGTATTACTATTAACAATATAAAGAACAAATGTACCTTTAAAATATTAGTAATTTGATTTATATAGATTTCTCAAGGGCAAAAAATTTTCATTCCGTGATGGTGTAAGATTAATTTTTGTTTGTCCATCTCCTTTATATCCTCTAAATGATCTACAGCATTGCTAATACTATAAGTAAATTTAAATATTATTGTATATAAATAAATGCCTGTCCATAACAATTTTTAAAGAAATAGGTTAAGCATTACAAGGTTATTGTGTTTAAGTTTTCTTTTGAGTTTAAAATTTAATTTATTTATGGATCATTGTTTGAAAATTTATTTAAAGTTTAAGATTCAACTTTTGTCAAGAATCAAAAGGAAAAAATAGGTCATTTCATTAGTTGAACCAAAATGGAACTTATTGATAACTTGGGTTAGACCGGGCTAGTTCTAGTTCCACAACTTTATAATCATGATTCGGTTAGAATTAGGGTCAAGTTTATAAATAATAAAGATTTATCTATATAAGTGCACACACATCCATATTTTAGAGCTATCCTAGTGTAAAATGATATGGAAATTTTGAATAACATGTATCTTCGAAATTTATGATAGTTTTTTTTTTCTCCTCTTCTTCTTCATTATTTTACAATTTACCAACACTATGGTAATACTGACTTGTTACATGCATGTACATCCAATAACGTAATATCAAATTGCATACTCAGTTTTAAGACTAGATTAGATATCAGCATGGGACGGTTTTGAACTACGAGCCGCCCCGAACCGTCCCTAACGGTTTTGTACCTAAGAACCGCCCTATTAGGGACAGTTATGAACCATCGGAGGACCCGTCGGAACGACAGGTCCTAGCAAATTGTCCAAAATGAACTAGTAGTTCTGCCGGGTCAAGAATCGCTATTCCAAACCCGGAACCGACAGTTCCGACTCGACTCCTCCAGAAATAAGAAAAAACAAAAGAAAAAACAACAAAACATATACAGCAAAAACGAATTCAATCTGGGAGGGAGACTTGTGTTGTAGTCAAGGTCAATGAATTGTGTGATTCTAATTAGTTATTTATTGTAGTAGTAGTTAGTGTATTCATGTTGTTGTGGAGGTAATATGTAATGTCTGGCGCAATGAAATTTACTTATCATCATTTGCCTGTATGTTAATCAATTACTATGTGTTCGTAATTGTGTTTATTATTTGCTAACCATTATATTTTATTTGAAAAAATTTTAAATGTTTATTTTGGGTATAAATAAGTTGTAATTGCTTTTATTGATTTTAAGGTTTTTTTTTCATTTTTCGATTAATTAAAAAACAAATGATTCACGGTTCGTGTGGAACCAGAGGAACTGACCTGAATCGTGCCGACCTCTAGTATAGATAATTATAATAAGTATCAACAAAATGCAAAACAATTAAAAGAGAAATCACAAAACAAAAACACAACAGTAAAATTCCAACATAACTCCAGAGGACTTGTCTAAATCCTATCTAATGAGTGGACGTTGTGAAAATTGAAAATCAGCCCATCTAACATCGACACTTGCATACATCCTACAACACACTTGACTATGACCGAATGCGTTTTATCGTTATCGTTGGATGGTTATGCCGACACATTTTTAGCTAAAACTCGTGGGTTTATTTGTATTATATTTTGATTATTTTAATATTATATATTTTTTATTTTCAAATAGATGTTTATTAAGAAATAGATATTGATAAAAAATTATGGTTTTACTTATAAACTGATAAAACAAATACGATATAGATATGATACAAATAAGTTACAAACACATATTAGATACAAATAAAAATCAGATAATCCAAAGAGATCCTACTTATTATTACAATTTCTGTTTGAAACTGGGTAGAAATACTATTTAGGATAAATATTAAATTTGATATCTGAAGGTCGTAAAAAATTCAATTTAATATTTACACTTTAAAGTAGTCAATTTAATACACAATTAAACTTGTTGTAATTATTTTTCTACTTTATTAATAAAGTTTGCTATATTTACGGACCTATATCATTGAATTTTTACTAATGCTAATAACACCATTTAACGCTAATAGATTACTTCTTTCATGTTAGTAAATAGAACAAATGGCGTTAGTGAAACAGTAAAAATTTTCGTGTAAAATTCAAATACCAAATTTGATATTTTTCCTGTTATATATATGTGTGTTACTTTCATTTGCCTCTTTAGAATTAGCATTGGTTACATTTTATTTCACAGAACAATACAAATATGAGGGCTAAAGTTGCATTGCTAAAAGATGGCGAAAACTTTAGCTTTTATTCCTTAACTAAAGGGTGTGTCTTCAAGTATTAGTGTAAGATGTTAAAGTTTCGGGTCCCAATCTTATAAAGTAGGATAAAGGTAGGTTAATCTCTTATGAATTTTTAGATAAGTGTAGTCATGCTGTCATGGGTTTACCAGTCACTATAAGTGGTTATTATTTCTGCTCTTGCCACTGGAGAGGGAAAACTAAATGTAGTATATATCTATATTATTAAGGTT
This sequence comes from Combretum micranthum, assembly GCA_024138025.1. Classification (NCBI taxonomy): domain Eukaryota; kingdom Viridiplantae; phylum Streptophyta; class Magnoliopsida; order Myrtales; family Combretaceae; genus Combretum; species Combretum micranthum. Next base: position 188,914 of record JAMXBD010000589.1, read on the forward strand.
AGATGCACTTTGGTCTTTTTGATGTTTATAAAATAAAATATAATTTGAAAAAGAAGTTACATTTTGAAATATGGTGAAATTTTATTGGAAGAAGTATGGCTATAAAGTTGCATTGTGGAATATTGGTGAAATTATATAGGAAGAGAGTTGAAGAGAATGGTAAAGTGACGTTAACGTGTGGGGAAGAGATATGATTAAGCAGTTACATTATAGAATATTGGTAAAATTCAACTGAAAGAGGTCCCCAGAGATAGCAAAGTGGGGTTAAGTGTTATGCATTTAAAATTCTAATGTTGGATAGGGTAGACATAGGCACAGTTCAGATTCAAACCGGAAACGAATCGAAACTGGAGTAGTTGGCCGATTCCAAAACCAGTTATGAAACCGTAAATTTTATAGTTCTTAGATAGTTCTTTAGTTTATAATTGGTAGCGATTCCACCTGGTTTCATTGAAAGGAAAAATAAACAATAATATTAAATATATACTTATTAACAAAATGATGATATGTAGTGTCCAGTTTGAATGAAAAAAATGAAAATAAAAATAAATAAATGTTGTTATATGTGCCATTTAATTCGTGGGCAAGCAATCAACAACCCATATTCCAATTGAGACATTTAAAACTTCGATAAGCTTTTCTTTTATTTGGTTAAAATCCAACTTGTCCATTATAGTTGAGAATGCATACATACATATGTATAAATGATTTAAATCCTTTACATTGAAAATGTTGTAATAATTAGGTTTCTCTTTTAATATTCCTTAATGTATAACTATATCGGAGAAGATTGAAATATGATACATCTCACTTGAGTAATTGAAAATGATACTACTAGAATATAAAACCAATTACATGAGAATTGTTTTTATTGTCTTTTGTTTTTTTTTCTAAAACTTATTTTTATTTGTTTTTAATATATTATTTAAAATCTTACATTTGAGCGCTATGAGATTTATATCAAATTTGTTTTGATTTTAATTTTTTTTTTTTTGTAACATTGAGGAAGAAGAGATTTGAATTCGATACCTCTTATTTTAGGACCATGAAAGATACTACTAGGTTGCTATTGACATTTTGATTTCAAAATTTGTTCTTATATATCAATCCTTTTGTAGATCTTATCATTACTAAATTGTAAAATAAGGGTGGAGGAATAAGAGTTGAAAAGTGAAAAATCATATTCTTCTATGAGAAAAGAGTTTATAAAAGGTGAATTTTACATGGGGTAAAACTTTATTTGCTATTCAAAATGAATTATAGCAAAGGAAAAATAAATCTATCTTTAAGGTAATGTTGCATTTAATTTTATAAAAATAATATATATATTTATACTTACATTTTTTTTATGTCTTATTTAACACTCAATGGGATATGAATAAAAACATGAAATCGGTACATATAGACAGCAGTATGAATCGATTTTAAATTGGGGCCTAATCTGAATTCAACCACAACTTTGATTCCTAGGACCGATCTGCATGTCGAGTCTTGGAACGAAGATATGTACCAATTCCACCGCAACATTTAAAAAGGAAAACAAAATATAAAACTTACCAACAAAAGCTGTAGAAAGGAAATATATTTACATATATAAATATAATGAAAACTCAAACCATTTCTCTGTAAATTGAAAAAAAAATATTTTTCATTCATAACATTTACTGTATTACTATTAACAATATAAAGAACAAATGTGCCTTTAAAATATTAGTAATTTGATTTATAGATTTCTCAAAGGGCAAAAAAATTTTCATTCCGTGATGGTGTAAGTTTAATTTTGTTTGTCCATCTCCTTTATATCCTCTAAATGCTAATCTACAACATTACTACTAATGCTATAACTAGATTTAAATATTATTGTATATAAATAAATGTCTATCCTTAACAACTTTTAAAAAATGAGTTAAGCATACAAGGTTATTGTGTTTAAGTTTTCTTTTGAGTTTAAAATTTAATTTATTTGTGGATCATTGTTTGAAAATTTACTTGAAGCTTAAGGTTCAACTTTTGTTAAGAATCAAAAGAAAAAAAATTTCTTCATGAGTTAAATCGAAATGGAGACTTATTGGTAACCTGAGTTAAACCGCGTTAGTTCTAATTTCACAACTTTACAATCATGATTGGATTAGAATTAGGGTCAAGTTTATAAATAATAAAAATTTATCTATATATGTGCACACACATCCATATTTTAGAGTTACCTTAGTGTAAAATGATACGAAAATTTTGAATAATATGTATATTCGGAATTTATGATAGTTTTTTTTTTTTTCTCTTCTTCTTCTTCATTATTTTACAATTTACCAACACTATGGTGATGCTGACTTGATATGCATGTACATCCAATAACCGTAATATCAAATTTTACGCTTAGTTTTAAGACTATAGATAATTATAATAAGTATCAATAAAATGCGAAACAATTAAAAGAGAAATCACAAAACAAAAACACAACAGTAAAATTCCAACATAAACTCCAGAGGACTTGTCTAAATCCTATCTAATGAGTGGACGTTGTGAAAATTGAAAATCAGCCCATCTAACATCGACACTTGCATGCATCCTAGAACAACACTTGACTATGACCGAATGCGTTTTATCGTTATCGTTGGATGGTTATGCCGACACGTTTTTAGCTAAAACTAAATAGATATCGTGGGTTTATTTGCATCCTTTTATTCTGATAATTTTAATATTATATTTTTCTCATTTTTAAATAAATGTTTATTAAAAAATAAATATTGATAAAAAATTGATGGTTTTACTCATAAACTGATAAAATAGATACAATACATATATGATACAAATAAATTACAGACGCAGATTAAATATAGATAAAATAAAAATAAAAATTAGACAACCCAAAGACCGTACTTATTATTACAATTTCTGTTTGAAACTCGGAAGAAATACTATTTAGGATAAATATTAAATTTGATATATAAAGTTTGTAAAAAATTCAATTTAATATTTACACTTTAAAGTGGTCAATTTAATACACAATTAAACTTGTTGTAATTACTTTTTCTACTTTATTAATAAAGTTTGCTATATTTATGGACCTATATCGTTGAATTTTTACTAATGCTAATAACACCATTTAACGCCAATAGATTACTTCTTCCATGTTAGGAAATAGAACAAATGGCGTTGTGAAACAATAAAAATTTTCATGTAAAATTCAAATATCAAATTTGATATTTTTCCTATTATATATACATATATATATATATATATATGTTACTTTCATTTGCCTCTTTAGAATTAGCATTGGTTACATTTTATTTCACAGAACAATACAAATATGAGGGCTAAAGTTGCATTGCTAAAAGATGGTGAAAACTTTAGCTTTTATCCCTTAACTCAAGGGTGTGTCTTCAAGTATTAGTGTAAGATGTTAAAGTTTCGGGTCCCAATCTTATAAAGTAGGATAAAGGTAGGTTAATCTCTTTATGAATTTTTAGATAAGTGTGGTCCTGTTGTCATGGATTTACCAGTCACTATAAGTGGTTATTATTTCTGCTCTTGCCACTGGAGAGTGAAAACTAAACGCAGTATATATCTCTATTATTAAGGTTAGATACATTTTGGTCTTTTTGATGTTTATAAAATAAAATATAATTTGAAAAAGAGGTTACATTTTGAAATATGGTGAAATTTTATTGGAAGAGGTATGGCTATAAAGTTGCATTGTGGAATATTGGTGAAATTATTTAGGAAGGGAGTTGAAGAGAATTAATAGTAAATTAATGTTAAGGTGTGTGGAAGAGATATGATTAAGAAGTTACATTATAGAATATTAGTGAAGTTCCACTTAAAGAGGTCCAAAGAGATGGTAAAGTGCTATTAAAGTGTTAAACATTTAAAATTTCAATGTTGGATACGGGTAGACATAGGCACGGTTCAGATTCAAATCGGAAACGAATCGGAACCGGACTGGTTGGCCAATTCCAAAACCAGCCATGGAACCGCCGATTTTACAGTTTATACGTAGTTCTTTAGTCTAGAACCGGTGGTACTGGCAATTCCACCTGGTTCCATTCAAAGAAAAAATAAACAATAATATTAAATATATATTTATTAATATTTAAATTATTTCATATAAATAGTAAAAATTATTACTTATGTACAATATTTAATATGTTATTATCCATAACAAATAAATATAGCTTAAAGTTATATATATTTGTTTCAATAAACTTCTTTTAAAAGCAAAATTCATTTCTTTAATAATGTGAGACTATTTTTTGTATTGTAATTTTTTTTATCCTCTATAATATACAATCTCATATTACTAATTATAATTGATATCGGATGTGTTTGTATATAATAAATGTGCATTTTAAACTAATTTTTTTAAAAATTGGTTAAATAATTTAACACTTTTAGATTCAATAATTATTTTGAGTTTAAAATTTATTTTATTAAAATAAAATTTATTTATTTATTTGAAAAAAAAGATGATTCTACAGTTTCAAAACCAAAACCGAGAACCGATGGTTTCATGGAACTGGACTGAAATCGTGATAGACTGTTTCTATTTCGGTTCCTCAATTTCAAGATCTGGAACAGTGATTTTGGTTTTAGTTCGGTTCGATTCTAGAAACCATATCCATATCTATGTACAAGTAATCATTAAAACAGCTTTATGTAAATACGTATTTATAAAATAATAACAATTTAATTTATTTTACTTAATTAGTTTTTTTTTTGCACCTATATAGGTACATGTACCACCATGTGCCCATAAAAAGGAATCCATGGGAAAATGGATCTCTATTTTGAGCATCAATATTTTCAGTCATTACAAAATATCTAACAAAAATATACAAATACAAAAGGTGCAAATATAGACTGCACAATCGAGGTACCCCACAACATGAGATCTTGAAATATACCGACTTCTCTTCCCGCTCTTTCTCCCTTATCATATCCCTGGTTCCTAATAGCACGTATGAATGGTTAAAATCAATCGAAATTGAAATTTAGTATTCTAAACCTTAAGAAATGAACCCATCTCTTTTCTTTTTATTTTTCATTTCCGACATCAAAAAAGGAAATTCTTATTATTATTTCTTGAATATAATTTGAAATACAAAGTGACCGTTTCTTTCCATTTCTATCTATTTTTATCAATTTTCAATCATTTTTGCTTGTTTCTCTTTTATTTAAGCATCCCCAAATATGGGTTTATGAGTCAAGACTTTGCTTTGTTAGGTCAGTCTTTTCCTTATTCAAGTGATGGTGCAAGGACTATTAAAGAAGGCACATCAACTTTAACGTTCAGCCTCGAAATAATTGAAAGTGCACCTAGAAGATGCTTGGATTCATAAATAAATAAATAAATAAAAGATTCTAACAAATAATTACCAGGCCATGTAGTTCATTCCAATTACTTCTAAAAATCCGTACAATAGCTTCTCAATATACTACTATAGTTTATATCTAGATTCACTTTTTTAAAGTAGTCAAGCAAAATATAGGATCTTTGTCTCATGGAAAAAGACTTCATGATGGGATAAACAATTAAAGTAAAAATAGTTAACTAGTTGAGCTATGTTTTACTTAGAAAATGAACCTCATGTCCATGTCATAACCTACAATGCCAAAACACGACAACCTTTATCTTAAACAACCTCATCAAAGGGTTTTTAGATCGACCTTTTTGGTATAATCTCTAAAAAAATCATAGTTTTACTCCCAAGTAAGGTACCGTAACATGTTTACCCATGCGATAAAACAATTAAAAAAACAAATATAGTTAACTAGTGGAGCAATATTTTCTTTAAAAAATGCACTTCATGCTCATGCTCATGCTCATGCCTTTGCCACAACCTACAAAGCCAAAGCACGGCAACATCTACCTTAAACTGCCTCATCAAAGGGTTTTTAGACCGACCTTTTTCGCATAATCTTTAAAGGAATCAAACCTTTACTACCAAGTATGGTGCCTTAATCTGTTACCCATGCTATAAAACTTTATCACATAAGATAAAAGCCTAATAAGGTTTTAGAGTATGGTTATCTTTATACCTTAAAAGGAAACTAGCTGAACATAATGGTAAGAAACCTACAAAAGTTTTATTAAAGATGGAGGAAGTATATTATAATGATTGGGGAAATTTAATATAGTTATTACAAGAACACTCTTATAGAAATTAAACATTCAGAAATATTACTAAAAGACACTGTCGAAGACTCTTTCCCTATGATTTTCGATCTGCCTTCAACTGAGAATGTATTCGCCTTTTATAAAATAATTTTTACAAAGGAAAATAGTAAGAAGTGCTGCAGTAAAAAAGTGCCACATTAACCTACTGTTATAGTAAAATAAGTGCTACAGTACCTACTGCTATAGTGTTGCTACAGTATTACCATCCTACTGTATTTTCCTTTTTGCATTCTCCGTGTCTTCTTTCCGTTTTCTTCCATTATCTTCTCCTTTTGTCTGATTTCCTTTTTGCTTTCTTTTATCTTTTCCTGTTTTGCCTGTGATCATTTGATAAAATCTCTCTCTTTCTCTTTTCATATTACTCATGGAACCTATCTACATCTTCTTATCCTTCCATTTCCTCATCCTCATCCTTAGTATAATTGGGATCATATGGGTTGTCCTTTTCATCCAGTTCATTTTCCATTTTATGGCTTTCACAATGTGTCTTTAATTTGTTTCATATTGTGGCCATAATGCTCCTTTTTGTTTTGAGAAGATAAATTTCATCTTACTGGTTTCAATAAGATGAAATTCTGGATCTTCTGTCATATACATCCTCATTTTATCAGCAATGTATAGGTTCAACTATTGCTCTAAACTGTTTGTTGATTCCAACCTATGAATCTTTTGAAGGATTGAAACCTTTCCTTCTATTGGAGAAATTTAAAACCAAGTTATTGCTGGTCTGGATTCAAATTTTAATCATTTATGTGGTATTGCCTTTATTTTTTCATAATATTTAACGAGGATATCATGTTCCCATTCTATTTTCATTAAGGCTATCAATGCTTCATGGAATACTCTTCTCATTGGTTTGGCTATAAATTGTGGAAATATGACCACAATTTCTATAATGAGTTTGTAATCCAGGAGCATAATAGGATAAAAATAGGAGATAATAGTTTCTTTCATCTTCGTCATTTTAAGAATCCAATGCATTTGTTGTATTCAGATCATAGACAATTAAATAACATTGTAGATTTAATTATATATTTTAATGCAACAGTTCACAAAAATTTAAACACTTTGTACAAGGCTTATAACCATCTAGGAGAATGGATGACAAGGAAAGATAAACAAGTAAAGGAGGTAATAAAAAAAGATAGATTACATAAAGAAGACACAGGTTGATATAGAAAGGGAATTGAAGTAGTTAGAACATATAAAGACTATTAGACAAACACAAAAGGAAGAAGTAAGAAATAATCAATAATTAGTAATAAAAGAAGCTAAAGAAAGAAGCCAAAAGGTTAGCTGGATTAGAAAAAAGTACGGAAAAAATGGTACAAGAAATAAAGAAGACATTCTTAGGATGACCAGTCATGGTAGTCTAGATGCAAATAGAGATTACATATTTGCCTTAGAAGATACAAAGGAATTTACACAACAACATATAGGGTTTTGTGGAAATATAGAACCGATAAATGATATTATAAGGTTAATAATTAGACAAAATAATACAATTATAGCATTATTGGTTAGGCTTCATCAAAAAGTCAACATTTTAAGTCATAGCTTAGAAGAAGTTTTGAAAGGAAAAGGCATAGAAGGAAATAGTTATCAAAAGGAGTTAGATGAGATAATAGGTAGACTAGAAAGGTTACCAATTGAAAGAAAAGCAAATAAACCCAAAGCTTATTTATGAAAGGAGTGTGGAAGACTCTTTCAAAGTAAACATATTTCAAGAACCACAGGAACCAGAAGAAACTAAGATTATAAACAAAAGTAAGGAAAGGAATAATAGACAAGGAAATAGGTATAACAAGCAAGATAATGCATGGTTTCTAGACAGATTTAGACCATTCATAGGAGAATCACATATTTTACAATCCCTAAGACCTAATACAGCTCTATAGAAGTTACCTCTATGGTACGAATACAAGATAGAACAAACATTGGAAGAAGAAGATAGGGAGATAATATGGTATATTTGGAAGAAGCAGTACACATAGACATGGATGTAGAGATTTATTCAAACCATGCCATTACTCTTTTAAATCCTAGAAGGTTATACCAAGCAGGAATCTTAAGCTGGAGACCAAGATTGTTTAAGTCAAATAAGAAGAAAGGATTTCAGTCACAACAGGACTATTAAATATAAGATTAGTCACAAAAGAATTTTTAAGGCAGCTAAAAAAGTCAAGAGAAACTTTAGTCCACCTTAGACTAATAGTCATAGAATTAGAGGATTAATTAAGAGAAAAGGTAGGAGGAAAGGTTTTGGTAATGTTAATGGATAAATCATGGAAAGGTGGTATAAGAAAGGCTATGTTTTCAACCATAGAAATAAATGTAAACAGTGGAAAGGGACTGTTTCATTATGCACCTAATTTTATAGTATCTATAAAAAATCTTAGTAATATTGAAATAGGACTTCAAGGCAAAGGATATGGGGATCACATAGGTGAAAACTTGCTTATCTTTATTTGTAAAACAACAAATAATAGTGAGATATCATATAAGCTTAATATCAGAGGAATTATAGATGCAATGGTAACAAAAGGACTGAATATGATAAAGCCAATGGAAATAGATTCTTATTCTTAAGAAGGGGAAGAATAGAACGTAAATAGGAATATGGAAAGTGAAACACAAAGGCTCCTACAAGAAGTTTGATATACTCAAACCTAGATGCACATATTCATTGAGATTAAGGTCTTATGATGATAAACCAAGATTCACAGGTGATAAGGATAACGTATCAGAAAATTTTATAACACAATTAAGAAGATAAAGGAAATGGGAAAGTATGTTAATGCTAGGTAGAATTCCTACGAATAGGAGACAAAGACTAATAAATAGAGTCTTAAAAAGGAAGAAGATGATACAAATGAGGAAGAGTCATTAAAAACAATTCAATATTGGGAAGATGGTTTTTTGATAGGAATCCTTTTGAAATATGGTTAAAATAAAAAGGAATTTTATGAGAAATGTAAGAAGTAAGGTTTAAAAAGAAGAAAGAGCAAGGAAATGTTTATTGTTTTGGAAAGGAAAATAAAGAAAGGGAGATTTTATTAGAACTAGTAGAAGAAGTGATGCAAATAGAGTAATACTTTGAGTTTAGGTAAGATTTTGAATGAGAAATAAGTTCATAAGGAGATATTGAGACCATAGAAAAAAAACACATGTGTCTGAAAATGTTATGATGGATAACAATGAAGATATAGGGTCAAATACACTTCTTACTATAGTAACACATAGAGGACATGTGGGAAGGAATCCCAACCAAGGTACCTTATACTCAATATATTGAAAGAAAACCAGGTGATAGGATGTACAAAGGAAAAAGAATGTCAGTTGAAACACTAGATTAAAGGAATTTGATAAATAATGGAAGGATACTAAATATAAGTGCACATGATCTGTAAAGTTGGCGACCTCTAGTTGATAATTAGATACAAATGGTTGTCAGGGCATGAAGAGATAGTCCTTTAATAGGAGAAACAGATCAAATGTACATATATTTAGAATCTTTCTGAGAAGAAACTGCAAGAACAATGTGGGAATCTTATAAGAAAAATTTTTCATAAGATGTAGCCACATATAAAGCTTTAGAGGTAAATCCATAAAATTTTTGTAGTAAGATAAGGGTAGTATTAACAAGAGAAGCACCACAAATTGATGGGTGTGACCAACAAGGGGATGCTATAAGGAATTTAGAACAGTAACAAATAAAGGATAGTTATTTTGTTAAAATGTATATACATGAATTTTTCTATAATTACACAATTGCTGGCTACTATTATGAAAAATTGATAGCAGAGAAGTTGTTTTAAAAGTTATCAAGACCATTAAGAGCAGTATTGTATAAAGAGTACAAGGAAAAGGTAGAACCAACTCTAAGAGAAGAGTTAAGTAACTTAGGTTTAAGGATAAAATTTCTTGTAAATCAGGTAATTAAAAGGAGGAAATTACAATTCCTATCAAACTATTTATACTCCACAAGTTTATGGAATAAGAGAAAGAAATAAAAGGAAGCCAAAACCAAAGTGTAGGCCTAAAAAGAAATACTTTGCAAAGAAAAGTAGGGCAAGGAAGCCATGGTTAAAGTAAGATAGACATGCAAGGAAATACAATAAAAACAGGGTTTAGAAAAATAAATTAAAGTGTTATACTTGTAATGAGGAAGGACATATGGCTAAGACATGTCCTAAAAGGCATAATAGTAATACTATGACACGTATTTTAATAGTGTGAATGAAGATATATTAGTTTTCTTAAATCAAAGTTATTATAATCCTTACAAAGAACAAATAGGGATAAAGTATCAAAATGAAAAGGTTAAACTTCTAAATAGGATGTTACAAGATATAGGAAATACAATGATGAATACAGGAGAAAACATAGAGAACTGTAGGCATAATTGGACTCAAGGAATTGGATCAGAAGACCACCCATGCAAATTTTGTTCTGGATATCCGATAACCAAACTCATATATTAGTGCAGAAGCTGTATGGTGGAATCCTGTAAAATATGCTTGGAACACAGAAATGAAATATTTCAATTTAATGAAAGGATTATAGTCAACAGGAGTTTTAATAAGATACAATAGGAGAAACTATAATGAGAATAGAAAGGATAGAAGAAGAGCTACATGAAATAAAAGAATGGCTAACAAGTTTAGAAAAGGAAAGATAAAGGACAATGTGAACAAAGGGATAATAATAAGAGATGAAGGAAATGACCATGATGATACAATGAGAAGTTCCATATCTATATCCCAAGTTTGAAAATAATCACTTTTGTACGTTGAAAACTTCCTTGAATAAACTAGACTCGTACATACATCATATCATAGTAGTATATATAATAACGGTTCGTGATTCATGCATAATCATAGTGATGTTGCTTAAGTTCATATCTTGCAAAAATGGCCTTGATGGTTTAATTAGGATCTTTATACTGTCATAAACTTGCTAAGTTCATAATAAAACTTATTCCTAATGGTTTAAACTTTTCTTAAAAATAAGATTTATTATTTATTTGACAAAATATGGATAATGTGGGTCCTAAATAATTTTCATAAATCATCATTTTTCTAACTTACTAGTTTAATGCCTCAGAAAATGAAGTTAGTTAGAAAAATTCTTATTACTTGACAATAATACTATTAACAAATTTTTAGGTAAGAAAAAAAAAAAAATCAAATTTTGCCTCCTTTAGCATTTTAGCCTTTCTATGGTTTATTCACATTTTTATTATTCTAAAAAAATTATCTTTTAGTAATTTCTTATGAGAAAAGTCGAGTTTTTAGTTTTTCCAATTAACTTATAATTTTGGCATTTTAAGAAAAATAGAGTGATAATTTAGTTTTCAAAATTTCCATTTCACACATGTCTTCCATGTTCTAAAAATAAATTTTTAAGTCATGAATTTTGTCAAAACAGGATTTGTCAAATTTTTAAGAGTTAAGACAACATCAATATGAGCATGAACACAAAACAACATAAGTATTAGAAATCATAAAATAAGGAGAATAATATAAGCAAAATAAGAAGATGGGAGCCTTAGCTCTAAAATCAAGGCTCCCCAAGACTTGAAGTGATTCCAATCTCATAAATAACAAAATAAGCCAAGATTGGGAGTCTTAGACTATATAATAAGGCTCTCGAGACTTGAATATTTCCAGTCTCATAATAAAGAAAATAACTAAAGCATTAAAATAAGATTTGAGAGCTAGACTATAACAAGGGTCCTGGAACTTGAATATGGATAAGTCCAAGACTAGAGATGGACTAGTCCTTTTGATGACTTGAAGTGGACAAGTCTTGAGCAAAATAGTAAAAGCAACAAACAAATAAAACGTAAATAAATGTTAGGTTAGTGAGCTATATGCTCTTATAGATATAAATATGCACATAGCTATATTTATAAATATAGATATTTAGGTTAGATGATAAAATAAAAGAACAAAAACAAGATCTTAACAAGATTGATAACTCGACATGGTATTGGTTTCATTCTAGAATTATTCTTCTTCTTTTTAAGCAACATAAAAGGGTATATATAAGGAATGATGCATGAAAACTTGACTATAATCAACTAAGATTTTATGGGAGAGGTGTTTACCTCCAAAAGATGAATCAAATGATGTGTTTAAGTTTGAAAAATGGGAGGGGCAGTAGCAGCAAGAATCATGCTAGAACAAGGAAAAAAAAAGAGAGAGAAAAGAAGAGAGAAAAAAGAAAAATGAGAGGAGATGTATGGTGTGAAATGTCAGGCATGTAGGGGTGTATATAGAGGTAGCATTGGAGATTCATGTGTATAAAATGAATTAAAAAAAGTAAAAGAAAATGAAGCTACCTTTGGGGATGCAGCAGGCGTGAAATCAAAGCAAGAAGAGGGAGAAGAAGGGAAAAAATCAAATGTAAGGTGACAATTTGACATCATGCATAGTAAAATGTAAATATAGGTTATAGGCTAGCTTTGCAAGGATTCTTCATGAAGATTCTTGAGAAGATATGGCAACTATGGTTTTGCCGCAAATTTAAGAGCAGATAATGATAAATAGTAATAATAAATATCAGATAAGTTACCGGTAGATGTAAAATATGCGTATATATGAGCTGAAAAATTTTTATCTGATATTTTATGGATACCTTAATATTTTTTTAGTATGAATTTATTTTCGGGATATTATATCTTGTTTTACATGTTTGCAGTCGGATACGGAAATTGATCCCATAAAGGCCTGAAACGATCGAATTTTTGGGATATATGATCTTTTTAGGGTTTATATGATTTTTATGAATCGTAATTTGAGTCTATCTCATTTTTAATTTTTATCTCATATTTTAGGACTCTAACAACTGCTCGAGCAAATCTATCGGCTGACCTATTCTAACTTCTAGAGTCTGAATTTTTGAAACCAACTTTAAATGTATATAAAACTACCGTAAAATCTAGGGGTTTACACCTCGAAACCTTGTAACACCAATGGGCCTAAGAAGGGCCCACTACTCGCAACTTCCTGATTTCCCAGATAGGTAACGAGACCCATGGATCCACCAAGGAATATCGTGTACGATCTCCCCATGAATGCTTATCTCGAAAAGGTTCATCGAGCTCATCAAATTGACTAACCAGCTAGCTCGACCTTATAGCCTCATAACCTCCAGTCACACCCCGTAATCAGAGGAAGTGGGGGGACACAACCAATTCTACCACACTCTAAGAAGCATAGCTCCTTAACTCAGGTATCCTCAGCACCTCGGATCCATGTCGGTTGCTGGGAAGAAATATGTCCTAGTATGACCCTAAACACCATAAATACCCCATTTACCTAGAAGGCAGTGGAGGATGATTTTACCTTATCACGGACACATTGCTCTTACCCATGGACTAACTTAATTATCAGAGTGGCCATGCCGGGCAATGCCCCAATGCCCCATCTAACTGCTTTGTGTTTGTAGGAGCTATCTCTACCAGTGAAAATTAGTTCATGTAACACAAGTTATACGGTGACTTGTCCATTTCAAACTCCCGAATAGCTTTATCTAAATCAAAGACTCCTATTTTTAATTTTCATGTTATCTTGGTGACTTATCCACTTTAAGTCCCGGAGAGCCTTCTCTTAAATCTAAGACTCCCAATTTACTTTATTTTATTTATTTTTCTTGTCAACAAAATTTTATTCCTTTATGTTCATTGTTTAAGAATTTATTTTCTTTATGTTCATAAACAAGTGATGCTCGTAGTGATGTTGTTGAAAACTATAAAAACAAAATTTTGAACTAAATTGCCATGATGGGCAAAAGTTCTAAATTAAAAAGTAAGAACATGACAATGATCCTAAGATTATCATCACATTCACTTACTTATTTAGAAGGCCTAGCATAAAAGTGAGAGATTCATGAAGTTATGAACCTCCATGTATTGACAATATTTTGTTATGTAAAACATTTTCGAAAACCTATTTTTAAATGCATGGAAATAACACACAGTGAGCACGTGAAATTTGAAAACAAACTGCATCTCCTATTTTTCCCAAAATGTCATAACATGTAGAAAATAAATAGGGATGTGAAACTTTGATTTTTTCTTCCCTATACAACTTAGTTTTTGTAATATATAGATAAATAAATTATAAAAAAGGGTAAAAGTGTCATTTGATATATTATAAGAGGGTTTTATGGTTTACCTTAAAGTAAAGTCTTTTGATTTATCAAATGATAGAGATGTAATTGAAGATGGATTTTCACAGCTGCACGTCAGCAAGCAGGCTGCTAGCTTAAAATTCTACACTACCAATGTATGTCCTTTTACTGTGGCAGCGTAGAAGCCAGCTTTGAAATTAAAAAATTGTGTCTGAGTGGAGTAGGCCGCTAGCTCTGGTATATATGCCGCCGACGTACATGCCGGCCCAAATGTAAAAAATTTTTATTCGAGAGCAAATGGCTGCCGCTTTGGCAAGTACGCTTCCGGCCTTTGTTCAACGCCACCAGCTTTTCCTGCTCGGGAGATAAAGAGTTTTCATGAATTTCTTTATATCTTAGCATTATGTTTCCTCTCCAAAAACATTTCTAAACCTAAAAAAAACTCTCTATGTATGATCCTAGCATCAAAGGAGATTGAGAAGTCAAGTCAAGGTGAGTGAATCTCCTTCTTTTCTTTAAGATTTAAGGAATATATTAATTTCATAGGGTTTTTGTTAGTTTTGAAGGAGAAATTGAAGAAAAACCCTATATTGTTTGGAGATTTGGATTTTAGTGATCAAGAAGGATTAAGAATAAAATTTTAGGTAAGTTTGAATCTTCTTAACCCATATGATTATATAGAAATGATTTCTGTTGAATTTGGTTCGATTTGTATCGAATGGAATTCTAGGGTTTAGAAGGATGGTTGAGAAAATATGTTCTTTTGGAGAAATCTTGTGTCTCAGTTAAGAAAAAGGTGTGGAACTATAATTCTGTTGAGATTAAGGTTTTAGGTGATGTTTGAATTAGGTTTATTTCATGGAAGATATGTATTGAAATCATTTTTGTTTGTGTGATCAAGGTTTTGGTGAATTACAGTTCTGTTCTTAGAAATTGATTCAGGTACAAGCTTACCTTGCTTGCTGTATGTGCTTGTAGGCTTAGAATTGATAAATTGAACTAATTATATTTGATTTCTAATAAAATTTGATTGCTGCTTGTGCTTGGCTGCTATTAATAAAGACCAAGTAGATTGTGATGCTAACGCCGGTGTCCTGATGATCTGTGTGTCTCATTATCCCCAGTGGAGTTGTATACATAAATGATTCCAGTAGTTTAGAAGTTGTGTGATGATGACACCAGGTGTGTATGGAGTACCCTATACCAATATATATATATTACCTATTTTCTATACTCTGTGTTTTTAAGGAGTCATGAGTTACTTTGAGTTTAAAACTGGACTGCAAATTAAAAAGGTAACAATCTATGTTTGATGCATCAAAATAGGTTGTATGTGATTGTGTACGATGTGTGCTCATGCGCTTAAGTTTGTGGTTTGTCATCCTAGGCTATTTTGCTCATTCTTTTATCTTTTTTAGGAACAGGTGAAGATCAAGTATTATGTGATTTATTTGGATATGATGTCTTTGTGGACTACGGGGGGGACGATAGTGGACCAGACTTCCCTGTTGATGTTTACAGATGTTGGTTTGGAAATAGATAAGTCTAGAAGATTTGATAGAACCTTTATGTTATCAAAATTTGAAAATAATTTTATGAAACTTTTTATTCTAATGTTTTAAGTTTGAATTATATTGGCTTTGGCTTTTGCTAACTATGTTGTTGGAAGATTTTTATATGATGTTTAAGAACAGGTAACTATTTATATGTGAGTATTGGAGATATATTTTTAGATTATTGTTTCACAACCGTAGCATATGCATCTATGTTAAGGACATGTGGCAGATTGTAATGCCATTAGATTAGGACGTTACAGTTTTAATATTTCAAAAGTAATCAAACAAAATAAGTTCATGTTCAAAATTTATTAAAATGCCATAACATAAATAAAAGTTATGAAAAATTTCCAACTTTGAAATTCTTTTCACAAAGCACATGAGTTCTATATTTTTCTAAATAAAGTGTTTAAGAAAGTTTTATAGCAATTTCTTTAAGAAAATTTTCCTAAGCAACATTACTAAGATCATGAGTATGAAATGAACTATTATTCATGTTTCATTTACGTTTGAACTTATAAATAATAAACAAACACCATAGAGAAGTCTTCACAGAGTAAAATTCTTGGAAAATGTCAAAACAAGGTTGAAATAAAGTCTGGGTGCAATTTGACCTCATTCCGAGACCTTAAAGACCCTATATGATTAAAATAACTTTAGAAATGGATTGAACATTTGAAGTAGGTAAAGATCGACTGCTTATAAAAAAAAATCGGAGTTAAAAATGAGTTAGTTATGGCCGTTCTAAGGTTTAAATTATATAATCGAAAAAAGAGGCGGAAATATAAATCATAGAAGTAGAAATTCAAGTAAAGTTACTATGAAACACTCATTTTGGGTATTTCTTTTATCCAAATGATGCGAACAATGAGGCATCATTCCTAGAAGACTACTTTGATTAGGAAAATCATTCTATGGCTGAGTGAGTTTTTCCTTATACTTTACGTATCTTGTATGTGCTTGTAGGATAGTTGCACTAGTAGTAGAAAAAAAATATAAAAATGAAAATGTTGTGGGGATATATGGGAATGCATTTGCGTGTTTTATTATGTAAGAAATGAATTCTAAGAATATCAAAGCCTTGATATGGATGTTTAATATACCATGTTAATATATCTTGTTATGATATATGTGCGATTAATTACTTGGCCACCCCTTAAATGAAATAAAGTATGGTGATGTATATTAAAGAAATGAGTCATGCATTGCATAATGTTAAGTCACATACATTTTTGCTACTACTCCTATGCGTGGAATCAGATGGGTAATTAATCGTACATAAAGTATGGGCCCTGCTCCAACTTAAGGAACTAAATCGTTCAAGAAATACGGCCTCTTCAAAGAGCCTTGCCAGATCAATCACTATAAGCTAGCGCTCGAGAACTAGCAGTGGCGGTCGTATGAACCTTTTTATGTTTTGAACTCTTTTCATTTTAAGTCTATTAAATTCTAACTTAAATTTTTTTAAAAGGAAAATTTTTCTTCCATTTTGAAAAGTTTTATGAGCATTATAACTTTGGAAAACTTTCAATTAATTTTTTTAATTTAATAAAAACATTTTTGTATGTGCCAAAGAAAATACTTTTATAGGAAAACAAAAAAATCTCTTATCTTTTTTTATCTAATGTATTTTTTTTTATTTTTCAACTTTTTATATTTTTATTAGAAATCAAAATTATTAAAAAAATTATTTTTATTATATATTTTTATTTAATTTTTTAAATTATATTGAAAACATTAAAAAGAAGAAGAAGAAGAAGAAGAAGAAGAAGAAGACTTACCTTAGCTCTTGAAAGACCTAATTGGTGGTGCTTAGTGGTTGTTGGTGGTGGATAACAAGTCATATTGGTCATGCTTGAGGTGGTGATCGAAACCCCTCAATCAATTTTATGGAAAGGATGTTGCAGCTTGACCAATTTCAACTTCAAATCCTACAAAGAAGAACAAGACCCTAGTTAAATTTAGATTCAAATTAAATGCTCGTATGATAATAAAAATTCATAATTTCAAAGGATTTTTTATCCTTAGGACTTCAAGAAGATGACAAAAGCTTGATTTTGCTAGGAGCTCCTCTTATTTGAAAGAAAACAAAGAGAGAATGAACTCACAAGTTCAAATGGACAGAGAGAGAAGGTGAAGATTAAGGAGTTTTGGAAGTGATTTGCCTGTTGTGGATGTCGAGAATTCTCTTGTAAGGTCCCATTTATACAAATTCAAGCTTAATTCAGTATGGATTCACATTAAATTGGTCAAAGAATGTTACGCCCTGAAGGGTACTCTAAACGTGACAGTCCGCCACACTCAATATTAAGACTTAAGTATGACACTCTTAGTCATTCCAAAAGCCTCGATATTGGGGGTAAAGTGTACGTTTAAGATTATCAAGGACCAAACTTTGAAATAAGCCATCTAAGAAGCTACACAAATAGCAATTAAGAATAGAAATCATAACAGTTTAACTTAATCAAAATACATAATGTCTTCCAAATATTAAAGGGGGCATACCCCTATAAAAACAACTTAGTCTATTAAAGACTTTCTCTCCAAAATAAAGACATTGGAGTTTCACTTAGAAGTTTACGTCTACAACTAGATCTTGACTTCCATCCACAGCTTCTAATTTAAAAGGTAATACATGGGTAAAGTAACCTCTAGGCTTCAACCAAAGATATGTATGCTGCAAAAGATATCTAAAGGAGTATAAGCCTATATGCTTAATGAGAATCATTTTCACAATCAAGTACTCACACAACCAAACATCAAACAAGTTATTTAAGACAAACAAATGAAATGCAACAAAGCATGTGAGCAAACAATACACATTACTCACTAGAAAATCATGTGTTAAATGGATTTACCCCTCCATTTGGGGTTAGATGTTCCAGGCCACAAAGACCGCATTTTGCAAATGATATTTTTGTAGTTCATTCCAGCCAATACTAACTGCTAAAATGTAGTTCATTTTGGTGTCTACTCACCATTAAGTTAATTTGGGCGACCATTCGCCGTAATGTAGAGTTTCGGGCTCTACGACCCTCACTACTATACTTTTGTCCCACCAAGTGTATAATAATGAATGCAATGTGACTCACTACATGATATGCATGAATCGGTTTAATTAAGTACTCATGGCATAATATTAGATATTTTTAAGGGTGATCATAGAATTTACAGATATATCATTTTTACACGAAATCAAATATTGATTATAGACAATTCCCACATCGATATACTTAACATAAATTCACCTATATACATAAAACACATGCACTTTCCCATTTAATCTTTTCTTAATTCTAATGCCACTATTCTATAAGCAAAAACATAAGTACAAGAATGTAGAAAATAAACTCACTTGGCCATTGTGCGGACAAACTTTTAGTCGTAGGAATCTTCGAGATGCGGGAACTCGGTCTCCACATCATCTAAACAAGAGAAATACCCAAAATGAGTATTTCACGGAAATTCTACTTAAATTTGCTAATTTTATTTCACTAAGTTTGTCAAAAATCGTGTAAAGTAAAATTCCAACTTAAAATGGCCATAACTTGCCTATTTCAACATGGAATTTCGCATATTATATGTCGTTTTCCACCTACTTGAAAAGATCTATCAATTTCTAAGGTTATTTTTGCCATAAAAAAGTCATTTGGAGCCTGAAACAGTAGGGCACAAAATAGTCACGAATTTCCTAGCCCTCAAAATACAATTTTTCAAACTTTATTTCATCCAAAATACTTAATCAAACATATAGATATTTGTATAATTGAAAAATCATTTGAATACATAGATATAGAGTCATATCGTATACATCAATTTAGTGGTGTTGTCTTAACAATGATTTTTTTTCATAAAACAACTTGTCTTAATAGTTGGATAGATTGACATTTTGAATTTCTCTTTTTAAATTGTTTGGAAAGGAAACTAAAAATTCTTGAGTTATGATAAGTGGGTGTTTTCTTATTATAATTAACTTTTCAAGGATAAATTAATTTTCAAAAATTTGGTCTTGTTAGGATATCTGCCTATTTTGTTTTATTGATTGAAAAATGAAGTTTTCAAAACTTTTCTTAAGTTGTTAGTGGTATGTAAGGTTTTGAGTTGTGTTATAGGTATGGTTTCTCTTCATATTTATATTTTCCTACTTCTTAGCAAATAAGTTTATTATTTTAAAAACTTACTTTCTTAGGTTGTTGGCAAATTTTATTTCTCTAAGTTAGTTTATAAACTAGTGAGTTGATTTCTATTTTGATTTTGAAAACTTGTTTAGTTCTTGGCTTTTATTATGAAGTTGGTAATAATCTTATAAATAAGTCTTTAAGAAAAATTTGCATAACAAAGAATTATCAACATTAAGGTTTTAATAAATTTCATGTTATTATTTTGAAAAGAGGATGCTTATCTACTTGGTTAAATTCTTGAAGAAATCTTTATTATTAATACTTTAAAAATTCATGATGGGCTTCTCTAAGTTTTGAAAAGAATTTATTAAAAACAATATTTAAGTCTTTTGATGGAAAATCTTCGCTAAGTGACAAAATTTATTTTAGAAAGAGTTTAGTCTTATTTTCTTTATTAATGAAAGAACCCTTTTCATTTTTATTAAGACAACAACAACTTGGTCATGCATAAATATGGTTATTTAGTCATGAGAAAGATAAGAATAACACATAATAAGATAAAAAGAGATATAAGAAGCAAATAAACATAATAATAAGGTCAAGTATTGGGAGTTTTAGCTTCTTCAAGACTTCCCAGAACTAAGAATAGACTAGTTCCAAAAAAAAAAAAAAAAGAAAGAAAGAAAGAAAGAAAAAAAAAAAAGAAAAACCATAATAATAAGAGCAATAGTAAGAGCATTAATAAGATATTAGGTTAGTGAGCAAGCTCTAAGAAATATAGATATATATATACATAATATATATATAGAGAGAGAGAGTGTTAGATTAGAGCAATAATAACAATATAAAGAAGTTTTTATGCATGAACAAGAACAAAATATGAATACAGTGTTGCTTCCATAACACAACAGGTTTATGAAACATACACTATGGTCATGTTAAGCTACATGACATGAAGATGGTTGTAGGAGTTTCTTTACCTAAAGGATATTGTTGGTTGAATAAGAAGAGAGAGACTTGTAGTGATATGTGGAAGAAAGTTTTATGGAGAGAAAAGAGAGTTGGGAAGAATTTGTTGGAGAGAAATTTTGGGAGTGTTTTGGTAAGAAAATGAAATGTGTGAAAGAAATGAAGGGAGAAGGGACATTTATAGAGATTTCTGGAAGGAAATTAGATGTAATTAAATAAAAATAAAAATAAAAATAAAATAGATAGATGGAGAGAGGGGAGGCATCGGTTTGGTGTGGAAGAGGGGGAGGAAATTATTTAATTTTTATTTTTTGTAATGAAAAGTAATTAAGATGTGAGATATGAAATATGTAAAGTAGCATTGGAAATGAAAAATATAAGAATTAGGTGCATAAGTTGTAAGAGTAGGTAGTAAGAAAAAGTCTAGTTAGGTATAGTAATTAATAGTATAGAATAGTAACATGAATAGTAGACAAAACAAATTAATACTGGTAGTAAAGAAAATACATGTAAATGAGCTATATCTGATTTTTTTTAGTTACCGAAAAATTTTAAAACTGATATTTTTGAAATCCTCATATTATTACGAGTCTAATGATGTCATCAGAATATTTTTATCGTTCTATGTCTCCAGAACCCGGTTTTGAAATTTGATCCCACTCGAATCCGAAACAAACTAATTTTCGACAAACTTGATCTTTTTAGGCTTCCCTGCATTATTATAAATCATAATCTACTATTATCTCAATTTTATTATCTTAGGGTTAAGAGTGCAGGATTATCGGATCTAAAACCACTACGGTTTTGCTATAGAATTATTGACCTTAGGATTTCTTGTTGGCTTCCGGTTCTAGGGTTTAAACATGAGATTTGGTATAAAATCTAGGGCTTTACAAAGAAAGCATTTTTATCTTTAATGGGTTTTATCCCTTATCAAGCTTTAATCTCGTCAAATTGGCCCAATTTTGAATATTTTAAATGAAATTCTAGGTCACAACGTGTTCTTTGGCACTTTAATTCTTGGTCTACATAGTTAACTTGCTTCAAACCATGTTGAAAAAGCTCAAATTCCATCCTTTTTATTGATT
The DNA here is from genome assembly GCA_024138025.1 of Combretum micranthum. Classification (NCBI taxonomy): domain Eukaryota; kingdom Viridiplantae; phylum Streptophyta; class Magnoliopsida; order Myrtales; family Combretaceae; genus Combretum; species Combretum micranthum. The sequence continues at coordinate 210,962 of JAMXBD010000589.1, forward strand.
AATGTTAATTGAGTTTCTGCATTTTTATGGAACTTTGAGGTTGATTTGAATCCACATTTTTTTATTAAAAAACACAGTTAATGGACTTACTGCAATATGCTCCAAGTATAGTACCCATTTTAATCATGTTAATAAAAATTGATAGGAAATCTGATGAATTTTTAGCTCAAAATATGCTTGTTTGGCTAAGAAAAATAAGGTGGTTACTAAACCTGAATCGTGCAGCCCAGAGGTTGAAGGGGTGGGGAATCACGTGCTATCCATGTGAAATGCAGCCGTAACGGGCATGTATCTCATGCGTTCCCTTTAAAATTTAATAGCTCATGATGCGTTCCACGTAGACATCACCACGGGGCGGTTCCGAACCGCGAATCGCCCCAAACCGTCACCGGTGGTTCCTTACCCGAGAACTGCCCCTTCGATGATAGTTCCGAACCCTGGCGAGTCTAAGCGGTTAGGCGTGGCGGAACCGGCGGTTCAACCGGGTCCGGAACAGCTATTCTAAACCCGAAACCAGCGGTTCCAACCCGCCAAATATTTGAATTTTAAAAAAAGAAAACACAAACAAACAAACCTGCGCATGGTGCAGGAAAGAAAGGAGAGTGGGTGCGTGGGGCTTGGGAGGGGAGGGGTGGTGGTGTGTGGGGTGGGTGTAGGAGGGGTAGGGGCCAGGGGGTAGACTTGAAAAAAAAAAAAAAGAACAAAACAAGTCAATTTTGTTTTCTTCATTTTTTCCAAAAAAAAAAGGTTCACGTGGAACCAGAATCGATGGTTCCTTAGAACCGTGAACCGCCTCGGCTCTGGCGGTTCCTGTTTCGGTTCCACGAAATGTGGAATTGTGAATCAACGGTTCTGGTTCGGGTCCGGAACCGACTCGAATCGTACCGATGTCTAGTTCCACGGGAACCAAACTTTGGTATTTAACATGTCCTCCATACGGCTTAACCAAAAGAGCTGACCTTGTTTTGTCATTTGTGTCATGTGCAGTTTCAATTTTATCTACACATTCAAAAATAGCATACACTAATATAACCCAAAATCAATAGTGGGTCAATAGTTTGGTCCAAGCCAAAACAATTTATAACAAAATGATTTTTCCTTATAGTAATAATAAAAATTCCTATTACATATGTGAGCAAATAATTTCAATAAATTTCATGTTATGATAATTGTTTTAGTTTGAAACTTTGAAAATTCATAAAATAATCATTTTAAATCGGATTGGAGTACGATTTGATGCTAAAATCTCACAAAATTGTGTACTGTTTAATGAATAAAAAAATTGAGCTAATTAGTAAAAATAACTTTTAGGGTATTGATACATCTCGATAAATATACACTTAATTAAGACTCCATGTGAAGCCCCTATTACTTATTTTATGACAATAAGAAATTGGATAAATCATACCAACTTTAATTTTTTCTTTTTGATAAGTGACCCATCACATATGCAATTTATATTTTCAATTAATGTACCAAATCAAGAAAAATCAATTGAACCAATCATTAACAACAACTGGCTCCAACATGACCATATTTCTAAAATAAACGACAAAAATGGGGTATCTACACTAGGGATGCTCACTTCGTGGAATAAGCTAAAGTATATCCTGCATTAGTAAAGCACTATTAGGATGTAAGTTAGAACCAATTTTGTGGTGCTAATCTCATATTGTACCTTTCATGCAAGATTCGAATAGGTTATTAAACAATCATTTTCTAGACAACATCAAACACGTGAATGAAATAGATATATATAAATATATAGTCATTCAAAAACTATATATAGAATAGGTTTATGCCTTTGTAACAAGGATTGGAAAGTCAATCCATTACACATCGGCAACCAAGTGCCTTCATCCCTGGATAATACACACACAAAGTATCTCAAACGATAGTTTAGAGAAAATATAGTAAACAAAGGCTTGAGTGCCATGGAGATGTATCTTGACGTGACACAAGTAAGATATATGAAAATAAAAGTTTTTTAAAATCTCTTTTCAAAACATGTAACTCCGGTTTTGAGATATGCAAGTGAGTTCTTCTATAGCCCTCAACAATGAAATCCAATGCCATCTCCTAGCCTTGGGTCTTCTTCCCAAGTAAGATAGTTCCTAATCCATAGAATAGGGCCCAAGATACCACAAAACCCTCAAGCATAGCCCATCCAGTCCATTACATGATGTAATTAAATTTATAGATGTTGTCAGATTCTCCTAATTTTTTATTGTTGTGTCTTGAGTTGTTTTTTTTTCAATATTTTGCTAGAGACTTCTACTAAGACCTTCTCACATATGTTATCAACTAATTATTTAGTAAGTTTCCTTGAAATATATTTGGTTTTTGTCGAAATCTAGGTAGTTTCTTATCTCTATTTCACCGAACATCATTAAAGCTATTTCTACCTTACTTCCCATGTTTGATATATTTCTTAATGTGTCTTCACAAATTCTCTTTTCACTATTATTAGGGTACAACTTCATATAGTAGCTATTTTTTTTTATACTTTTCATTGCAAAATCAATATTAATCATTCCATTAGCTTATATTATACAAGCTATCATTTCTTACTTCTTCAATTATATTTTCATGACATAGTTTATAGATTATACTTTTTTATCAATAGGGATAATGTCACAAATGGTACCTAAACTTTGACAAAATATATAATTAGATACCTAAACTTTAAAATTGATTAATTTGATACTTGAAAGAAATTGATGGAGGTACTATTGACATGCATGAAAGGTTCTTTTTGGTACTAAATTGATTAATTTTAAAGTTTAGGTACCTAATTGTATATTTTATCAAAGTTCAGGTACCATTTGTGACATTAATCCTTTACCAAAATAGTAAAGTAAATGGGGATATTATTTTGAGAAATTGAAGCTACTTGTATTAGGAGAGTATTTGAACACAACAAGAAGAAAGGTGAAGGTATTATACTCTAATGTTTAGTTTCAATAAATTATGAAGTTTAATAACACCTACTACTTGTTCACTTCATTGTAATAGTATTTTCATTATGGTCTTATTCTTTATAAAGAGATCTTACATCATTTAGTAAATTGTAATAACAATTCCATAAGAATCCCTATTACAAAAAAAAAAAAAAAAAACCATTGAAGAGTCGTTCATTACTCAAATCTATAAATAACAATTCAATGATGGAGTTGATTTTTTCCTAAAATACACTCATTTAGATTATAAAAATAAAAACATGAAAATTCCATTGCAACTCTATTTCATTCCTCAATAAAATTAATTCTATTATAATCTTATTTATTCAATAAAGTGAAGATTTTTCAAAAAAAAAGAAGAAAAAAAAAACTTCTTCTATTATGATGACCACTAGAGCTTGAAAAATGTAAATCAAGAGAAAAAAAAAAACTTTAACAGTTTCACCTTCAACTCTTTCTCTCTCTCACACCCTGTCCATGTATATATAGGGAATATGTCAAATTTGGTACCTTAGCTTTACACAAAAATTAATTTGGTACCTCAATTATGAAGTAGTTAACTAATACCTAATCAAAATTTCCGTAATTATTTTTACTATCTCACTAACACCATTTGTTTGTTTCCTGATGTGGAAAAAAAAAAACATATTAATATTAGATGATATTAGGAGAAATAGTAAAACTTTCATGATATGATGTCTCTTCCAAGTTAGCAAACAGCGTAAATGGTGTTAAGGAGATAGTAAAAGTAGCCACAAAAAGTTTGCGTAGGTATTAAATCGATCACTTCAAAATTTAAGTATCAAATTAACTTTTTATGTAAAAGTCAGGTACCAAATTTTACATCTAACTATGTCTGTGTGTGTAAGGGTGGGGGGGTGTGTATGCATGTGTGTGTTTGTCAGCCTAGGAGGAAAATGTTGATGTTACTTGATTTCATTATTTACTCTAACCACATAGATGATTGCTACTATTAACTAAATGAGTTTATAACCAATTTTAGATTAAGAAATCTTTACGTAAGTTTTATGAATAATAATAAATAATCTCTTAGTAATACGTTAGAAAGCTTACAATATAGATAGTATACTCTCGGCTAATGACAAAACTATATCCAACGTATCTAATCATTCAACTCCTTCAGTGTCTCACAACATCCAGTCTAAAGCTCATCCAAACATAGCATCCAGATGAAGTCATCTTCATAACCTAAAAAAGAAGGAATGAGTCGAAGCCCAGTACAACAGGAATGCGAATACACATAATATGATCACACACACTTATTCTAATGCAAATGCAATAACTGAACATTTAAATCTTTAATTTAGGTGTATCAAAACAATAGTGGAACATTCACACTCCGACAACGTGATGATGTGGGAATATGGGTCCTAAGTAGCAACAATCACAATCGTTACTCATCTCTACTTGTCGTAGTCCATCATACTATATAGATTAATAGAGCCCATAATCTTAACATATACAAGTGTAACTTCTTTCCGTTCAAGATAGACATTATCCTGATACCGTTCAGCCTATCAATTAGTCGCCTAACCACCATCGATAAGCTAAGCGTGTAACTGTCGTGTTCGCATCGCTATGCAAAGTTGTCGCACCACAGCCTAGATTAAGCAACACAAGCACACCCAAGCAATTAATTAAGTCATATTTAAATATTAATTTATTTTAGGATGCCTATCATAGCAAACAACATCTAAGTCATCACGTATCTAAATTCAAGTAGGTGTTCCACCACAAATCAAACAATAGGTTAACCCAAGAATAAGAATATGTATAAAGAAATTATCTCAAACATGATTTAAGTTACCAATTCATTTATTTATTCACAATAGATTAATTATTAGTTAAATTAAAGTTATATATACACTACCTATTCTTATTAAGGTTTTACTTAATTCCTTTTGAAATATAAATTCATAAATTTAATATCGAGTTCAAAATTAATTTAGTTATTAAATTACTTCTCATTCATTTAAGTTCATTTTAATCTTAGCTTAATTACTAAACCGACTATATAGTGGTTAGGTCATTTAAGTGATATCTTTAGTGATCTAACTTATAATTTAATCAATAGAATTTTATTACATAAAATAAATCGTTTTAGGTTTATTTAGTCCATTTATATCCTAAGTAGTCCAATTATAACTAAAAGTATACCAAGTAACATAAACTAGTTCCCTAATGAGATTATACTACATTATAATGCATTATTAATACCTATTATTATTAAATAAATTCATAAATTCAAATTATTTAATTATTCAACTCAAAATTCATATTTTAATATGAATTATTTACATTTAACTCATATTTATTTAGTTAAAATTGTTTCCATTTATTTCCAACATTTCATTTCGTATTTGATTTCAGCATAAAACCTAACTCAATTGGACCGATTTCACCTATTTTATACTGGTTCTTAACCCCAAATTTTTACGTAAACATTTTAACTCATAGTTTTACATGTTTATAAGTTGGTTCAACCCAATTGAATTCGTTTAATGTGATTTAACAAAAAAAAAATTCAAATCTGGTCAAAACAGGGAATTAACAACAATGGCTAACCAGGATCTGGCCAAATTGAGGTTGATCCCAACAGGTTCTTGGCTAGTTCTTTACACCACATTAAAATAGATTTCTTAAGTTTTCAAACCGTTATACTCTCATCCCAAAAAAGAAGAAAAGTGGAGTAGTTTAGCCTTAGACATTCACGCCATTACTGCCATTCGAACTTTGTTTTGCTTTTTTTTTTTTTTTTACTATTTTTCAATTTAATTTTTTAAGTAGTAAATGTATTTCAAAAATCATAAAAAATTTTAATTTATATATAGACACATTAAACTACCGTTCATATTAATATTATCTAAAAATAAATTTATTTGATATTTTATTTAGATTTTACATTTCATATTAACATATAGTATCCAGCATACATCTAGACATCATCACGGGGCGGTTCCGAACGTGAACAGCCCCGAACCGTCCTTGGCGGTTCCGTACTAGGGAACCGCCTCGTCGGGGACGGTTACGAACTGTCGAAGGACCCGCCGGTTCGTCACACGGAACTGGCGGTTCCACCGATTCCGACACGTCTTTAAAAAAAAAAAAAAAAAAACCAAAACGCACACACACTGAATGATTTTGGTGTTTTGTTTGGGAGGGTTGGGGGGAAGGAGGAGGGAGGAGTAGAGGACAGGTCTTTTGTATTTAAAAAAAAAAAAAAAAAAAAAAAAAGAAAACTTGGTTCACTGTTCATGTGGAACCGGAACTGTCAGAACCGGCGGTTCCGTGGAACTGCGAACCGCCCCGGCTCTGGCAGTTCCGGTTTCACAAAATGTGGAACCGTGAACCTGCGGTTTCGGTTCGGGTCCGGAACCGACCCGAACCTTGCCGATGTCCACATGCATCTATATGTATATAAATTGAATTTCCAGCACTTATTAACATTGAAACAATGTTTATATCATGTCATTTACTTAGCTAATTATTCAAGTTTAAGTTTAATAATTTATTAAATTATTTATACATCAAATCATTATCATACATCCAAGTTTCATAATTTGCAACTTATGTTAATATCAACAATCATTAATCATTAATCATTTATTTATAAAATCATCAATCCATAAGTGAAATATATCATCACAAAATTCAATCATAAATCCTAAATCATTAGATCACATAATCACAACAAAATAGAGATTAGAATACTTACCTAAAAGGATAAACACAACAAATACATGCAGCTACTACCACATATGGCAAGCTTGTTGGAGAAGCTTCTTACTTTCCTTAAATCCATCCTTGATTCTTAATCGCTCCCACAAGTAAACCATCATATTAGTATTATATAATTAAGAATTAGAATACTTAAGATGATTATTAGCTTTTTCTCCTTTAAAGCTTGTTGAAGAAGCTTAAACTAAATCTAATTGAGAGAGAGAGAGAGTTTGTCTTCTTGAGAAAGTTTTAAAAAAGTTTGAGAGGATTTGACTTCTCTAAGAAATTTTAAGAGGTAAGAATGAGAGGAGAGAGAAAAATTTAGGTTATATATGAGTGGGTGGAGCTCTTAAACGTATTTTATATGTTTACCATAGAAAAGACTACCACGCCCTTGTAAGTTACACTACCTTAGGCACTTGTAGTCTAAATTGACCTCTTTGCCCTTCCTTAGGTAACATGTAGCTATGTAGTTATTTATTATTCTTATTTTATTTATTTTATTATTTTTGTAAAGTAACTAATTCTAATAGTTTTGTTTTTGTTATTTTATTCTTTTTAAATAAATTATCATTATTTGCAATTGAGTTTAGAGAGGGAGTGAAAGAAATTTTTGAGAGGAAGTGAAGGAATGAGAGTGAGAAAGAGAGATGAAAATTAAGCCATGTAAGGTTTGAGGGGGGTATTGAAGGGAGAAAATCCAAGGAAAAATATTTTGATTAAATTGCAGTATAATGTATAATTAAATTGTTCATTAGTTATTTATATTTGTGACGATTGGTAGTTTACTTGCTAGTACATATCATAATGTTTGTGTACATGTTTAGTTAGTGTTGGGTTGTGGTTTTATACTTAATAATTTGTATGTGTAAGTGGATAACTATTTATGATCATAGCCAGCTAACACGTTATAGGTGGGGTAGTCTTAGGTTTTGATTGAGTTTAGTTCCAATGTAACTAAACTGTTGATGTTTACTTAAAATTTTACTTTTTATAATAGGATGCTTGTATTGGTTATATGTTTGAATTGTAATGAGATTTTTGGATTGTATTTTGTTTGAATTTTATGGATATCATTGTTGTACATAGTAATTATCAAAGGTGGTCAACAATTTCTAAGTTATCAAATTAATCTATGTTGATTTTTCTAGGTCTAGGCACATACAAAGTTTATTGAAATTTATATTAATATTCTTGAGTTTGATATCTTAAGTTATATATTTAAGGTTGATGTCATTTAGGAATATCTCTAAATAATTTCATAAGTGATGAACTCACACGTATCAAAAACTTCATGAGTATATAGATATAGTCCATTTATCATTTTTTTAAACTTCAAATCTTGCATCAAATTATACAAGTAAAATAATTCACACAATAATATGTGATTAGAATAATTTTTTAAAATTCATATTGAACAAAATTGAATTAAATTGCATTTGAAATAGTTTGATAAACTAGAGATTTAAGCTAAATTGTTTTAAATATGGTTCGATTCAGTTCAATCCCAGAAAATCAAATCATGAAAACACAAGACATTATGGGTTTTCATTTATCTAAGCTAATACTCTCAAATATATGTGGAAAATATCAACTTTGGTATTTAAACTTTGAGGTGATAAATTTAATACTAATTAAAATTTTTGTGATTATTTTTACCATCTCTCTAATATTGTTTGCTTTATGTTGCTGATATGGAAGAGACAACCTATCTATATGAGACGGTGTTAAGAAATGTAGTAAAAAATTAATAATATGTTATCTCATCTACATCAGCAAACAAAACAAATGGTGTTAGTAAGATAGCTAAAATAATCACAAATTTGATACTTACCCCACTATATATTATTTAATTTGTAATATCTACATGATTGCACATTTATTGTGTCCTAACTATACATCTTCTGTTAATAATTCATCTTGCAAATGAAAAAGGTTGAGGGATGATGTTATAAATGGTATATGAACTTTCATAAAATATTCAATTAGGTACATAAACTTTGAAAATGATGAATTTAGTACTTAAACTTTGAAATTGATAAATTTGGTACTTGAAATACTTTGAAATTAATCAATTTAGTAGCTGAAAGAACTTGATGGAGGTACTATTAACATGCATGAAAAATTCTTTTAAGTACTAAATTTGTCAATTTCAAAGTTAGGTACTAAACTGATCAATTTTAAACTTGGGATAACTAACTGTATATTTTGTTAAAATTTTGATACCATTTATAACATTAACCTAAAGGTTTGTACTTCATCTTTTCAAAGTTTTTTTTTTAATTACATATTACCCTTCTTAAAAATCGATCTCTCTATTTACTTTTCTTTAATTTATTTATTTTTATTTATCTCATCAAAATATTGTCTATGGGTCTTTGATACAATTATCTATGCTAAGAAACTTATTTTTAGGATTCATCATCATTATAGTGAGATCTTTGTAAAATGTAGGGTCTTTCATGAAAGATTTCAAAAAATTATTTCACTATTATAAATTTCTTACAAATGTTAGAATACACCAATAGAAAAGAAAATAGATAGTTTAAGGTATTAAATAGCACATGGGGATCTTAAAATATGGCTAACACGACACCTAGGGAACCTATATAGAGAATATACAATAAGAGAAATGTTTTAATAATTCTAATACATTATGTGGATTGATTAATGACATATAAGCGTCAACAAATTATGATATGTGAATAATAAGAGCACATTCATTAAATGTCCTTAACACAATTCCATATGTTAAGGGCATACCATTTTAAAGTACTAAATGGAGATTAAGCAAACATGACACCTAAGATAATAAAATGATAGACCTCGGAGTTGTCCTAACTGGGGAGAGGTTCTTAATGAGCCGACATAGCATCTAGGGACCTAAATGAGGTCTTTAGAGTTACATGCAATGTAGGTCGTTAACATAATAGTGAAGAACATTAAAAGGTAGGTCTTTAGCATATGGAATTTTGTCATCTTCATGGAACATTCTCTAAATAGTAAGGATCTCATGTCAGCCCCTTAAGATTGCTCCTCTTTAAGGATATAATTATATTAGGATTAATCTCGTGAATGGTACGTGAATTTTGAAATCGATCAATTTAGTACCTAAACTTTGAAATTGATTAATTTAGTAGAGTTGAACAAAAAAACCGATCAAACCGTGAACAGTACCGAACATATCGAAATTTCAGTTTTTTTTTTTCAACTAGTTTGGTTATAGGTTCAGTTCGGAACATGATATTTGGGTCGCGGTTCAGTTTGGTGATTATATGATTAAAAAAAATTTTTCATTTATTTTTATCCTTGTTTCCCCATCTTGAGTATATTTTTTTCCATTGGTTTCTTTTTCCTTTTTTTCCCTTTATATATTACGTTAATGACTAGTACTTGAATACCCTTAGCATTTTTCATGAAATGATTAAAGAAATCATTGCTATGTCTCATCAAAATATTCTTCAATAGCAATTGGAAAATTCATTTGGTACACTATTTATTTATTTATTTTATGATGTGCCTTTTCAAACTAATTGCTAAGATACATTATTTTCATGTCAATCTGCTATGAATATTTTCTTGTTAATTGGTAGTTGAATTAGATGTGTGCAAATTCATCCTGATTTTTTTCATTTAGATTTATTTATGCAAGATCATGAGATCTATAAACATTTGCATTATTCTGTATGTGTCGCTTCCTAGTTGATAGAATCCATCACCTTTTGAAGTCAAGAACCACATCTTGTATTTTTTTTCTTTTTCTTTTTTTTCTTTTGAAATGGAGAAACCAAAAATGTTCTCTTTGGTGTACGATTCGAACCATATACCAAATCATTTTTTCTTAGGTTTGAAAAATTAGTGAACCAAACTGCATGGATAGGTTTAATTTTATAAGAAGAATCGAACTATTATCTATTTATTTTTCTATTAGTTTATTTTAACCTTTTTCAAAAATTTAGAAATACCATATAACCCTTTGGAGTATTGTTATAAAAATAATGAACCTTAAAAAAATAAGGTTCTTAATATAGGAAATTGTGTTTTGCCACAAAAAAGAAAAAAGAAAGAAAAGAAAAGGGAAAGGGGAATTGCGTAAAGGGCCTTTATCGTACATGTTCTAAAAACTAGCATTATTGTCACTGTTTGTAGAGCTGCAAATGAGCCAAGCTATTTGCGAGCTACTCGAGCTTGGATCGCTTCAAGCTCAGCTGGCTTTAGGTTCGCCTCGGTTTGAGCTAGATTAGTAAACGAGTCAAGTCCAAACTTAAACTAAAGCTCATTTATCTAAATGAGCTGAGTTCAAGCTTTGATTTAGGCTTGTGAGCAAACTCGCGACTAGGCTTGTTAATAACTTATTAATAAGCTTAGTAGCACATTTGTGAATTTTTTTATGCATGATATATTATCAATAACTATATAATAAAAACAATAAAACTAATTTACATTTAATAATTATGTATATATATTATAGCCACACTTTTATATTATATTTTAGGATTAAATAAAATGAAAAATGGGCTATCTAAATGAGTCGACCTCAAACTTAAACTTCAAGCTCAATAAAAGCTCGTTTGACTAGATAAAAAGTTTAGCTTAGCTCGGCTCAAGCTTATTTCATAAACCAGCCGAGCTCGAGCCTTAATTTTAGACTCAATAAAAAGCTCAGCTCAAGCTCAAGCTTGCTAAATTTTAAACAAGCGAAGCCTAAGCCATTAAAAGCTCGGCTCATTTATAGCCCTAACCGTTTGTTCAAAAAAATATTATGGTACATTTATACCACTTATCTGGACACATAGTATATTGGTATTATTGAATCTTCTTTTCTTTTGCACGTGCTCTAAAGACTAAGGTGGCATTATAATGATATCATAAGGTATTTAAAATCAACATGATTTTAATAATTGATTTATAAATTAAAAAAAAAAAGATTATATGGAAGGATCCAAATTCTCCTAAGTAATAATAATAAATAAAAATAGGAGAAATGTCAAATTTGATATTTGAACTTTGCTGAAAAATTCAATTGGATAGCTGAACTTTAAAAAGTTTAATGGACACAATTACTACATATCTTTAACTTTGTTAACACTGTTTATCTACGTAGCTCTAACAAGTAATGCTAGGTTGATACGTGTCATTGAAATTAAAAAAAAAACTTGAAAAGAGAGAGAACGAAAGAGAAGAGGAGAGAGAGAAGGAAGAAGAAGAAGACATGCCAAGCTAGACAAGTTCATCAATTGCCAAGTCCAACTTGACCCGCCTGACTTCTTGGCCAAGAGCTTAACATCATGGACCCCATGCATGTCACAGTACCTCTCCACCACACTCTGCTACATCTTTAGTGCTTCCACTCCACATGCCTCCCCTTTAACGCTCAAAACTCTTGCCTCTGTCACGAACATGTAGTTATCATTCGTAGACACCTCTACTCCATGCAAGAGGTGAGGAACTACTAGAGGAGCGTTGCAATCATTTGAGTGTTTCCAAAGGACACCCTTTGTTTGTAGATGTTTGAGCACATGACAAGGTTGTTCCCTTCCAATGAACGATGTTGATTGAAAGGTCAATGGGTTCTAACAACTCAATTAATAGAATTAACGATGACGGCGCTGAAGATGTAGAGGCTTGAAGAGTCTCCACTACTGTCGACGAATCGCAAATAAGCTTTCCCATTATAGAATCCGAATATAAATTTGTTCTTGAACTTCAATCCTAACCCACCAAGAGGCTTGGTAAAAGCTTCGATGGGCTTGGGGTTTATAATGCCTGGTGATGGGTTTGGTTTTCGTTAAGGTTGCATTAGTTGCTTTAGTTTGTCTAAAGAAGGAGGCCTGGAAAAGGTGATAGGGTTTTGTGCATGCCATGGTAAGTTATGAAGTTGCAATTGTCAAGAGAAAGAAAGTTAGAAAGAAAAGGAAGGGTTAAGGAAGAAGATGACTTCTTTTCCCTATTCAAATCAAGACTTATGAATGTTATATTCTTGTATTTCATAATAAATCAAACTCAAATATGGAATTCTAGTTGTGAGTGAGTCCTCTTCTTATTCATTCTCTCTCTCTATCTCTCTTCTCTTCTTGCTCTCTTCACGTTCTCTTTTTTTTCGAATGCTAGTGACACGTGTCAGCTTAGCATTGGTTATCAAAGTCACACAGCTAAACGATGTCAACAAAGTTAAGCGAGGTAGTGATTTTACCCACGAAAAGTTTAATTAGATATTAAATTAAACTTTTTTAAGTTTAAATACCTACTTAAATTTTTTTGCCAAGTTACGTTAACAAATTTTTTATTTTCTCATTATATATATATATATATATATATATTCTCTGCCCATGAAACATGTGATCCAGATTGGCGGAGGAATACTATCCTTTCACTGTTGAAATGGACCCCACCAAACTAAGAGTGAAAAAATTCTTGGAATTGTTAAGAGGATTGCGAACTCCCCAGTGCATAAAAAGTAAAAACAATTATCGACCTCACTAAATACTAAGAAACATGGGCGAATTCAAGATCTGATTCGAGAGAAGGATTAGCTATAAGCAGAAGGAGTAAATTTTAAATGTACGTATATTTTCAAAAGAAATTTCTAAATCATAATGAAATTATATACACACACACATATATATCAATTTAACAGATGACAGCTAGACACAGCCCTCCCTTTTTATCAGCCTTTAGACAATACATATTTTATAAAGTATCTACCATACAATTTACATATTAAGTGAATAAAAAATATATACTAAATCAAATAATCAGTAAAATACAAATGGGCAAAAAATAAATTCTCTAATTAAATTACAAGACATCCCATTTCATATCATATAGAAGAAGAAGAAGAAGAAGAAGAAGAAAGAAAAGAAGATCCAACCTCACATATTCTTCTATCCTCAGGCAGTAAAACAATTTTATGAAAAAAATTACATAAAATACTCTTACCAAAGACAAGCTTGGAAATTTTTCTTTTTTTTGCATCAAAGGGCAAGCATCGAAAGAGTGTACAAACTAGCCTCATCTTCCATGGTTGTAGGTCTGCCTCTTGATTGGACAACTCTTTGGTACACCAACCTAAGAGCTCTTTCCCATCTCGTATCATGTCCATTAACGACATGTTGATTTTCATGTCCAGTAATCCGATCCATTTGGAACAAAAACAGCCTCATAGCATACACTAATTCGCTCTGAGATCTTCTTATTCTTCCAATACTGAAGGAAAGCTTGATTAGGAATGGACATAATAGCCAAAGCAACATAGGGGTTGAAGCTCTTGTACTTAGTGCTAGTTTCAGCTTCATTAAAGCTATCATATGCAAAGCCATGATTATAAAAGACTGAAAAGGAAAACTATATGAATTAAATAGCTAAAAAGGGTATAAGGAATCAGATTCCCTCACTGTGTAAAGTAAGACAAGTAAATTAGGCTCTTAATAATATTTAAATATGCAATATGAAAATCAATGTTCATCTACAGTTTAAACTTTTAGACGGGTTTTTGATTGGCGCGGTGAAGCATGAGGCTTGCTCAGGTTATACACCTGGATGTTTGTGTGAGGAATTGAGGATGATATTGTTATGTATGATTTGTGATATGAAATAGTGAATTATTCAATTCAGCTAGGGATATGGATTTGCATTGCAATTACTAAACTACCCTTGTCAGAGGTTGGGGTTTTATTTTATTTTATTTTTTTATTTTTCTTCCCTTTATATGGTCCTTGCACTGTGCAATAAATTGACATGCTAAGCTCGCAATTATTGAGAATAAGAGAGAGAAAGGGGAAGGGTCAAGTGACGTGGTGTGGTGGGGAGACTGGGGAGAGTTTTTGAGGGAAAAACGTCGCTAAGTGACAACCAGTACAAGGGAAAGGCTGTTGTTATAAGAAAAACTAGGGCAAGTGATGGTATTTGGGTAGAAGAAGAAGAAGGTTAGGAGAGTGTAGACGTCAGAAATTAGGAAGATGTGGATGTGGTAAACATGGATATCTTGATCATGCGACATGTTGATTCTGGTGTTGTGGAACATGGTACCGTGTCCCTCGACATATACATTTGATAAAGACGGGATATTTTTGGTTTATTATATAAATAGGGCTACAAAATTCTTCCTTAGATAATACAAAAATCACTGTTTAAAATAAAATCAAGGAATGATATAAATTTTTGAAAATCACTAATAATAAAAGTGATTTTTTAATATTTATTTTACTTTGGAAATCTAGATATTTTGTGTTTTTTTTTTTTTTTAATTTTAGACATCTTAGGTTACAAATATATGTTTTGGTACTTTTCAAAAATTGTATTCAGATTTGGCATTGCTAATATGATACTCAATTTTCTATGATTTAATAATTTTTTCACAAGATTGATAAACATATGGTGCACCTGATAAAAACCAATAAAATTTGATATTATTTCGATTAAGTGATAGTTAAATTTTCAAATCGCTTGAAGAGTATAGATAAGTTATCTCGATCTACAATATTTTAGATAAGGATAGTTTGGATTCGATTTGCATGGATTTGAGTTCTTTTATTATTATTTTTTAAAAGTTTCTATTTGTTGGGTGGAGGTGTTAGGCAATTACAACACATTTTACAACTGTAATATTGGATGTGAATTAACTTACATACCACAAGAATATAATAGCATTGACAAACAAATTTCAAATTTGTATATAAATATTTTAATATATAACACAATTCATTCATTAATTATATATAAAAACATAAACCCATACCACTCATGACCAATAACTGTGTCTAATGTCCAGATTGAACACATTTATCCATAAATAAATTTAAAACAAACCCAAAAGTAATTATTCTGTCTACTAGAAAGTATTATAAATGATCAAATTTCTTTATAAAAGTAAAGTCTATCCAAAAAAAAAACTACAAAAATAAATCACTTAAACTCTTGGATATAAGAGGTTATAGTGAGACAAAATTCTCAACAAAATTAAGTTTAATAAAATACAACAAAGTAACCCATCCATGTACTTCATTAGATTATTACAATACATAACCTAATTAAACATTAATTTCAATTTTCACATTTACCAAATCCTTAACAAATTAGCAATTTAGGAAATTCTCTATAGAACTTCTCCACTTTAATGATTTTAAAAAATATTTTGAACAATCGCTATCTTTATGTATAAAAACTATCAATTGCATGATCCTGTTATGACAATAGTATTATAGCCAGTGTCATCTCTGATCTCTCAAGCGAGATATCCCTGGTTCGAATCTCCCATTCCACTATCGTAATGGTAAAAAAGAAGAAAAAGTATGATCCTTTTTTTTTTAAACAAGATTAGTCCTTAATTATTTAATAGCTCATATTCATGCCAAGTATGAGTGCACCACTTAAATGCCTTACTATATTATTTTAATTGTTAGATGATTAAATAAATGTTTCTGTTGATGGGACAGTAGAATTTCTCAATTGTTATAATAAAAATAATGGATTGCATATCACAGCTAAGTATGTTAAGAATGCATCCTTATTCATTAAAAAAAAAACCTCTACAAGAAGGGTCTTAATATAATACTTAAACTAAAGCCCCCTTATACAAATGGTCTGACACATATAATTAATAATTAAAATTATTATTAAGAAAGAAAATGAGGTCACAATGATATCACTAGATATCTTAACAATCTAAATAATTTTAATTATGGGTCAATATCAAAAATGGTATCTCAACTTTCACAAAAATTCAACAGGTACTTCAAGTTTAATTTTGGATAATTTAATACTTGACCTTTTACGAAAAGTTCTATCAGGTATCTAAAGTTTATTTTTGATATTTTTGTACCTGATGGAAGTTTTCAAATATATTTTTTATACATGATTGAAATTGTTTTAGGTACGAAAAATATATGCGAAAACTTGTTTCAAACATCAAAATTATCAAAAACAAACTTTAAGTGATAAAATATACATGAAATTTCTTTTTAAGTATCAAATTATTCAAAATCAAACTTCAAATACCTGATTCTTTTTGGAAAAATTGAGCTAACATTTTTAATATAATATTATTGCTTCATGGTGCTGATTATTATTATTATTATTATTATTATTATTATTATTATTATTTCGAGTACGAACTCCCCCAGCCTTTTCGGATGTTTAAACTTGTATATGTGACCCAGAACGGACTGACATAAACACCTTGGCAAAAGCTTGAGGAATCGTAAAAGCAATAGCTGGCCTAGATCACACGCAAACACCGAATTCATTTATAGCAAAATCAAGCTAGCATTTTCAATCCCATAATGACCGCATCCGATTTTGCACTATATAAAAGGGAAGATACGTAAGCGATCCAGAATAATACCGAGGGTTTAGACCTAAGGGTTTGACATGAGACTAAAAGAGAAACATGATCATTTTATGAACGATGATAGCTCGTTATGCGTCAACTTTCTTGAATAATATTAAATCTTCAGATTCATTTCTGTCTGTGTTTGGTAGGAATTGGACGGAATCAGTAAGATAAGAAGGAATTGAAATTGGCATAAAGTAAGGAGGCTTATTGCTCTAGTGTTAATTGATGGGTTAATGGCGAAAATAGTATTTGAATTTTCGCAAAAAAGAACAATTAGGTACTTAAAATTTAGTTTTGAATAATTTAGCAACCCAATAAAGTTTTTGATAACTTTTTTTATACATGAAGTTTGGTTTTGACAATTTTTGTATTTAAACAAAGTTTTTATTGATTTTTTTTCATGCTTGAAGCAAGTGAAATGAGGTATGAAAAAAGTTCATAATAAGTTTGTTCAAGTACTAAATTTGTTAAAACCAAACTTTAGATATAAAAAAGTCAATGAAAACTTTATTCAGGTATCAAATTATTTAAAACTAAACTTTAGATATTTAATTGTTCTTTTTACAAAAGTTCAGGTATTATTTTTATTATTATCCCCACAATTGATTGACACATGAGATAAAATTGTAAAGAGTGTTATGTGTTAAATAGACTCAACATTGTTGACTAGATTAAGTTTTATTGGTTTTAATAAAAATGATAATAGTAACAGTTTGGTCTCATTTATCAAATTCCTAATATCCTATCTACATCCATGACAAAAATTGTTACAAACAAATTACTTATTAACAAAAGCAATTAGACAAAATTAATACTTATATTTAAAAAAATAACGTGCAACTAAAGCAGCCAACAAAATTATTAGAGAATCTAGTGGAAAACAGCCTTATTTAGCCTCGGATTTTCAACGAAAAATATATTAATGTTGTCTTGTCATATATTTAAAATTAGGAGCAGGTGGTGCATTAACAATGCTTTGGGCCCTAGCCTAAGGTAAAAATCGAGATAATGCACAACATCTAAGTGGGACCTAAAAATTGAGCTGCTGGAAATTTCGCTGGAATCCCTTGCTTCCACACTACTCTAAATTGAACTTCTCTTTCTGAGGATAAGCATGATAGAGCTTTCGATTTACTAATAGTTCTTTTTTCTTTAAAAAGAAAATTAAATAAACAAGGCTATACTATAAGCAAGTGCTTCTGGCCTCACCAACCATCCTATAAATGCCATATACCGGTTTGATATGACTTACTCTGCATAGGTAGTCTCAAGAATCATTATCCACGAGATTTGAATCCAAATTTCCACAAGATATCATGTGAATGTCTACATCTTAACTATTAAGTAAACTAGAAATTACCCTAAATCAGTTTCAGATTGAGAACCGCTCTAATTCTCCACCTACAGTTTCAAAACCAAGAACCACCCCAATGAAAGTGGGTCAAAACTGGATAAAGACCCGTCGATTCTAACTAGTATAGGAGGTTCAACACTCTAAAACTGCTCTAACCCTCAGTTTGGAAATCATCGGTTCAAGAACCGGTTATAAGATCAATTGCATTTGTGATTTTATGCCAAAAAATTAAAAGAAAAAATTGGAAAAAATAATTGTAAATATGAAATAAATTTATAAATTATTTTTACGTATATAGTGAATATTTATTTCGTATTCATGATATTTAATATATTGTTATTAACAATACAGGTGATAAATATATTTGAAATCATATGATATTGAGTTTGTATAGACTTCTAACTAAAGTGAATTCTTCTTTCTTAATAATAAGACTTGTTTTTGTGTTTGTAGGATTTTATTTGTATTTTAAATATTTTATAGTCCCACATTACTAGCATTACAACCAAAAGTGAAAGTGTTTGTGTATAAATAAATGCACAACTATAAAACTTTCTTTAACTAGGGTAAATGTCAAGAATAGTATCCAAACTTTGGCAAAACACACAACTAAGTACTTGAACTTTGAAATCAAACAATTTAATATTTGAACTTACTTTGCGTGTACATTAACCAATATCACAAAGGTACTATTAGCATGTACAAAAAATTTTTTAGGTACTAAATTAATCTATTTCAAAATTCAAACATTGAGCTGTTGGATGCACATGCAAACATCAAATAAAAAATAAGGACAATTGGAGAACATGTATATATGTTGGATGCACATGTGACCACCAAATAAAAGCAGAAAATAAATGCAATTATACTCTTAGAATTATAGATTTGGTATGAATAGATCTTCTAAATTCTTAAAGTTTTACTAAAATCTTAAAGCCATCAATAAAAGAATTACAAATAACCATAAAATAGATAATTAATTATGGTCTGAAAATATGTATATTTAAAAGTTATGATTTATGAATATCTAAAAAGTTAAAAATACATTATCGGTGTTTATGAAATCTATCCACACGTGATGGTACATTATTCCGAAATTAACCCTTAAAATGTTATTAATCTCAACTATAAACATCCAATGATACCACGGTAGAGACAAATTTCTTTGTTCAATGGCATGTGCAGATTTTATGTTAAAATATTAATATTCCATAAAGACAAGCTGGCAGGCAATAACGAGGATTCGCTTGGCTGATGCCTGATACATAATTAATATTAATGATCCAAACACAATTTACAAGCATGCCGACATCAATAATATTGCCCCGAACGAGCAATAAAGCCAGAAACTTAAATTGGCAGCATATCTTGATGAAAACTACAGTTAGTTTGTCGATTAAAGATTTTTATAATCATATTTCGTTTGCATGTTATGCTCATGGGAACAATAACAAATTTTGATTGTATAAACTTTATAAAAATAAATAAATAAAGAGAGAGTAAAATGGTTGGAGTATTGTCACATGTTGCTTTTTGCTAGCTAGTAGTTATTCTGCCGTTCTATCTGACAGACCTTTAATTCATCAGCTATTCATGCAATAGAATTTGTTCTTTTTCATGTATATTAATTTGTGTAATTAATTATATAAAATTTAAAAATATTATTTACTATCTAAACTTTATCTACTTTTACAATTAACTACTAAACTTTACCAATTTTTACATCAACCATCTAAATTTTACTCACTTTTACCATTAACGATCTTATTTAGATACATATATAAATAAGCTAAAAATTTATAAATAATAAATAAATACTTTTGACTTTAACAGTTAATTATAGGTAAATTTACATTTTGTCATTTACCCTTCCTTATTTCTTTGCTCTAAAACTTATTCCTTAAATAATTGTTCCGGATGTACGATGAAGTTTCCAAGCAGCTATACTGCTATATCACAAAATACACGCTTGACAATCAAAATTCCACATATAAATTTTTACACACTTACCATTAAAAATAATGCAAGATTTTTCAATCTCCTTTTTTTTTTTTTTTTTGTTAAAGAACCCATCCCATCAATTTTTTAATTGCTCAGATTTATAATCAATCGTAATTGCACACTAATATAAAATTTAATATGTTAATTACTATATTATTTTAATATTTGATAATTCAATAGTCAATCTTGTCAAGGGGATCAAAGTTCGCTCGAAAGTACCAGAGCTTCCAAATATTTTATTCCAAATTTCTATCTGATCAATGTTTTTCATAACAATAGGGTACATTTTTTATTGCCTCGTATGTTTCAAATCGTAAATTACTCATATCTACTCCATATTCATATCGCGTCCAATCACATACAATTCCATAATAAATAATAATAAAGAAAAACATTGCACCTTCTCTTTTTTTTTTTTTTTCAAAAAATATACATTACCGCAAGTAATTGGATAATTGCGCATAAAAACTCAGAAATTTCATCCCAATTGGATTCTCATCCCACGAGATCAAGAGATGGCAAAGATTTAGTCTATTTCATGTAGAGAAACCAAAGTTTAAAAATTTGCCAAAATCAACGATACCCCATACTGATTCTCATTCTAAGACTACCCTCACATTATGCATCTCCCCCTTCCAGGCAAAGCCCAACAAATTGCCACTTTCCAGGACATATTGCTCTTGCACCATATTGAAGAAGAAAGCATTGCCATTTACCAGCACTGTTTTTGGATCTCATGATTTCTCAAGAGAAGTGGGGAATAACGGAAAGAAACTGGAGTTGCCGTTTCTTGCTCCAATGTTTGCTTCACCAGAGGAAGGATTCTCAAGCAATGCAAAATTTCATTATCCAAATTTAGATTCCTGAGGTACTAAGATGCTTCTGCTGGATTGTAAGCTCACCATTTGATGGGTCAAACCATGTTTCGACTACCAAAGAAGAAATCTCGCCCATATTTGATCCAGGAGTTCCAACTAAAATAGGCTTGGGAAGAAGCTTTACACCTTGCTTCCAATATCTTTGATCTAGTTACAAGAAGCAAAAAGAATTGGTGATATTAACTCCCAGTGACCAAAGGAAATTTCATTCATATACTCATTTAGAGTCTCTATGTGTGGCCATAACAATAATTTATGCAATGCACCAGTCAAAAAGTTAAAAAAGTAGGAGACACATTGCATACAACAGCACGTGATGGGGACATACAAAGAAGAGATTTGAACGTTAAACATATGGTCAAACTAAATATGAGTGGTTCATCAGAAAATGTAAATTAGATCTAACAGGGAAAAAAGTTACCCGGGCCAGTTGATATAATAATGGAATTTTCTGCATCCATGACCCAGTCAATCCACATGGCAAATCCATGGCAAATCCCTTTAACAGTAAAATCAACCTGGAGAGAAGAGGGAATATTTACCCACACAAGTTAGGCAAACAAAATAAATAATTTAATAAAAATGCCACAGAGAGAACCTTTTAGCTGTATACAAGCTTTATAGTACCAAATAATTCGGTAATATTGACCCACATTTCTAGGATTCCATTTTATGTGACTATTGCACCCCTAAAGAAATACATGGAAGTACATCTTATTGACAGTTGAAAACACAAAGTAAAAGCAAAAGGATAATCATCTGCTTGCTTCACATAATAATCCTATAGTTCACCATCCACACATTGCCTGGATACTGGGCTGGTGAGACACTGATCATGTCTTTTGTGTAAACTAGCATTGTGCACTAGAACCACATGGTCCCACGATATTTATCAATTGATTAGTGATGCCCATTTTATTTAGTTATATCGCTTTATATGTCAGCCAACAGTTTGAAATATTGACTCGGAAAAAAATGAACAATGGCGAGAGTTCAAGTCAATTCAAGCAAGTACAAACCTTAACTTTTCCATATGTTTGGTCTATTTTCCTTGAAAAATCAAACTCCATAATAGGAAGTACCTCACTGAGCCGCTGCAATGGAGTTGCACCAGCATTAAAGTTTGTCACTGCTAATGGAATAATACTACTAACTTCAGAACCAAATGGTCAAAAACTATTTTACCGTAACAGTTCCACACTGCCAGATGTAAAAGGGAAGGCATGGACCTCCCTCAGCTGTATCACCACAGGCTCCTAAGGTACCATTTACAACTGAATGATCAAAGCCTTCAATCTTACCTAAAGCAAGGCGAGAGTTCCACAGTTCCTATACAAAAGGTTGCATTGCAATTCACTTTACAAAAAAGAAACAAATGTTTATGGAGAAATTCCAACACAGGTATATTCTCTCAAAGTGTAACACAATGAAATTTGCAGAACAAGAACGCCTCAACTTACTGGGAGAGACATGGCGCAAACTTTCAGCATCCCCTTACAAGGCACTACCAATGCATCTTTTGAAAGCACAGAATCAAGAGAAGTCCGATCCATCCTAAAACGGCAAGAAAAAAGAGGGAAAAGAAAGAAGTAATTGAGCAAACTTCTCAATAACCAAAGAAGTAAATTCCTAAAAAAAAAAAAAAGAAATATGGGTTTGCTATTTATATCATATGAGAAATTATGGGATGCATTTGATTAATTGGTTTAGCATCAATTTGACATTTATTTCAATTAGACTATTTATCAAAAAGAGATGCAAATAAAAAACAAACAATTTTACTCATAAACAGACTATGAAGATCATATACAAATAAGATACAGATGAAAAACAGACCATCCAAATAGACCCATATTCAATCTCAAATGGGAAAAGATTAAGACATGCTAATGTACCCTATTCTAGTAAAATCCAATAAATAACTCTACAAGTAGCAGGTTCTTTTGCAATCATCTACAGGCCGGATCTGACTATTGACCTAGTGGAAGGAGAAAAAAGAAGTATATGCATTTCTATGCCAAGGAACTGGTACCTGCAGCCATCAAAAGCAGCAGGCTCCTCAAAATATTTTTTCGGTTGGAAGGATTGACCCACTAAATCTATCATATTGCTGATGGCTTCTGGCCAATATTAAATGGTAAAATCTATTAGATTCCATTTTTTTGTAATTTTTCTTCTCCTCGTCTATTGAAAATTGTAGAAAGAAAGAAAACAAGAGAGAGAAACCTTTGAAATATTTTATTATGAATTTTTATAAAATAATATATCATACAAATATATATACATGTACAAAATACGGTATAAAACAAGACTAAGCTATGTGAGACATACATATAACTCAACACTCCCTTTCGAGATAGAGCATACAAATCATATGTACTAAGCTTGTTACAAATATACCCAATACAAGAACCCCTAAGAGATTTAGTCAAAATATCAATCAATTGATCATTTGAATTGATGTGACTAGTGGTATTGTAGCTAGAAATGATCTTTTCTTGAATGAAGTGACATCAATCTCTATATGTTTAGTTATCTCATGAGTGACTGCATTAGAGGATTTATGTAATGCAGCTTGATTATCATCGGGAGCAATTTACTTACGATACTTAGTGCAAATCAACTTCATATGTGATATTTTACAAAATACTAACTCCTTGAGTAACTATTTCAACCAAATAAGCTCACAAGCTGCCAAGGTCATGGTACGGCATTCTGCTTCTGCACTTGACCTAGCAACATCATCTTACTTTTTATTTTTCCATGATATTAGGTTACCTCCAATCATCACACAATTACCAGAGGTAAATCGTCTATCAAATGGAGAACCTACTCAGTCAACATCACAAAATCCAATCACTTGAGAGTGACCACGGTCTTCATATAGTAATCATCTACCTAGAGCACCTTTAATATATCCAAGAATCATGATAACTGCATTCTAATGACCTTTTATAAGGTTATTAGAGAAACTGGCTAACAACACTAACTGCAAAGGATGTATCGGGTCAAATGATAGTAAGATAATTAAGTCTATCAACCAATCGATGGTATCTACCAAGATCTGCAAAAGACCCCCCCTATACTGGTAGCAATTTCACATTGAGATCCACTGAAGAATCTACAGGCTTGCAATTAAGCATCTCAATTTCTTCTAGAATATCTAAAGCATATTTTCTCTAAGAAAGTACTATACCGAAACTAGATTGAGCCACTTCTATGCCAAGAAAGTACATTAACAAGCAATAATCCTTGATTTAGAAATATTTGAAAAGATATACCTTCAAGCGATTAATACCATCTTAATCATCACCACTTATAGTAATATCATCTACATACACTATAAAATAAATACCTTGCCCCTTAGATGTATGCTTATAGAAAACTGAATGAATAAATGTACTGCAAATCATACCAAACTGCACTACCACAGTACTGAACAAGCTAAGCTAGGCATGGGGAGATTGTTTCAAACCATAAGTAAGCATTGAAATTTACATACTAGATTAGACTCCCCATGAGCAACAAAACCAAGCGGTTGCTCCATATAAATCTCCTCTTGAAGTTCGCCATGAAGAAAGCATTCTTAATGTCCAATTGGTATAAAGGCCAATGTTTCATAGTTGCAATGGATAGAAACAAGCGAATAGAAGACATTTTAGCTACAGGAGAAAATGTATCAACATAATCCACCCCATACACCTGAATATAATCCTTGGCAACCAAGCGAGCCTTAAGTCAATCAACTTTACCATCAGGACAGACTTTTATAGCATAAACCCACCAACATCCAACAAGAGATTTACCAAGGGGCAATGGAACCAAACCCTAAGTACCATTGGCATGTAAAGCAATCATCTCTTCTTCCATCACTTGTGTCCACCCGAGATCTAAAAAGGCCTCAATCACATTTTCAGAAACAAAAATGGAAGACAAAGATGAAACAATTGTACAATAAGATGGAGATAGTCGGTGATAGCTAAGACAATTGTAAATGAGGTGAGGATTATGAGTAGAACGGTTACCTTTTCTGAGAGCTATGGGAAGGCCTACTTGAGGTAGGTCCTTAGCAAGTGGAGACGATGAATCCAAAGGTGAGTCAACAGGAGCCTCTGGAAGATGTGGTGTGTCTGATGAAGGCAAATACTGAAAGCACTAATGATAAACCTATAATGATGGAGGGGAAGTAACAGGGACAGACTCAAAGGCAATAGAATCAAAAGCAACAGGAACAAAGCCGAGAAGAGTTAACTGAGATGGAATAGGTAAGACCTCAAACATTGGACTCAGATGAACAATAAATGGAAGAAGATTCAAAGAAATTAACATAAGGGAATAACGCTTGTAACTTTTTTAATGTTTGGAGCAACCAAGAAAAACACACTTGATGGAATGCACCAATAGTTTATCCTCGCCCAAAGACATTATGAACAAAACATGTGCAATCAAAGATTCGTAATGGAAGAGCATACAGCGGTTGATCAAGGAATAAAATGGTGTGAAGAATCTTGTGCTAAAGTATAGAAGTAGACATTCTATTGATGAGATGATAAACAGTGAGAACAGCATCAGCCCAAAAACGAGTGGGTACATGATGGTGTAAAAGAAGTGGACGAGCAATTTCAATTAAATGTCTATTTTTACACTAAGCAACTCAGTTCTGTTAAGGTGTATAAATACAAGAGGATTGATGTAAAATGCCATGAGAGGACAAAAATTTAGTAAATAGAGTAGAAAAGTATTCAGGAGCATTGTCACTACAAAAAATTTGTATAGATGTATTAAACTGTGTTTTGATTTCAATACAAAATGACTCAAAAAATTGAAAATATTCATAGCAACTTTTCATTAAGCATAACAAAGTCCAACGCGAATAGTCATTAATGAATGTTACAAAGTACTGAAATCTCAAAAGATACGACACGACTATGACCCAAATATCAAAGCAAACAACAGCAAAAGGAGGGAGCCTCATTAATGACTCGCTTAGGAAACAGTCAGACTGTTTCACAAGTTGATAAAACTCACATTCTAGGAAAGACAACTGAAATAAATGAGGAACCATCTTTTGAAGCTTAGAGAGATTAGGATGACCAAAACGATTATGGAGACGAGCTGGAAACATGGTAGCAGAACATGTAGTAGAAGAACCAGAGGGTTGGTGAGGTAGTAAAGCCCTTATGACTCCCATCTTGTATCAATCGTCTATCCCATACTGAGATCCCAAAAAATGACATAATGAAGATCAAATTTAATAGAACGGTCTAGAGCACGAGTGACCTTACTAATAGAAACAAGATTAAAAGGACAATATGAAATATAAAGAACACAATCCAAAGTCAAGGATAGTGAGGGTTATATACAACCCACAACTTTAGCTACAGTTTTGGCATCCGTTTGCTACAATCACGGAAGGTAATCAGGCAGATTTTGAAAAGTACGAGAAAAGATGAGAATTTCCAAAAATGTGTTCAGAAGTACCAGAATCAACCACCCAAGGACCTAAAGAAGAAGTTTCAGTGAGACACGCAACAGAATTACCATGGTGGGCAAGGGAAACAGTAAAAGATGAGGACTGGTATGAAACCTGATACTGAATATAATTCTTAAGATCAGCTCCAATAAGAAGGAGAGATTCCCTATGCTGTCCATCAGAAGGTGTAAGATTGGTATTATAAATGACATTAGCCCATGGAGGGTGTCCATGCAACTTATGGCATTTGTCCTTAGTAT
Source organism: Combretum micranthum (assembly GCA_024138025.1). Taxonomy (NCBI): domain Eukaryota; kingdom Viridiplantae; phylum Streptophyta; class Magnoliopsida; order Myrtales; family Combretaceae; genus Combretum; species Combretum micranthum. The sequence goes on from JAMXBD010000589.1 coordinate 237,962, forward strand.
GACCCCTCATATGACAATAAATACACCTAGGACGATTTTCCCTATTACCTCCACAATCTCCACTTTGTTCTTCTCTTGCATTTATGCGATTTTTGGAAGCCATTTGAGAAGCTAGAGCTGAAGCATCTATAGGAGAAGAACCATGCGGAGGTGCATTAGAAACCAATGACACACAAAGAAGGTGAGAGAAAACTTCATCCATAGTCGATATAGTAGGATTGGCTAGTATTTGATCACGAACTGAAGTAAGATTAGGACCAAGAGTAGCAAAAATGCAAACCATGAAAAATTTGTCTCTCTTAGCCAAATCATCCTTGAGAGACTGACCAGGAGGGAATCAAAAGTTATACTCAGCCTTAATAGATGCCCATTTGCCAAGAAAACCAGTCATAGACATACCCGACCATCTTATATTAAGCAAATTGGATATTACCAAGTACAAACATTGAATATCATTAGTATAAAGAGCCTTTGCCTAAGTCCAAACATCACATTAATTAGTATAATGATTATAAATTGGATGAAGAGAGACGTTATCAGCTCTCAACCCAGTGATCTCTATGCTTCATTACAGCATTTGGTTGAGTAGTCAAATGGTCCTATAAACCCTAGCCCATACACCATAATTCAAAAACTTTGAACAAGAGATGTAATTGGAACTCCACAATAATTTTCCTGTTGCGATAGCCAGAGTTGGTGACAAGTAACTCGAATAAGGATCAGATTTTGAGAATGAACCATCAGTAGTCATGTTGGAATAAAGACAACCTATAAGAAGATTGAACAAAATCGTCAAGAGGCTACTGATTGACAGCAGACAGCGGCAATTGACGATGGACAGCGGCAGAAAAAGGCTGTTTTTTATGGGTTTTGACGGCCAAACCTCAATAAGTAAGAGCAGCAGGCGCGTGTCACAAAGACGGCCGAAAAATGAAGTTTTGAGGGTGATCTAAAAGGACACAGACAACCAGCAACGACGACAGCATGTGGTGGCGCGTGTGGGAGCTTCTGGCAGCGAACTTCATGGGTTTTGACGCTAGAGAAGAGAGGAACACGGTGATATGATTTGATTTGAAATCCAACACCGGGAAGGGATGCAACACACCTTGACAATTGACGAAATTAGGGTTAGGGTTTATGTTTTAGGTGATTTAGATTAATTAGAGTTTCTCACCTTATGGCTCTAATACCATGTAGAAAGAGAAAGAAGAAGAGAGAAAAAACTTTGAAATATTTTATTATTAATTGTTATAAAATAATGTATAGTACAAATATATATACATGTACAAAATACGGTATAAAACAAGACTAATCTATGTGGGACATACATATAACTCAACAAAAATATTCCATCACAGGCTCATATTCTAGAGTTTTATCAGTGAATACCACATTGTCTTAGGAACATAATTATATAGAGCAATAAAAACAAATTACATTGTTAATTTCTTTTTCCTATATATATTTATGCACCCTTAGGAGATACTGTTAGATTGGGGCATATCTTATTTAGGTAAAGTTAAGAATATAATCTTGTATCAAAGTGTATAAAATAGTTATAACCAAACTCATACTATGAGTCACCTTAGCTTCCAAACGTAAAGAAAGGGAAACACATAGCAAACACTGGAAAATGGCCTGTTTGCTAGACTCCTAGTCTCTGCATGTAACATATTGTCCACCAAGAAAGGATGTTCCAGACATTTGCAACCATCCCAAAATGATAAAGACTATTCTCTTCTTAGGAATTTATATTTCCCCAACCAACTGTACTTTTGCTTGAGGTCATTACGGTTGTGCTTCACCAAACAAATCTCATCATGCAAATTCTGCCAGGAAGTGTCCAATACCAGGTAGGCAAAGAATGCAACTTCTAAATTCTTACATAACAAGTCATTTGTAGAACTAGGCATGAAACAGACTGCATCAAACAGAGGCCAGGAAATTCAGCACAAAGCTAACCTTGAAAATATGATGATTTTGTTTTTCCAAGTTAAGAAAGAACTTGGGACGGAAGAAATTAAGACAATATACCAGAAAACCTAGTGCATGAAACACCTCAATATTTCTCACTTAAATGTGACTTGAAAATTATTTACTTTTCCAGAATAATTTGGTTTGCTTAAGATGAATCTAATCATGAAATTTTAATCTTGAGTTGAAAGAAAGTTCGTTATCACCCATGCATGAAATGAGAATGGCTTTCATGGCATGCATGAAACAATCATTGGGAATATGAACATGATGGCATAGGAGTTCACATGTAGAGTAAGAAAGTAGCCTCTTATCTACCAGAAACGTAAATTCTGCCAAGGAAGCATGCCTTCAGTGCCATAATAAAATGGTTCAGCAATTAGTAAGTCCACCTGCACAGATATGCAAACTGCATTACACAGGCTATAAATCTAGTCAGCTCCAAGTAAAGCTAAATTATTAAGGCAACTGACATCTTTCACCAGGTCTACACAAATATTAACAACCTGGTCAGACCTCAATAACTTAAATGGATCAAGAGGTAAATAGAAGACATATTAATTAAAATATTGTGACTGTAGCAACCCCTATCATTTTCACGAATAATATTCCAGGCATTGCATAACATACTCTAAATCATGGACAATACCTCTTTCTCATGAGTATCATGGAGAGTCAAGCACATTGTCTTCTTTTTAACAATTTCCACGCGATCCATTGAAAAGCCATTGGCAGCAGAAACTGCTTGCAAATATTGGCCACCCTTATCTTGCAAGCCAGGAAAAAATGCCAGTATCTTTGATGCTTTTGAAAGACAGGCAACAGCAATTGATAGAAAAATGCTATCATCTGCAATAATGCATAATGAGGGAAGTTTCTTCTGCAACTGCAAATCAGATAATACAATTAAACAATGCTAGAAGAAATTTTTCAAAAACTAAATAATTCTACTGCATACAATGAGACCAAGATTTTAAGCTAGTCCAGAGACCGGAATATTAGGAAGTCCAATAATTATTCTGGTCACAATGAAGCAAAATAGCTGAAAATGAGACAGGCAAGAAAATACCGCATTTGCAATGGCTTTTAGCATGGAAGACCTCCATTCACAATCTCCATAGGTAGCTATTTTTTCTGGGGAAAGAGTGATATGAAAATCTCCTGCCAAGACGCCACTTTGGTCCTCTGTCAACATTGAGCTATGGGCTCCAAGTTGATAGGAAATACCAGTTTCATTGTGCACTCCATGTAAAGAAACCTCTTCACCCTCCAACAGTGGCACTCCCCTCCCTGGAAGAAACCAAACACACTGCTTCCAATGGTCACACCATTTTCCAGCACCTAGCACGCATCATAAAACCATGATCATTGATCTTCTCTTCAAAATTCAAAGAGATGGCTCCTGTGATCAATATGAGGTGAAATTGTGCTTATCGGAGTACTTCTAATCCTTTTCCAACTAAAGAATCCTAATTATCATAGGATGCTCTTATTCTAGAAGATTTCAGTAGAAAGCACAATAAGCTACCTAAAAATATGGGGAAAATGAATTTAGACGTGATATACATTTTATTACTAGTTCCATCAACACTTAAATAGCCCTTGTATTAACAACATTAGAACAAATTCATAGCCATAGCAGATATTCAGATCCATTCAACAGCTAGAGAGGCACTATAACTTACATGCTTCATTTTGACACGAAACCCAACCAGGAGAGGTAGAATAATAAATTGAACCTTCACGGTCAAGTTGCAGAGTCCACCTGCGAGTATTTGTTAGTTAAGAAAAGCCTACCGTTAAAAAAAAAATGATTGAATAGAAAAGAAATAGAACAAACATTTTTTACCATGAAACCACAGCATGAGCTTGACCATCGCCAGCGGCCTTTATGTATAATGCAGTTTCACCACAACTCATTGGCCGCCTCCAGAAATCAAACTCAAAAACTCTGAATGGTTGGGAGAGCTGGATGAATTCTATATTGAATTGAAATTAAACCACTTCATGTCTGAAGAAATTTGAAAATGGAGAGATGAAGGTTACCAGCTTAATTTCTTTGGCTAAAGCATCACAATGCATGGGATGTTGCTTCAACTGAACATTTAAAATTCTTTCCAACCCAGTGGGAACAAGATGGATGCCATCTGATGCTTCTGCTTCATAATTGTACAAATTATGCAGCTTCTCCAAATATTTGCATTCAACCAACTGGAAGTTCAAGACAAAAACATATAGAAATAATCGGTTGTTCGTTGACCAAAATAAAGATGTGACATTAATTGGAAGTGGCATGCCCCATGGTATCATGAGAAGCCATAGGTAAGTTGACACCACATAACCAAACATATGTCATGGACAGACACAGCAATGGACTTGAATGCATATCATCTATGCAACATATATGATACTCCGCAAAATTACAGGTGCTGCATATTTACAGCGAAATAATCTAAATGACAATAGCAATTGGTCTAACCAATCTTAGAAATCAGAAAATATCGAATAAAAAGGGAGTCTCAACTGCAAAACAATCTTACAGGTCAAAACCCTTATTTATATCTATTACATGTTTCACATTACCATTCAAAATGTTGGTAAAGCAGCCCAATCAAATAATATCCACAAAGGCTCACATGTGACAATACAGAGAGAATGTCACCATATCCCCCTCACCTAAGACATTTACTCTGGTTGAGAACATTCATTGTGACTGTTAATGGGCGTAGGGTAGCTGTTATTAGTTACGGGAGGTTGTACTGTAACATGGGGATTTCAGCAGGCACAAATCGAACAATCCCCTCCACTGCTGTTTCCATTATCATTGACTAGTTATTGAGTCTGGACTCCCCATAGGAGAAACCAGTTATAACAAAGACATTCTTTTTGGCTATTTGAGAAAGACAAAATCATAAGTATTCTTTTTAAAAAAATAAAAGGGGATGGTAGAAAAATTTAAAGAGAACATCACACAGACAATTAACTTGAACCCAAAAAAATAATTGTTACAAAGTATTTTCAAATCCTAGCGAGGCTGAAGACACAACAAAGCTAATTAAAAGTGCCTCCCTCGTCCTCTTCCTGAAAGAATTTACACCTCATATCCTCAGACGACATTGGATAGTTCACAGCAATATGAACCATCCATTTGGGTGGGGGTGGGGGGTTATGCAGTACATGGAACCTTCTGCAGTCATGTACATGCATATGTACAACTTTTAGTAGCTACCATATATCAAGGTTTTCTTTTTCTTTTTTTTTTTTTTGTTTGTTTTGTTTTTGTTTTGTTGTTGTTGTGGGGTGGGTGTTGGTGGTGTGGTTGGTAAAATGCTATAGTATATGAAGTTGCTTTAACTCAATTTCTATCTGTCTGTGTAATGTTAAAAACTGAAGTTTATGTTAACTCATTGGCTATATTAATCTCATGGAACTATGGAAAGAGCTTATCACCTGGCCAAAAATAGTTGCTCGGTATGGCACTGTTAATGGATTGTCCACCAACAGCTTGTCATACGCATGTTGTAAGGTAGGTATCAACCCTTCACCAAGCAACTCCGAATCAAGTATCTCGCTAACCTGCACTAAGAACGTAGAGAGAATTAATAGTATAGTACATGAAGTGTGCATGCTCTTCAAATATTTGCTGTTCTAGAATTTTAACACCCATTTTTATATGGATCCACCTTTTCACAGGACTGATCCTGCTATTCAGATTGTGAATGAGATTTAACATTAAAGAAATTTACTCCTTTTGTGTCATGTCTCCAAACCATGTCTACTAAAGACACAGATACCCAGAATGTGGTACTCACCAGAACATCTGCCTGCGATTCTATGTCTACACCGACTTCGAGTTCATCAGACCGTTTGTTGATTAGATGAATGTTCTTTGTCATTTGATTCAGATGCATAACTTTCCTCATTAGCTTGACCATTGGAAGATACGATTCACATGCTGTAACTTTTCCCTGGACATCAGAAGAAGAAGCAGTGTCATTGCAGCCCACTGCTTGAGCAGCCATCATTGATAGTAACCCAGTTCCTGCACTGCACATCACGTCCAGGTAATCACCAAAATGAAACACAATCTTAAGCAGAAACAAAAGATGGGCCCTTCTATAGGTTATTACAATATGGTATGGCAATTAAGCCACTGATGTACCTTTTACACCACTATAATGGACACATCAACTGAAGAGGCTTGTTTATATCGACAATATCCCAACCTTTTGAGTATAAAGTTGTATCCAAAGTCATTATTATATAAAATGAGTTAATCTTTGTCCTTGAAAGCCTCACCTTTTTCTTTTTTACCCTCCTTGACAGTTTATCTGGTACTTTTTATTCATTTCAAGACATTGTCACTTCAAGTTTCAACTGCGCCATCCATAACTGCTTTGCTACAGGTACTCTTCTTCCAACATTAAGAATAATGATCTTATGTTAATTTCAAAGTACAACCAATCCCCAAGTAGTCACTCAATACCAACCACTAAGCCATGTAACTTCGCCAATAAAGTGATATCTGATAGCTTAGTAAATAAATTACTACCTTTTCAACTAATGCTCAAAATCCAGAATTCATTTATCTGAAACTGTTGCTTTCCATACTTGCTTGTCTTAATGCCAATCCTTCTTCCAGACGAAGAAATTGAAAGGGCATAAAAAAATGCAGGTTTCCTACTGTTTAGCATCAGACACAGGGCAGCAGATAAACTACACTAAATCAACTTTCTTCTTTAGTAGCACCTCCTCTCAAGCAGTTAAAGATGAGATTAATGGTCTTCTTACTATGCCCATCAGCTTCAACCCCACCTACTACGTTGGACTACTAAGACATTGAGAAAACTACAAGAACGATGCTTAGTTACATAAAGGATCACACAGCAAAGCTCCAGGGATGAAAAAGAAACCTCTCAGCAACAGCAGCAGAGAAATTCTTGAAGCAAGGTCGCAATAATACCAAATATTTAATCATTAAGTTCTGGCTGAAGCAACATAAAAATGAACAATATGTCCATAATTTAGTTGAAATTAGTTAACTAATTGCAAGCCACTAGAAGGACTACGTATTAAGAACATAAAGACCTTTGATCCAGCCCTACGTGCTAAATCTGGTTTCGCAAGTGCAGAAATAGAAGCGTTGGAAAGGAAGGAATATTTGAAGAAGGGGAGCATGTGCAGGTCATAAAGGTAGGACGGTAAGGGTATTACACGGTGCTTGGACACCTAGTTCATCAAGTTTCAAGCTTCATATGAGTAGAATCCTTAAAAATATAAACACATGTAATGGTTTTATTGATAAAAAAATATACTAATTAAAATAACCCCTCTCAACTAAAATAGAAATTATGAGCATGACTTGCTTGCAGTCAGACAGAACTGAATTCCACATAGGGCCAGGTGCAATATGCTGGTGTACAATTCTGATAATATTTAGCTGGATGGCTTTGCAATTTGTATTCCATGTGAATCTCCTAAACAGATCGAGTCACTGCTATGGGAAGAAAATTTTGCTAGGTTCTCACTGATGACACATTCAAAAACTAATGAAGTTCCAGAGCTCTGTTCAGTTCGCTCCAGCAGCTCAATGACTATGATGCTTCTATAATCTATATAATTAAAATAAACACCAAAAACGTGGCGACATGTGTGGCTACACATGCCAGATGGAAGATGTGTCCTGGCCCCTAGTACATAAAGAGTGACCAGCTATCTAGCTTTCTTTATTTCCCTAACTTGAAGTATTTGACGGACCGAAATCATAAATAGGATGACAAACTCTTTCTAAATACATAACAAGTATTGGTACTTTCCAATTCTGATCGTCCATAGAGAAAGCATCATCTTTCTGATTTCCCTACTAAACCAGTAATTGATATTCCAAAATACTAGAATGCCATTACAATTAGATCATTTATTTGCATCATCATCCTTGCAGGTTCACCAAATTATCATAAGAAATTACAGAGAGTTGAAAGTCAAGCAACAGTATTTCAAAAATTCAATGCATTCAATAATGGCCCCATTCCAACAGGCAAACAATCAATTCTCAACATCTAATTACCGATCAGTCAAGTCTAAACCTGCCTTTCAGTTAACTTCCAAGTTAACCATTTTTTGTCCAGACAATGTTCACGATGCCTATGCACTTTTTCATCTTTTCCATACTTGCTTTTTCGTGAAGTATGTAATCAATTTGAAACAAGGAAACTCATTTTTCAGGCTTGTTAATTTAGACACCTTTAACAGGACCCTTGTTATTTAAAACAAGATCAACTTACCCAGAAACTCGAACCCAATACATCGAAGAGGATCAGCAATGGTATCTGGGGTTAGGCCCATTTTAGTCGGCAACACTCCTAGGGAGAGAAAAGTCTTTTTGATTATTCATTTTTCTCATTCATGAAAGAATTATAATACAATAAAAATATTTATAATAGTTCTAACATCTCTTATATTTAATCAGCATTTGCTAATAAACCTTTACTAGTTGAGATATCAATCTAATTTTCATAACAACCACCAAATTTTGTAATAGACATCTTCATATCAAGTTAACTTTTCCTCCTCCTTATTTCCTATATTAAAAAAAAAGGGCACAATGCACATAACAAAATGGATTCAATTCCATTTAAACTACAAAAAACCATTTCACAGTCTTCACATACTTAAAACCAAAACTCCATAGTTTGAGAACGGGAAAAAAACAAAAAGAACAAACTTGTTATTAAAAAGAAAAGGTGAAATTTAAATACCCGATATCAAGAACATGACAAGGCTTAGTGATGGTCTTCTCTATAGCTTCCCTATAAGCTTTATTCCTCGGAGAATCATTCAGCATGTCGAGATACGACGTCGTGGCGAGGAAATAGTTATGTGGGTTCGTTAAAGTTGATTCCTTTCCATTGTCAGTTTCAGTTTCGTTCTCTTCGATGACGACCCACTCGGAGTTTCCGGTGAGTGGGTCGAGTTTGAGTTGGAAAACTCGACGAGCTGACTCAGAGGCCATGGTTCGAGCTGAGAGGATGCTGGAGTAAGAAGACCAAGGATTGAGAAGAAGGGTTTTTACGGTTTTACTTTTCGTGATCAGAAATGCCATGAAAATTGGATGGACATGGTTAGGGTGGCCATAAAGATTAAAGAGTGCGAGGAGATACTGGCGAAAGGAAATTAATATCACTGGAAATTATGAAAATGCTATTGTAATAAATGAGGTAGTCTCGTTTTTCAAAAAGAGGAGATTGTAACGCTATAAAAGCGTCGCGGTTAACTCACTACTCATATCCCTCTTCTTCATCACACTCCACCACGATCATTTCCAATAAGTTGCAGGTTAGGCTACAAACGAGTCGAATTAAGTCGGTTCGATACAATATCAAGTCCAAACTCGATTCGAATAAAATACTCGAAACTCGAACTCGATCGATCCTTAATTTTTAAGCTCGAATTTGACTCGATTTAATACCTGATAAACTGGATTCAATTAAGCCTGATTATTCTTTTAAATATTAATTTAACTATAAAGTATGTTTAATACTCGATTAACTCAAACTTGACTCGACTCGATTTAATACTTAATTAAGCTCAATTAAGCTCACGAACTCACCAAGCCAATTATTTTAGAGCTCGAACTCAAACTCGGTAACTACTCGAGTAGCTCGAACCCGAGCTTGACTCAATTGTAAGCGAGTCAAATTCGAATTTTCATCGGGTTGAACTCGAATAACTCGCGAGCTGTCTCGACTCACTTACAACTCTAGTTGCAGGAAACCTAAAATAATAATAGCCCATTCACTTCGGAATAAGGAGGAATGAAATTTCAATTCAAAAAGAATATAATAGAGTTATAATCGCTATTATAATATTCACTTAATGTAAAAAGTAAAACAAGTAATTATTAGAGTAAAATGTAAAATATCTATAATGTCCCTTGTATTTATTATAGAAAGAGAATAATTGTATAGGTGTTATTTTTAAGATAGGTCTATTTATGACAAAATTTAAAAATAGACCATTAAATTAGAAATCATGGATTCAAGACATAAATTGTTATTCATCATTTTACATAATAGCAAGTCATCATGAATTGTCATTCATTTCAAGTGAACACCATAATATCAGCTTCACATCGAATGAGAAAGGAATGAATAACTATTCATGTCAAGTGAACAGACTGTAGGGGGCTCTAAAATACCCTAACCGCAAATTTATTTACCAATTCTACTTTTATATTGGCCCCGATTATGATAACAATGAGGACCTAGATGCACAAATCAGGTCAAAAACATAAAGAGATAAATAACCAAGCCAAAAACAAAGTGAACATAAAATTAAAAAAGTAAGAGGCATTTTCACAACACATGTGGTAGGCAAATTTCAAAGGTGCGATTAAGCAGGGTATTAACTTTGAATGGATTGTTTGTTTAGTTTGGGGTTTCATTAAATATCGTCACTTAGCTTTGTGACATGTTTTGTGGAAATTCTTAGTTTAAGTCGCTCATTTTTTTCACATGGCACTTGTGGTGAACGGGTCATCTAGTAAATATTGACCTATAACAAATATACCTAGAACACATTATACAAACCTAGAATATCCAGCAACCTAGGACAAATTCTTCGACCTAGAACATAATCAGATGAACTTTAGACATCCATTAACCTGGAACAAAACAGAAACCTAGTACATATAGAAAGACCTAGGACATTCCTCAACCTAGTACAAAATAAAGAACCCGGTACATTTCGAACAAGTCCTATCATTGTTTGTCTTATGTCCGGTTATATCTTCTAGGTTAGGAGTCCTAGGTTACACCGTATTTCCTAGCTCGATAAAGAAGTTCCAAATCATCGAACAGCTAGAACAAATGTGAATAACTAGAACAGATTAATGGAACCTAGGAAATTCCTTAACATAGTATAAAATAAAGAATCCGATACATTTCGAACAAGTGCTATTATTGTTTGTCCTATGTCCAATTAGATCTTCTAGGTCAGGAGTCCTAGGTACGTGACCTAAGTTACAACATATATACTAAGTCAGCAAGGAAGTTCCAAGTCATCGTACAACTAGAACAAATATGAATACCTAGAACAAATTAACAGAACTTAAAACATTCCTCAACCTAATACAAAATAAAGAACTCGGAACATTTCAAACAAGTGATATCGTTGCATGTCCTATATCTAGTTAGACCTTCCAAGTCAAGAATTCCATGTACGATGTCCTAAGTTACGACATATGTACTAAGTTAGTAATGTTAGTGTTTTTGCCCAAGGCCAAATATTTGATATTTTCATTTTATGGGTTTATAATTAGACCTATAGGAATTATTATATTTATTATTCTTAAATAGTTTTAGAATAATAAATGATTACGACATATAATTAATATTTAATGAAATAATGTATTTTGTTAAATATAAAATAAATATCTCATCATATTTATCTTCTAGGGTTTCATATGTCTATATATATAGATCTATAGACAGCCTTTTAGGTAAGACTCTTTGACGTCACATTAGACGGTAGAGAAATTCTGCAAACCTAAAAAAAATTTTCGAAACCCTAGAGGGTGTGAGAAATTCGTATCTCTAGGAGCCCCTTCGAAACCAAATCTAGAAGCGTTCTAGATTGCGCTAGCACGCAAGAGAAGAATCCAAATCAAGGTCATTTTCGTGTGGATACCGTAGAGGGCGTTCGCAACATGGCAACGTCTACAGATCTGTATCATCAAATACCTTTTTGAAATCTAAAAGGTAATAAAACTTGAACTTTTATTTTCGTTTTTGTATCTAATCAAAAACACATGGATACTGGAATTAGGATTTTAATTTAAAAAAAAAATTCCGCTGCAAAACTGATAACAAAACCCAACAAGTAAGGAAGTTCTAGGTCATCATACAACTAGAACAAATGCAAATACCTAGAACAAATTAACAGATCCTAGGACATTCCTCAACCTAGTACAAAATAAAGAACCTAATACAGTTTCAAACAAATGCTATCATTGTTTGTCATATGTCTAGTTAGATCTTCCAGGTCAGGAGTCCCATATACGATGTCCCAGGTTATAACATATGTACTAAGTTAGCAAGGAAGCTCCAAGTCATCATACAGGGTTCGATTGTATATATTATGTTGGGGTTGGTTGAAATTTTCAAATTTTATAAAACTAATTGGTCTTTTCAACTTCAGTTTGGCAACTTCCAACATTCATGGCAAGCACACCTACCAAGGTAGTATAGAAAGAATTAGGGATCTATTTGGATGGTCTATTTTTCATCTGTATTTGTATCTATATCGAAAAGATATGTGTAAATATATCCAATTTGTATTTATATATTTGATCTATTTGATCTTTTCATGAGAATTGTTAACTTTTTTTATCTATATCTATCTCTTAATAAACAGTTTATTAGAAAAAAAAAGTTTGAAAAAAGTGTTTGTATCTATTTAGAAAAGCTAAACAAACATACCCTAGTTCAGATCCTTGGTGGCAACTATTATACTCACATTCCACTTACTATCTAGCCAAGAAAAAAGCTCAGCAATACATGATAAAAAGAAAAGAAGCTATGTTAGGTTAAAAATATTCATAAAGCTTTTAGGGCAAAAACTTAAGATGGGTTTGTAAAAATGCAAGACGATAGCCCAAGTTTTGCTTTACCAATTTCATTTCATGTGAATTCAAATCTAAACTCTGAGAGAGTTTGTTGCTGATGTATTTGTACTGTCAAATTCACTAAGTTAAACTAAAGCTTCTCTCGAAGTCAATGGTTCAAGGTCTAGACCAAACCACCGAGATCTCTTCTCAAGCTATCAATGACGTAAACCCGTATAAAGCTTAAGAATCCTTTAGTTTAAAAATCCATTTTAGTATTTAAAAATAAGAGACAGAAAGCCTCACAATCCTCTCTCAAGGCAATTATGAATAACTCCACTAGTAGCCGAAAATCTATCCAAAAGAACGACCTCTCAACCTATTCAGTTGAAATCAAACATGGGTCAACAGGTGTGCACCACACAATTAGATCCATACAAATAGATTCAAGCTACTTGTCACAAATACTCAGTCAATTGACTTGAAAGTGCATTTGATTTCATGTGAATCACAATTTAGATTTGCAAACCAGAGGTTATTTCTCCATAGATATAAAGCTTAAGAAGATGATCTAAAGAAATAATATGAGATTAATCAAAAGATATTATAATTCGAGACACACTCTTGCAAAAATTACAAACAATGGGTTAAAATGATTTTTACCCAAAAAACTACAAGATCTCCAAAGTAAGAAAAAATAAAATTCTTTCGCTCCAAAAATTCTCTCTCTATACCATGTTAGTATTATTCTATCATATGTACATTATACATTCTATCGCGTAACTTTTCATGTTTATTTATAGGCTCAGGTGCTGGCGTAGCAGATTCTTCATAACAGAAAGCAAATTCTTTATTCACGCGCACGTCTAAAATGTGTACTTAATTGTTGCGGGTCACATGGGAGCTGTGGTTGAGTGCTTCCAGAAGGAAGAAATCAAGCTCGACACTTAAACGCTTAAGAACACTTGCGTTTTTGTCTATTGATCTATTGAGGGTAGAATTGAGGTAGTCGAGACTCGTATGGCTAAGGCTCGAGGTAAAAATGGACAGAAAATTATCTTCAAAAGGCAACTGTCGAGGGTCGAATATGAGGTTCGACAAAAGCTTTTCTGTAGAATGATGCTCAATCTCCAAAAACAAAAGTTGAGGGTCATGTCAATGGCTCGAAGTTGAGGTGCAACAGACCATTTTTCCTTGTTTCCCTTCCTTTGTTTGGCCTCAATAGTGATTCTTACAGGGCCCGATTTTGTTCTTCTTTTACTTTGTTTGTTGTTTCTGCTCCAAACCTAATATTATAACTTAAATTCTACTTATTTGGATTCAGGAGCTACAAAACAACAATTTCCATTAAAAGCACAAGTTTTATGGAAATTTACTTAAAATCATAGCAAAATTAATCCAAATTCCCATGGAAATGATAGAGTAAATAAGATTTACCAATACAATTAGAACAAATGTGAATACCTAGAACAGATTAATAGAACCTAGGATATTCCTCAACCTAGTACAAAATAAAGAACCCGGTACATTTCGAACAAGTGTTATCATTGTTTGTGTTATGTCCAGTTAGATCTTCCAAGTTCGAAGTCTCAGGTACAATGTCCCAAGTTACCCCATATGTAATAGGTTAGTAAGGAAGTTTTTGGTCATCATACAACTAGAATAAATGCGAATACCTAGAACAAACTAACAGAACCTAAGACATTGCTCAATGTAGTACAAAATACAGAACTTTATACATTTCAAACATGTGCTATTATTATTTGTTCCATATCTAGTTAGATCTTCCAAGTCAGGATTCTCTAGTATGATGTCCCAGGTCACAACATATGCACTAGGTCAGCAAGGAAATTCCAGGTCATCATGTAGCTATAACAATTGCTAATACCTAAAACAAATTAACTAAACCTATGACATTCTTCAACTTAGTACAAAATAAAGAACCCGATAAATTTCAAACAAGTGTTATTGTTGTTGTCCTATGCCCAGTTAGATCTTCCAGGTCAGGATCACCAGGTACAAGGTCCTCGGTTACCCTATATGTCGTAGGTCAGCAAGGAAGTTCTAAGTCATCGTACAGCTAGAACAAATGCGAATACCCATAACAAATAAATAGAACCTTGGACATTCATACCAATTGAATGAGTGTGCATATGTAGTTCAAAATTAACAAAACTTAGGCATTCATCAACCTATGATCAAACATTAAACATAGTACACAAAAATGCTAGTACATAGAATAAGTGCGCTCACCTACAAAAACAGCATGGGTTGGTTATGTTTGTATATCAATCTATCTAATTTCTTTCATTTGGATACCAACCTGGCCACCTGCAAAGAAAAACTTGGGCTGGTTATTTATGTGGTCACTCCATCTCTTTTGTGTTATAAAAATGTACCACAATGCGAGAGATCCTATAGATAATTGTATGACTAACGAAAACTTTATGACACAACGTGGGAAATGGATAATGTGTACCAATTATGGCTGAAGGCATCATGTGTGTCCGTATATTGGCAATGGACACCATGTGCGAACATGTCCATGTAATTTGCTTTGTTCAGCCTCTGATTGCTTCCATCTCCTCGAAATGATTTGTGTCAATCCTCATCTCCAAACACACCAACTTCCTCATTCTTTACTTGTAATGTATTGGATGTGGCTATATTTAGGCATATATTCGGACAAGTTTTCTAAGTATGCCATGCTCTATGGTATTTGCTGCACTTTCATGGGCCGTTGGGCGGCTTCTTTCACTTTCGCATCATTGTTTTCCCCTATCGCTTAAGTAGATCCTTGATTCTCGCTTTAAAGTTCATGCTATCTTCTTCAAATGCACCCTCCACCATAGAAAGTCCCTTTACTTTGGCTAATAGTTATGTAGCCTCTCCTAAGACTTCTATATAGGATTTAGTTGTTTGACTAGCCTAATAGCACAATTGATTGCAGGCAGTTGCCTATACTCCATACCTGGTCCTCCAATCCATGCTCATCTACTCGTCATTAGCCAACAAGCCCTCATGGCTATATAACTCTCTTGCCTTCTTAGTCTACCTATTCATAATTAGGTCTAAAGGTATTTGGACTTGTTCCTCAACCTTTGCTATGTGAATTGCATGACAACCAAGGAGCCCATTCGTCTCAAATTCCAAGCATGAGCATTGTATGGATGGTTCATTGTCTTATACACCACATGCTCCACCTTTGTCTCATCTCTGTATTGTCACACATATATTGTCTAAAACCTGTGCCATCAGTTTTACCGACCATATACTAAAGGCCTTCTACATAAATTTAGACATGGATCTTGTTAAACAAAGTTCACGTGAACACATTGGCAACATTGGGTTTTACTCATATTCCCACATATCTAGCCATCTAGCCTGAAGCACCTTAGGTCAGACCAGGTTAATTGTACGAATTCCAAATCCAAGAGCATCTCACTAACAACCATTATAATTTAAAACCAGACATGTGATAACCATTACAATTTGAAAACAGAGATATGATATCACCAGCATGGTTTGTAACATCTAAAATTGAATGAATAATCCAAATGAATAGACCTGACACTAATCAACCTAACATAAATGAATAGACCTGGGACATTCAATGACCTATAATAGATAAATAAACTTGGGACAACTATAAACTACATAACATATCTAGCAATCGACCAATAATGAATGAACAAGGACGAATACAATAACTTAGAGTCTTACCTTTCAAAGAGGCTAATATATAGTGCATAGTTCAGAACGACTATCTCCTGTTGATTAGGCATTGGGAATGGTAGATGAACCTTGCCCTTAGGAAAATTTTCCCTAACAAACTACATGAATACAACATCAATAATCAATAGCAGGTATGGTCGATCCATTAGTAGAAGAACAAGCAATGATTCATTATAGAAACTGACCTTTGGATATTGTGTTATGAGCCTTGTTTTTTCTGGTCATGGCTTTGGTGAGGTGTAGGCTTTCAATGGCCGAGAAGTGTTGTTGGTGGAACCGTGCTTACCCCTACATCCCTTTGGGCATGGGTCTGTTAATGGCAACTTCAGGTAATGGCTCACCTAGTGCTTAATAGTTTTTCGAGTCAACTCAGCCACTAATGATGATGCAATAACAGACGATCCTGATTGCTCTGCATCCTACAATGCATGTGATACAATAATAGAACTTCAACATTCAACGAGCACGATAGATGCCTATTCAAAGACCATACCTTATTCGATTGAGAGGGCTGTAGGGAAATTTCACGTAGTGGCTGCTAGGAAGTAGTGCATAAGTTTCATAAAATTGTCTAGCTCAACACCATTGGACATTAATGTCCTATGTTACCATTGCCAGATGTGGAATGTAGTAAGCAAATATGATAAATATCTCCAAAGATTTTGTTAGAGAGATTTAGAGAATGTCCTCGAGAACATAGAGGATTTGTCTTTCAACTTCTTAAACTCTGTTTGTATTTCAAGAAATTTGCCATACATATGTCCATATATTTCGTCAAAACCCTAAACTAAATCTTCATCCAAAAGCTTAAAAAAATTCTTCATCCGGAATGTAAAACAAAAACCTTTGAAATGTGAAAAAAAAAAAATTAAACTATTGCATATTTCCATGTATTTTGTCAAAAACCCTAGACATACCTTCATCTGATAGCTAAAAAAAAAAAAATCTTTATCTGAAATGTAATACAAAAAACCCTTGAAATGTAAAAAATAAAAAATACCCCTAAACTACCGTATATTTCCATGTATTTCATGAAAACCATTGGACATACTTTCAAGGTGTCTTGTTCATGCCTTACAACTTTAATCTAGATTTTCAAAGGAACACACCTGAATAAGAAGACTCTCCCTCCATATCAATGATAGTGACAATATGTTATATTTAGAACAAATGGGCTTCGTTGGGTATGAAATAGTGGGACGAGAAAACAAAAAAAATGAAATAGTTTTAATGAACCTAGCCCTTTCACCTAGAATAAATATAATAACCTATAACAAAATATATAAATCTGGGACATTTTTAACCCTAAGACAAATAAACTAGCTTAGGACAAATATATGAGCCTAGTACTTTACGACATGTGGGTACAAGTCACAAGTATATTGACCTAGAACAAAATATATGGACCCAAAGAAAAACAACTGACATACTATTTTTTTGACCTAGCACAAATACGTTGACCCAGAAAAAAAATATACGTACCTAGTACTTTCTTAACCTGGCACAAATACATCGACTTAGAACAAAATATATGAATGTGCAGCTTTTTGAAACCTAGAACAAAAATACACTAAACCAAGCACAAGGCACATGTTGGGTTTGACAACATTGCTACCATCATGAAATGGACTGTATACCTTCATCTCATCCCATCTTCATTCCATTCAGATGAACCATGCGTAGTGTTAATTGTTGAACAAGATATTGATGTCTCACAGAGATCAATCATTACATGGTCTAGTTTTTCAGTCACTTTTCTTCAACGCTATCCATAAGTGCACGATCACCCATTTAGCTAATGTTAACCATTTGAAACACCGAAAACACAACCATCCATTGACTTATGTTTGATTTTTAGTTCAATTTCTTCAGCCTTATCTACGAGTTTACAAATTACAATTACCCATTTAGTTGGTGTTGACCATTTTAAACACTGAAAACTCAACGATCTATAGATTTCGACGAATCAAGAAGGTTGTCGATGTTTTAAGACATTAAAGACAAAAACACGAAGTTAAGGTTTTAAAAAATTTATAAATGTGCTAATAAGTTCTATTCAACTTCTGTTACAATCACCAACATAGGTAAGCACACCTGTTGAAGTAGCATAAAAAATATTAGATCATATTCCTTAAAGATCGTTAGCATCTACCATACTCAATTTTCATATATTATCTAGCCAAACAAAAACTTAGAGAAACATTATAAACAAAAGATAACACTAAGCTAGGTTAAGCATCTATATGGTGCACTCTTATAAACCGACATTTTAAGATTGAAGCTTCAAAACACAAATACTCAAACAATTTTCATTTAAAGCACATTGAAATCACTTAAATTAGATTTTAGATTCACAAACCCAAATTTGAAATGATTATTTCCCCATGGATATGAACATTAAGGATGTTAAATTTAGAGAAACAATGTTAAACATGGATGATATTTACTTTAAGCATAAGTTCCTATAGAAAAAAAAATAGAAAAAACAAACTTCCGATTCAACATGTATTACCTAGAAAAACTTGAATTGCTAGCAAGAAGAAAGGTTTCTCTTACTACTATGTGATCACGCTTTTTCAATATATGCTTTTTAAAACTCTTTTTAGTTATATTCAATTTCCTTTAAATAAGCAGATCTTTAACCGACAGTGTATTGGGTGCGTGTGTAGTAATAATATATCGGTGAATACCGAGTCAAATCACAGGGAGTGAGAACTAGCTATCAACTATATCAGTCCAATTCATAGCTAGGCAATTCAAAATGTGTTCCTTTTTTGTATTTTCTTTTAATAAAATTAAACTACGGAAAAATCTTGGATTTCCAACACCTGTAATTGATTAATTTTAGAGCCAATAGATCTAAACAATCAAATGAATACATGTTATCAATTAAAACATGCCCAATCCAAAATTATCAATGGGTTCAGTTTCTAAATAATCAAGCACTAGATAACAAATCCTTTACCCATAGCAAGCTATTACCCTAAATTAACCAATTAATGTTTCCTATTCCTAGGAAAGTGATTAATTGACTATCTATTCAATTACCAAACCTTAAATGAATTCAAATCCATATCCCTATGTAATCTGTAATCCAAATTAGATTTTCACAAAATTGATTAGAAAAGAATTTCTCAATTACAATCCTAATCTATCATGAATTCCAGATCTAATAAAAAATCCTTGATATGTGAAATAACATCAACAAATCTAATACAGGCAATTGATCAATCAACTACATGGATCATCAATCAAATAATTCAGATCTACATCTAAAAACCCTAATTAAGATCACAAGAAATCAAGTATTAAACATCATCCAACATTTGAATATGAGAAAAAGAACAAAATCACCTTGTCAAAATAATCTTGTTCTGAAATCCAAATCCAAATAATGTTTTCCACTTGAATCCCGATGTGGAATCCTTATTCAATCAACAAGATAATTTAATTAGTGTTTAAACCCTAATTATATATCTAGGAGCAAAGAGGAATAAGATGATTTTCCTGCCTAGGGATTTCATACCCAAAAGATATAACAAAAGATGTTTATATATGAAAAGTTGTAAGGAAGATACGCTGGCACTATACATCGATGGTGTACTTTTGGATCTAGTTGGCCTTCTTTTTAAAAGTTGATTTTCGAGAGCATTTCTTAATGTACACCGGCTTCAATGCTGGCGGCCTTGAATCTCCAATAGCCGGTATACATTGTAAAATTAATTCCAAAGGAAGATAGATGACAGCCTTTAAGCAGTGTTGATGTATGGAAACTTCATTGTAAATTTTGACTTTAATCCAATTGAAATTTGACAAAACTTATAAAATAAAAGTTTTAGATCTTTCTCTTCTCTTTCAATAGGATCTTGAATCATATCAAATGGACCTCAGATGAGAGAAATATAGCAAATTTACTAAAACAATGTCAATCTGCAAATCTTACTAATGTTCTGCACTTGCAGTGACTTTAAGATGATTTTCAACCTTAATTCTTTCATAATTAGCAAAAACTCAAAACATGAAGATTGTATATATATCTCTTATCTTTTCGTAGGAGGTTTAATCACATCAAAAGAAGATCATATAAGAGAGATATCTACAATTTACCAAGCTTTATCATTTTCTAAAATGTGAACACCATCACTGTAATAGCAGTAACTTCATGCATATTTTGGCCCTGATGTATTTCGAATTCATTCACGCCCAAACTGAAAATTGAAGATCTCTCCCTTAGATTTTGGTAGCATTTGAAATCATCTCAATAGGAGCTCGGATGAGAGAGATATGTTGAATTTACAAAACATTACCAAAACTATCCGGATACTTGCATGGCCGACCTTGCTTGATTTCTTTCACAAATTTGCAAGAAACTTCTCCTAATTGCTTGCATTTGTTGTTTAAGTCCTTAATGACCTGAAATAACAATTTATGTATACTTAGGTGCCATTTCTATTCGATTTCTATAAAATCTTTAATAGATAAACATGATTTGATTATTGCAAAGTTGAGTAAATATGATATTATCAACTCCTCCACACTTGAACTTTTGCTTATCATCAAGCAAAATCATTAAGATCGTAAGTTGAAATCTATCATAGAATGTGCAAACTCTAACTTTTTCAATTCAAGCATCATTTCTTTTGATATACATGACTTGCATTTCAATGCCTACTACTCAAACCAAACTGGATATATGTAACTAGATTACTTTAATCAAAGTTTAGTAGCTAATCCAGACAAAACAAGTTTTAATCTTAGTGTTTAACAAAAGAATCTTCTATCCAAGAGTAGATACACAGTCCACTAAGGAAAAATACTCATTTAGACTTTACTGGACTTTTAGCATGCATATACTCTTAGCAACAAATAGTGAAAGCATATGGTATCAACCTTTCCCCTAGATTGTCTCCTTTTTTTATTATAAGTCTTATTTCATTTGGTACTTTGCATTCTTTTCCTTTTTCTTTTCCATACAAGCATTTATTTTCTTTTTGGGAGGTTTTTGCCTTCATCTTTTTGTTTTTCAAAGTTCATAATTTGAACTTTTGCCTTTCCTCTCTTCTCATTATAGTGAGTTCATTGAGTTGGCACATCTCAGGCTTATCACCTTAGTGACTAGGTTTTAAAGGGCCCCTAAGAACTCTTCCTCACTTTAACATTCAAGTTCAGATACTCATAACTTAAATACTTGAGTCATTGGAATAGAGGCTATGCTTGTTTCTTTCTTTCTTTCTTTTTTTTTTTTAATGCAACATAAATTCAAGACTTTTTTATAAAGGATCACTAAGCGAAAAATTTCATCTATCTCTTTCACTAAGTGTTTAAAAAGTTATTGAAACAACTCGTAAGAGTATATACCAACTAAAATTTCCCAGAAGTAAACATGTTTATTTTTCCCAAAAGGACTTGACTTACTTTCAAATTTCCAATTCTAAAGCCAAAAACAAGGTAAACTTGTTCCTTAAGGATTTTACTACTTAATTTCAACTAAGTAAACTAATTACAACAACAGGTGAGTAAGGCATTTAACAAGTCATTTTCCATTTTACACATATGCTTTCTACAATTCTTTTCATCAAAATTTGCCTTAAATTGCCACATAATACTTAAGGACAAAAACTTCAAAATGTGGGTACAACCATCCAATTTAGATGCAGATGTCACATGTAAAAATTCAGCAATTTAACAAAATCCAGACATCAACAGCTGTCATACTCAACTCCATTCTCCAATTCTCCATTCATTATCCATTCCCCCACACTTATATTAAATAGTGACCTCACTGTTTCTAATAAGCTCAATAGCAAGTAAGAAATAAAGAAATAAAGAAATAAAGGAGAAAAAGAATAACGGTACTTCTCTGGTTTTGAAAAATGAATGCATGCGATTTCCAACCGATACAGCAAAAGAGAAGTTTCCATTTTAAGTCCATCTTTGAAGTCCATTTCTTATTGTCTTCAATCAAGCTCTTTAGCTCCTATTTTTTTTTATCTTATCTACTCAGTTAGGGCACACTATCAAAGCAAAGAAAAAAAAAAAAAAAAAAAAAAACAAAAAGATATTAATATATTAATAATAGTGGGTTGCCTTCTACTCAGTACTTGTTTTATAGTCTCTGCCTAACTTTGAAACTTTCTTCTTCAAGGAGGATCAAAATCATTGGTCTTTTCATTATCATTCATCCTTTTCTTCCATGATTCTACTCTTGCACTTTCAGTTGTGTCGGCTTTGGTAGATCTAGGGTTCTTTTTCCATCTTTTTATGATATTGACATTTAACTCCTTATTTCCAACCCTTAGCACCATCTTGCTATTCTTGACATCTATCATAGCTCCTGCAGTAGCCATGAATGGGCATCCAAGTATGAAGGGAATCTCTAGATCTTCGTCCATATCTAGTACCACAAAGTCCACTAGAAAAATGAACTTACCAACTTTCAATAACACATCCCCAATTACCCCTCTTGGTCTTTTAATTGAGTGATCAGCCAATTGAATTATCATCTCAGTTTTCTTGATTGCATCCCCTAATCCTAATTTCTTTGCCACAGAGAAAGGAATTAAATTAATACTTGCACCTAAATCACAAAATGCATTTTTAAATTGAGTATCTCCAATAGTGCAATCCACTATAAATTTCCCTAGATCATTTGACTTTAGAGGTAATGCATCATTCAAAGCTTTAGTACAAGCTTGAGATAACATGACTGTCTCTCTCCCATTTATCTTCCTCTTCTTACTCATGACTTCTTTCAAAAACCATCTGTATCAAGGTGATTCTTCTAAAATTTCAGTGAAGAGAATATTGACTTCAAGCTTCTTAAACACCTCTAGGAAAATCTCAAAATCAGCATCATCTTTTCTCTTTCTTGATCTTCCTGGAAAAGGAACTGATGGCACATTTAATTTGACAGTAGGCTCAGCTACTACAGGAGTGTGCTTCTATTGTATTACGTCTTCCATCTAAGTTGATGTAGAAGCCAAAGTTTCTTCAGTCTCAACCTGCTTGCTTGTCTCTACTTTAATCTCATCGACATGCTCAATTGGGGTAAAAGGCTTCTCAAGACTTGTAATCTGCTGTCCTAATTTCTTAAACCCCTTTAAAGTCAGATTAGCAAGTTTCTCAATTGCTAATTCGCATGCTGGCTTTTCTTCTTTTGTTCAACCTCTTTAACCACTGAAGAATTGCTATTCAAATTTTCTGCACTTGACACAACTTCTTTCTCTTTCCCTTTTTCTTGCCTTTGATTGTCAACTGAGGTGTCAATTTCCCTTTCATCACTAGAAAGCTCCCTAGTGCACTTGTGTTAGTAAGTTTTAAACATAGATGAAACAAATTCAGTTAGACTTGCTACCTGAGTCTCTAATTTCTCAATAACCTCTTGTTACTTCTCAAACTTTTCTTCCTATTTCTTCTCTAAACTCCTCACAAGTTCTTCAAACGTTTTCTCTTTACCTGGATCTATAACTATAGGTATAGGAGAAGAATTGATAACAATCTCTTGTCTTGGAGTCTCACAGGTGTGGTGATAATCTTAATTTGACATATTAGGATGAATTTCTGAACTACCACCTTGACATTGAGAGCTATCATGTGATCCATTACACCACATGCAAACTACTGGAGAAGAGAAATCTGGATCAACATATGGGTATCCTATAAGTTCTTCTATTTTTCCAAACGCAATTTCCACGGTCATTCCCATCAATTGCCCTCCAATAGCTGACTCTAGCATAATCCTATCATGGGCTTCTATTCCTTTAAGGAATACTAATAGTTGAGACCAAGTAAGAAATCCATGTGTAAATCCCCGAAATTTTTGGATCCGAATTATAGTTTAAGCCCTAATCGGAAGTCAACCGGATTTCCAGAGTCAACTAAACCCTAGTTTACTGTAACCGCTTAAGTCCGGCATTACCGTTCTCTCAAGCCCTAGAAAACGAAGTTAGGATAATTAGCTCGAATAGTTCGTAATAACCATAGGTTGTATAAAAGTTTCAGTTTCGCGAAATTCGGATGTCCTTCGAACCCGAACGGACACAGTTCTTGAAAAATGTGTCCGGAAGCCCGGAATGGGAAAAATATTCCGAATACACCGATAGACTCGTAAAAATATAAGATTTCCAAAAATATCAATTTCGTAATTTTTCGGTAGCTAAAAATATCAGATATCGCTTTTATACTCGTATTTTCTTACTACCGGCATTAAATTGTCATGTCTACTTTTACATTACACTATTTTCTAGTATTCTACACTATTCATCTATCTCTACTTTTTCTTACAACCTACTCTTACAAACCATACACCTATTTCTTACATTTTTCATTTCCAATACAACTTCACATCTTTCATTTCTTACTTTAATTAATCAAAAGACAAAAAAATTAATTTTTTCTCTTCCCCATGCCCCCAAAATAGCGCCGGCCTCTCTCTCCCCATGCCCAATTTATTTTGATTTCCAATTATTTAATTAACACAATTTATCTCCCACATTTTCCTATAAATACCCCTTCATACCTTCACTTCTTACACACTTCTTCTTCTCTAAAGTTACTCTCTCAAAATCTCTCTCAAATTCTCTCAAGAGTTCTTACAAGAAGTCCTCTTAAGTTTAGCTTCTTTAGGTAAGAAATTTCTCAAGATTTCTTCATGTTCATTTACTTAGTATGAGCTTAGTGTGTGTTTTCTAAAACCATGAAGGTTAAGAAAGCAACATTAGGTTCATGCTTTGTTTTTGTTCATAATCAAAATTCCTCCATGATCATTTATGTTTCTATTATGTTCCTTTATGTTTCCCTATATTTCCTTTATGTTTATTACTATCTAATATATCTATATAGCTATATATACTATTTAGAGCATATAAGCTCATAGCCTTGCAATTTATTTACCTTTCATGCAATTTATTTATTCCAATGCAATTTATTTAATTTCAAGTTGATTTTAAGACTAGTCATTCTAGTCTTAGACTTGTCCTCATCAAGTCAAAACAATTCTTTTCTTTTTCGGGACTAGTCTTTTCTTAGTCCCGGGGTACCTTGATAAAGCTAAGGTCCCAATACTTGATTTACTTTATTATTTACTTAAGCTTTCAAGTTATTATTTTACATTTCTATAGCTTATGATCCATATCCATGCATGAACATGATGTTTTTGTCTCAACAAAAATAAATGAGAAAGTGTTTTTCTTGAATTAAATATTCTTTCTAAAAGAAATAAATATGGAAAATGGATTTCTTAAAGATCCATGAACATGTATGGAAATGATTTTTCTTACATAAACAAAAGGTTTTATGAAAACTTATCTTTTATCAAGGATTAGAAATTCTTTTGGAAACATTAAAAATGTCATTTTGCTACTTTTGAAATCCAAGTTTAGAAAATAAAACCACACTTTAGGAAATTAAAGTGATTACAAGAGATTTCATTTAGAAATAGAATATTCATGACTAAAAGATCTTTCAAAAGTAAAATAGAATCTCAAACTCAAAGACTTTTAAAAACCTTACTTTAAGTTGAGACAACTTCATTTACTTCATACATTTGTTATGAGTCATTACAAATATATATATATATATATACCTTTCAAAAGTTTACAAAATAATTGAAATGTTTATCTTTTCAAAATGAGCTTTGTTTACAAGAAGGAAAACAAGTGTTTACAAATTCGTGGCAAATCTGATCGCTACCTTTTCGGGACTCAAACGACTTAGTTTTATGGAAATAAGCTTAGAAATGCGTAGATCTTTTCGAGTAGGTAGAAAACGGTATATTATACGCGAAATTCCAAGCTAAAATGAGCAAATTATGACCATTTTAAGTTGAAATTTCCCTTATACGATTTTACTACGATTTTTAAGAAAAGATTAGAATCTTCAAAGATAGAATTTCATGAAATACTCATTTTGGGTATTCTTCTTGATTAGATAATCACGAGGAAGATTGTTCGTATCCCGAGGATTACTACGATTAAGTGGAATTACCGAACGACCCATCCAATTCAAGAAAGGTGTCACCATGGCCGAGTGAGTTACTTCCCGTTAATTTTCTCATACTCTTGATTGTGCTTGTAAAGTTAGTTGCACTATAATCTAAGTCAAAAATCAAAATGAAGTGTATGAAAATATGTTGAAGGGATACTAAGTCTATCGAAACTCAATTTGTTTGTAATAATGTTGTATGTGCATTAATATCTTGAATTGTTTGAAATTGGTTGATCACTTGAAAGAAGCTAAATGGAATTACTAGACTTTAATTAAAGAAATTATTCATGCACTTCATATGTTGAGTCACATTGCATTCACTACTATACAATTGGTGGGACAAGTGTATAATAGTGGTGGTAGACATAACCGGTATATCATGTAAGTGGCAAGTAGGAGCCGGTAAGAACTACAAAATTGGTGGCTAGTAGGAGCCTGTAATAACTATAAATTTTGATGGCGTATAGGAGCCGGTAAGATCTATAAAAGTGTTTTTAAAAGTTGTGGCTGTAATTGGCTTGAATCCCCAACCCCGAATGAAGGGCATAAATTCATTCAACATATGATTCCCGGAAAGTCATATGTCTTGTATGCTCACGTGGTTGTTGCATTTCTATGTTTGAGTAATAAACTTGATTGATAATTTACTTCGAGTATGAATTTTGGGATCTACTCACTAAGCCTATAAGCTTACACCCCTATAGATATTTGTATTCTCAGGAACACCTAATTTTTGTGCCCGGGGTCTTCCAGTATCCATATACATTTTATGTTGAAGCTTTTGGAGGAAATCTACTCGAAGACTTAGATTAGAATTCCTTTGAAATCTTTAAAGTAGTATTTTGGATGTTATGAAGTTTATCTCGATCCTTGGATTTATCGGGGGTATGCCCCTAAGAGATTTTGTAACAGACCTTTGGTTATTTATGATATGATGTACTTTATTTCTGAAATTCTTGTATGTTTATCTTTACTTGCTTAAACTATGCTTCCCAAAAGCGTCTCCTGTTACCGTGTTAGACGCCTTACATATAATACTAAGGCTTTCGCATGACTAAGGTAGCCATTCTTAAGCCTTGATATTATATGTGGCGGACTGCCACGTTTAGGGTACCCTTCGGGGCGTGACACCATGATAGGGGCATTTACGCATCAAATTGTGGTATCTTCCTTATGCATTTGACACAGACTCTCTCTCATACTGCTTGAAAGAAAATATTTCTGATTGAAGCTCTTTAGTACAACAAAATGGGAAGACTGGTGCTTGTTGACTATCCATCTTGATATTAAAAAAAAACTTCAAGCACCTAAAAAAAGAAAAAGAAAAATGAGTAGATTGTACAAATATACAGAGATTAGTATGTACGGATAAAAAAGAAAGCGATTTTTTTTTATTTTGCAATTTTTTTTTTAGATTTTTCAAATGAAGCCTAGTCTATAAAAGTCTCGAAAATTGAAAGTAGCACCGGTCACTCCTTGGCAACGGTGCCAAAAACTGATCACGCTTTTTCAATATATGCTTTTTAAAACTCTTTTTAGTCTCTTTTGAAATTCCTTTTAAAGTGTAATTATTAACCAACAGTGTATCGAGTGTGTGTGTAGTAATAATATATCAGTAAATACCAAGTCGAATTCACAGGGAGTGAGGAATAGCTATCAAATATATCAGTTCAATTCATAGCTGGACAAATCAAAATGTGTTCCTTTTTTTGTATTTTCTTTTAATAAAACTAAATTACAGAAAAATCTTGGATTTCCAACACCTGTAATTGATTAATTTTAGAGCCAATAGATCTGAACAATCAAATGAATGCATGCTATCAATTAAAACATGCCCAATCCAAAATTATCAATGGGTTCAATTTCTAAATAATCAAGCACTAGATAACAACTCCTTTTCCCATAGCAAGCTATTACCCTAAATTAACCAATTAATGTTTCCTATTCCTAGGAAAGTGATTAATTGACTAATCTATCCAATTACCAAATCTTAATTGAATTCAAATCCATATCCCTATGTAATCTGTAATCCAAATTAGATTTTCACAAAATTAATTAGAAAAGAATTTCTCAATTACAATCCTAATCTATCATGAATTATAGATCTAATCCAAAATCCTTGATATGTGATAATAACATCAACGAATCGAATACAGACAATTAATCAATCAACAACATTAATCATCAATCAAATAATTCAGATCTACAACTAAAAACCCTAATTAAGATCACAAGAAATCAAGTATTAAACATCATCCAACATTTGAATATGAGAAACAGAAAAAAAAAATCACCTTGTCAAAATAATCCTGTTCTTGAAATCCAAATAATGTTTTCCACTTGAATCCTGGTGTGGAATCCTTATTCAATCAACAAGATAATTTAATTAGTGTTTAAACCCTAATTCTAGATCTAGGAGCAAAGAGGAATAAGATGATTTTCATGCCTAGGGTTTTTCATACCCAAAAGATATAATAAGAGAAGTTTATATATGAAAAGTTGCAAGGAAGATACGCTGGCACTATACACCGGTAGTGTACTTTTGGATCTAGTCGGCCTTCTTTTTAAAAAATTGATTTCTGAGAGCATTTTTTAATGTAACCGGCTTCAACGCTGGCAGCCTTGAATCTCTAGTAGTCGATATACATTGTAAAATTAATTCTGAAGCAAGATAGATGACAACCTTTAAGTAGTGTTGATGTGCAAAAACTTCATTGTGATTTTTGACTTTAATCCAATTGAAATTTGCTAAAATGTATAAAACGAAACTTGTATATCTTTCTCTTCTCTTTCAATTAGATCTTGAATCATATCAAACGGACCTTGGGTGAGAGAAATATAGCAAATTTACTAATATAATGTCAATCTACAAATCTTACCGATGTTCTGCATTTGCAGTGACTTCAAGATGATTTTCAACCTTCATTCTTTCATAATTAGCAAAACTCAAAACATGAAGATTGCATATATATCTCTTATCTTTCCATAGGAGGTTAATCACGCCAAAAGAAGATCATATGAGAGAGATATTTGCAATTTACCAAACTCTGTCATTTTCCAAAATGTGAACACCATCACTGTAATAGCAGCAATTTCATGGCATATTTTGGCCCTAATGCATTCCGAATTCATTCACGCCCAAAACATAAAAATTGAAGATTTCTCTCTTAGATTTCAGTAGCATTTGAAATCATCTCAATAGGAGCTCCGATGAGAGAGATATGTTGAATTTACGAAACATCGCCAAAACTGTCCTGATACTTGCATGGCTGGCCTTGCTTGATTTCTTTCAAAAATTTGCATGAAATTCTCCCAATTGCTTGTATTTGTTATTTAAGTCCTTAATGACCTGAAATAACAATTTAAGTATACTTAAGTACCATTTTCATTCGATTTCTATAAAATCTTTAATAAACAAACATGATTTGATTATTGCAAAGTTGAGTAAAATATGACTTTATCACTATATCGGTAATTTGTTACAAAAAGTATAACTTATGGTACAAACATATGTTCTGCAAGGCCTCTACGTATTTATTTATGGACAGCGGGTATAGAGAATCATGTAGCTATTATTCGCTGATATGATAGATTCTTTATACCAAATTTTGTCCTTATTTTCACACGCTTCAAATTAGGGTAACGTGTTTGTGATAGCAAGGATAGGGTCTCTTTTCGAGGGTTGAATTGAGGTCTCAAAAGTTTGCAACGGTTTAAGATATCTTTTTCTTAGAGGCACGATTTAAGTTGTGCTTTGAATCATAAAGGAGCAGTTTTCTCAGTGTCAACTGCAGTGTAGATCAAGGGCGTGATTTAAGGCACGGTTAGGACTTTTGCCTTGTTTTCTTGCCTTTAGTTGTAATCTTTTGGCTATGGTTGGAGTCTATTTGCAAACATTATCATTGTTTTGCTCCAATCTTGATTCAAATAACTTTATTTCTTCTTTTCTTGATTCTAGATGCTGTAAAAATAGGAATTTATTGAAGAATGGATTAAATAAAGCATAAATTCCTATGAATAAAATAGAGTAAAAATGACTTATCAAAGGTCATTTTGTGTTACTTGCTAAGGAAGAGTGGAATAGAGCCTCCCACCAACTTTTATCAAGATCTTTATTATTACAATACATATTGCCTTAACAAAAAATGCAACTGCTGATGCACCTTTGTTACCCAACATTGTTAACGAATAGGTTGAACGCTTAACCGTCCCTTGAAATGATCCAGTTCGATTGCGGTTCAACCCTAGTCCAATCCAGTTTTACTTAGTGACTCTTGACCCTATGACCTGTCTAGGTTAAGACTCATGTTGGGTCTTATAACATTGTTGTTACCACAGAATAAATTATAGACCTCCTTCTCATCACAAAGACAAATTGTCATATGATTTAGTTTTCAATCACCTTTCTTTAACCCTATCCACAGGTGTATGATCACCTATTCAGCTGGTGTTGACCATCTAAAACATTGAAAACTCAATGGTCTATTGACTTATGGTCTCGTTTTAGTCGCTTTTCTTCAACCATATTGCTATGTCTTTGGCTTAAGTCCCTTTTAAGTGTTTTAGGCCTTTTGAGTGTGCTATGTCATATGTACCAGGTATTTACGAAAGTTTTAGGTGCTAACACAATTGCTATGTTTTTGTACTAGATCTCTTTTACTTGTTCTAGGTTATTTGTTCTAAGTCCTTTGGAATGTGTTATCATATTTCCTAGATATTCATGAAAGTTCTATGTGCTAACATGGTTGCTATGTTTCTGTCCTAGGTCCTTCTAAGTGTTCTTGGTCATTTGTTCTGGGTCCTTTTTATTGTGCCATGTCATATGTGCTAGGCATTCACAAAAGTTCTAGGTGCTACCTTTTAGGTGTTTTCGGTCATTTGTTTTAGTTCCTTTGGAATGTGATGTTATATGTCATAAGCATTCATGAAAGTTCTAGGTGCCAACACGATTTTTATGCTTTTGTCCTAGATCCTTTTTAGGTATTATAGGTGATTTGTTCTAGGTCCTTTTTAGAGTGCTATGTCATATGTGCTAGGCATTCACGAAAATTCTAGGTTCTAACATGATTGCTACATTTTTATCCTAAGTACCTTTTAAGTGCTCTAGGTCCTTTGGAATATGCCATGTCATATGTACTCCCAATTCAGGAAAGTTCTAGGTGCTAACATGATTGCCATGTTTTTGTCCTAGGTCCTTTTTAGGTGTTTTAAGTTATTTATTCTATGTCCTTTTGAATGTGCTATCATATGTCATACGCATTCATGAATGTTCTAGGTGCTCACACGATTGCTATGCTTTTGTCCTAGATCCCTTTTTAAGTGTTATATGTCATTTATTCTAAGTCCTTTTTAGAGTGCTATGTCATGTGTGCTAGGTATTCACGAAAATTCTAGATGCTAACATTATTGCTATGTTTTTATCCTAAGTCCCTTTTAAGTGCTCTAGGTCATTTGATGTAGGTCCTTTGGAATGTACTATGTCATATTTACTCACAGTTCAGGAAAGTTCTAGGTGCTAACATGATCACTATGTTTTTGTCCTAGGTCCCTGTTAGGTGTTCTAAGTCATTTGTTTTAGGTCCTTTTGAATGTGCTATCATATGTCCTATGCATTCACGAAAGTTGTAGGAGCTAAAACGATCGCTATGTTTTTGTTTAAGGTCCCTTTTACGTGTTTTAAGTCCTTTTGAATGTGCTACGTCATATGTTCTGGGCACTCATGAAAGTACTAAGTGCTAACACGATTGCTATGTTTTGTCCTAGGTCCCTTTTTTGTATTATTCATCATTTGTTATAGGTCCTTAGAAATGTGTTATGCATATGTACCGAGCATTCAGGAAAGTTTTAGGTCCTTACACAATTACTATGTCATATGTGTTAGGCATTCACAAATGTGCTAGCTTTTTCTCTTAGTTCCTTTTACTTTGTTTAAGGAACATAACCAATTTTGGAATTGGATACAAACAATCATGTATTACAGCATAACCAATAAGTAATGCAAAGACTTAAAGCATTTCCACTACAAAGAATACTATATTACAACATAACCAATAGAGCATTTGTTTTTACAAATCACAATTATTCTTACACAATACAATACAAACAAATAATAAGGTCTTAATATAGAGTTAGTTTGTTCTATCCAAATGCCACAGTACACTCAATACAGGGCCTGACTTATACGACCACAAGCGATCAGTTGCTCGTGAAATAATGTCATCCCTCACTTCATTTTCCATCTAATCCACAAGAGAAGCAAGAATTTCAAACCTTTTACAGAAGTGCAATTGCTTCTGCATGGAGGAGAAACAATTAGATGCAACATTTCACACATACCAAAACCTTAAAAAATAAAAGAAGTAAAGTATGGTACTGTCTTACATTTTTGGCACCTCTAGCTCCAACTTTTTACATTGCATAATAAAACAACAAACACTCTAGAAGCTTCTAACAAGTAAATGACTAGTAAGAGCAAAGTGATTAATCACATGGTGTGCCACCACGACAAAGGCGGCACCGAGGCTTACCCATCCTCCTTCAAATCGTGTTGTGGTAGTGGAAGGTGGAAAACAACCAGTCATGAATTCACATCTGACTAACTAAATTTAAAACATCATCGTCTAAGGCAGGATAAGCAAGCACTAACCCTAAGCATTTTATCTGTGGTTTAGAATTTTTAACATGGGGTTCCTTAGGGAGGAGTTTATGGATAACACAAGCTACAAACACATTCGAATGACATATCACTTCAGTAAGTTCCCTCTGTTTGCGCCATAGCTCCCATGATTTCTCTGGATTGAGGACAAGCAACCTCCTTTCACTATTTGGCACCACAAAGATAAGGATACTTGTTTGGAGCAAAAACAGGAGTATAATTATGCACGATAAAAGGATGACGATAATCATTTCAGCATGGCAAGAAAAACGTTAATAGCTCGAATAGAACATATGTTTACCTCATCACAATTACATGTTTAACCAAGAAATTTTCGCTTGTGGTGCAGGTCCCTCATAGCTTCAACTAAGTTGAAATGACCATCGAGAATTTTAACCTACGAGAAAATATATAGAATAGTGTTGAACGATGCTTGTGGGAGTACAATATATAATTCCAGCATCCATATCAAATGTATGAAAATCATACTAAAAATTCAACCGAGAGGAACCATCAATGGTTGCCGCTGTCTTCTCTTTCTAGCTTCCACACTCAGTTTGTATGTGACTATATCCACAACCTGCATCAACACCATTAGAGAAGAAGAGTACATGTATTAGAGCACAATCAACCAAAAGAGAAGACCTAAAATACATTCAAACCTAAATTACATTGTCTGGGCATCAAAATAGCTCAAAACCTCATGCTCCACCAAATGCATGCAGTTTAGCAATTTCACATTTGCCCATCGCAGCTCCCGATGGGAAGTGTGAATCAACACCTTGCTTCAACAAACAATGGCACATAAGCTATGCGATGTATGTGTAGGAACAATATCATCTTGGATAAATCAAAGTTCACATTAGATGCATAATCACTTTAATATGGGGTCAAAAGTGTAATTGCAGATTGCAATGTAGTCAATTGATAGTAGGCAACACTCAACATCCTTTACCTTTTAAGGGTTGCACATGCGGACATATTAAAATACACATCAAATGTTGTTGAATACGTAAGACTATAATGCATATCTAAAACAACGTTTAGGACAAAGGATTACCACTAGAATTTCAGGAGGTTTAGACCTCTTTAACCTTTTATCTTTCTTCTTGGACTGTGTCTTTTGTTTTTTGGTGTTGTCGCTGTTGAAAGGTGCTTGGTTGGGTTAGACTCATGAATCTCCTGCTTTTCATGGGGACTCATGACTGGTTTATTGCTTATATGTGAAGATGTTAGAATTATATCTTTTACCTTAGGGTCGAGTTCCTGCAAAATTCGAAAATCGAATATGTTAGTTAAGTCTCTTAAGGTCAATTTTTGGTATAATCTAACTGCTTTTAATATTCTTCTTAAGTTAGTTGTGCAATACACCTCATTCATCAATATGATGTTATTTGTAGCTTTCTACTATGGGTTAAGACTAGCTCAAGTAGGAAGGATTAGATCATCCAAAAGAGGATGATGCCTATGCACTAAGACTTTTGTGACTATCTTTCATAGACTAGTACACAAATTAATAGGGTTTGGTTTAGATATTCAAGTATCTCCTTATTTGGAAAAGTTTGTTTGATTTATTGAATTACGTATTCTTCTATCATAAGCCAACATTTCTTAAAGAAAAAAATTATAGGCCGTACTTCCTTGGCGCTTTCTAAGATCCAATTGCCTAGAGATCTTTATATATTTCCTTACATTCTATAGGTTTGGCAAGATATTCTTTTTACTCATTGCTTACACCATAACACTAAGCTTGAGGATAGGGATTTGTAATATTTCCCTTGTCCTTTCCAAAATTGAATAAATCCTTAAAGTGCCATGTGAAAATTCTTTAAATCTCCTGTATTTGAAACTCCCATTCTCCAACATTGTTTTTAACTACTAAAATTCATTTTTTACACCTCATATTTACCATTAGGCCATAATGACACTCGTTATTCTTCTGCCCATTAATAATCCATTTTGCTCTTGATTCCATTCTCCATAGGGCCACCTCTTTATCTAATATTTAATTAATTACTACGATACTCTTTACCTTTTTCCACTAAAGTAGCAATTGGATTCAGAGATAATTCTTTAGTGATATTTTAACTTCTTTAATATTTTCCTTTTTCTTTTAATTTCTAGAATACTAAATATTTTGTTACATAAAACACTAAATCCCTTTAGAAATTGTTGCATAGTAGATATACAAGAATTATTGCAATTTGCCAGATTCGATGAATTAAAGGCATGTAGATAGGGTGATCAAATCACATTGGCCAGAATTAAAAAACATAATTTCTAACATTTTAAATAGAATCATGGTAAGTATTCAAGAGAATATGGCAATGGTCAGATGACCACTTTTGCAGATGATTCAACTTGTTTTCTAGATAATTATCTCTCCATACATGATTTACCCTTTAGATGGTCCATATATTCTCAAATAAATAAATGAACCAACAAGTAAAAGAAGAATTCTAGGCTTGGACAATAGCATGCACTTCATGATTTGTTTGTTAAGTCAATGCCCAAGATTGCTTTGTGCTATAATAATAATATACCTTTACTCTAACCATTGGATTTCAAGCATCTATAGGAATTTGGTTGAGATTGCCGCTAAAACAAGTTAGGATTTCTTTGATAAGATGAGAAGATTAGGCATTAATTCGATGAGAGTATCTGTTACCGCATTCCTATTCCTTTAGGAATTTAATCCCCTATTGTCACTTGCTAAAACATGAATAGGTCGAACAAAGTTTAGTATTATGGAGTCTTCGATAAGTTGAGATAAAAATATGTAGTACTACACATCAAATCCTATCAAAGTAATCACCTTAAGGTCAAAGAGGAAATTTACATGCAATTTGTCACTATCCAATAACGGTATCGACTCCCCTTTATTTTGGAAGAGGAATGACATCGCTATTCCTTTCTCTATCTATATTGCCATCAACATTATGTAAGGTGGAATGCTGAGATTGCTTGTTTGAAGATTTTGGTGCACTATAAGCTTGAGGGTCTTCTCCTATTATTTCATTAGGATGAGCAAGTGTACGTGTAATCCAAATAAACTAGTATTAGCACAATGAATTCCTTGATAGAGACTACTCATTGGTTGGAGGTCATGTATGATGCCCTCTTTTGAAATTGCTGCATGGATCTAGGCTACTTGATCCTCTGACATTCTGTCATCCTTAAGCACTCAATTCTCATCTAGGCTAGCCACCACTCTATGGCTGATTCTATGTTAAAGATTCAAAATCTGTGATCTATCTAAGGAACATTGGAAGCCATTGAAAGTATTTGAATGATGAATGTTAGCATACATTTTCGATCCACTTTTTGCTTTGGTTCATTACACTTTCAATTTAGGATGCCTCTCTTATGGTGTATTTAAAGGAGAGACTATTGCATTAAATTGAAAAGAGATTTGTGACCGTTTATTAATTAATGGTTTGGATAGGGCTTGAAAATT
Source organism: Combretum micranthum (assembly GCA_024138025.1). NCBI lineage: Eukaryota > Viridiplantae > Streptophyta > Magnoliopsida > Myrtales > Combretaceae > Combretum > Combretum micranthum. The sequence continues at coordinate 274,370 of JAMXBD010000589.1, forward strand.
AGCTTTGACAAGATCCAATGCAGAAACCTCCTCCACTTTCCATTTTCTTTTTGTTTAAGTATTGTTCTAGTCATTCCATTTGTATGAAGGTTATTTTCTCTACTTTTCATATCACTTGTAGATGTCGGTTACGTGTCATTATTACTTCTCATATGTGGGCAATTTTTTTATTATACTTTTATCCTCAAAAGGATGCCTTCGAAGTTGCGCTAGGATCAATCCTCTATAGCCTCCCAATATTACTTTCAGTATTATTTTCTTTTGTATCATCTAAAGTTGTTCCCTAAGCTAACATGTAGTTTGGATTATTAACATTCTTAATAATTTTCTCTATTTTCATGTCATTTGTTTGTTCTAATTGCACATTTTTTAACTGTTCCTCTAATTTTTTTTTCTTTACATAAGCTAAACCCTCTGTCAAAGTGGGTAAAATAAGGATGTGTGGCCAATCACACCACAATTAGCTCATAAATTATGGATTCCTTTCTATTGAAGTCTGTAAGTGTGATTATCAACAATAATCATATGAGTTAAAGGTTCACTGAAATTTATTGTACACAGAAAAGGGCAAATCGACCTCATTCTACATTGTAGTATATGCATTAGTGTGAAATATTGAGCTTGTGGCTTCTCTAATTTTTTGAATTGTTTTAGGTGTACAATACTCTAATAACAATTCATTTACTCTCACCCACATAACAACAAAAATAAAGGAGATAGTAGAGGCTTTGGCTCCCATCTTCTAATTGTTAAGAAATTGACAATTTATATACTATGGTCCATCTCCAATAATATGGCTATAATCGTCCTTATTTTTTAATATTACCACATGCAAACCGCATCCCAAACCGACTAAGGAAAAAGAGGGTGCAAATGACCATAAGTCTTTCAATTTTGCGTTCAACATTTAATAGCACAGAGAGTACCTATATAAGTTGATAATTAGAGCTAATGGACAATAATGCTAAAAATAAGGTTTTCCTTTATTAGTAAAAGTGATCACTTTTGTACCTTTTTTTATTTTCCGTCTGAGGATTTTGTGATATATTATGAGATTAATCTTCTGTATCAACGTCAAGGTCCCCCACATCTGATGCTTGTGAGCCAAAGCTTCCTACATACGCATTTAGGATTCTGTTGCCACTACTTGTGTATACAATCGACCTTATTGATGACCCCTTTTCACTTAGAACTCGGCCATTATGAGCATAATCTTATTCATGAAATGTATGCATGAGTTAAGAGGGTCAAGAAAAGCTCTATTTTTCTTAGGGTAAATTACATTAGAACGTATCAATGTTTGGGGGTAAGTTCATTTAAAGTATCAACGTTCCAAGTGGTTAAAAAGGTGAATCAACATGTCACAAAGTGAATCAAATGGGGTATCAACATTTTACAAAGTTCATTTAAGGTATTAATGTTTCAATTAGGTTTCAATGACATTTCCTAGATTTTTATTAATGGTCAATTATTAATACCTTATTTGACTCACTTTATAAAACATTAATACCTCCTTTTAACCACTTGAATTGTTCATATCTTAAATGAATTTATACTTAAACATTGATTTTTCATTTGAAAACTTGAAAAGTTGACACCTAAATGAACTTATCCTTAAACTTTGATATATTTTGATGTAATTACGATTTAGTAAATAGATTTTCACCATTAGTAGATGAAGTTTATTAGATAAGAAGAAGGAGAAGAGAACTGGTTAAGAGAGACTTTCTTTTTAGAAAAAAATTATTTTTTAAGTTAAAATATCATATTAATGTTCATTGTATAGTTAATTATTATTATAAACTGTTTTTCTAACATTATTCCACTTTACATTTTTATTAGTAATACATTAACGATAGGCTTTTCTACGAAGGAAATAAAACAAATTGTTTTAGATAAGTCTGATTGTATATTAAATTGACCACTTTAAAGTTCATCTACCACTTTGAAGTTCATTGATTTTTTTTTTTTTTGTATCGTGTGTTGCAAGGCAATGGGCTATGGTAACACTTGTTGGAAGTGTGTGCACATCGTTAGATTTATGCAGTACCTAAGGCGTAAGGTAATCCATACTTACTACCTTACTTCTTATATTTTAGTTAATTTATCCCAAACTATTCCATTATTATATTTTAGTTAATTTATCCCTAACTATTCCATGTAGGATTTCTATATTTTTCATCTTTTAACAATAATACGCGTGCTATGCTGTCTATAAAGATTTGCAATGTAGTGATGTTAAGATTGTCAAAAGTAATAAAGTTTGTGACTAATTTAGTGTCTCCCATTTCTCATAGAGTAGAAGTGAAGATAGCCATTGAAACACAACTTAAGACAAACGAACTTAGTTTAGCCAACTAGTCGGCATCAGTATAATCAAATCTATGGAAAGTTTACTCCTTACTGCTATTATTGTAAGAAAAGTGATATTAAATGATAACTACCTAAAGAAAATCATAATTGATGGTTTCAAGAATCATTGCGCACATCCTAAAAAATGAATATGGTGCAAATCAAAGAAGCAACAACAACATATGGACCAATCCATGGAATCAACTCATTGAAATTTGATTCATTTTCTAATAGAATTTGATATAGCCCATGACTATTGTTTTATTCAAAAAAAAAATTTCAACTTTTGGAAGTGTAGCTAGTCTTGTGGAGCCAACTATTGCAAACTAACTTGAGCTGGTATTTGTTATTTATTTTCTTTCTTTCTACACACTAACACTAATAGACTTTATAATATAGAGTGATGTAATATAAAATAAAATATTTTATAAAGAGGGGAAGGGATTGTCATTTATTAATTAATGGGAGGACAAAATAGTCAATCCTAATAAAATAGTTATAGATTACCCCTACCTAAAAACATACATGCCTTCTTTTATGCAGTTTCACAAGATCTCCAAGCCCTAAAACTCATTTCTTGCTAGTATCTCCCTTGAGGGACCAATAAAGACGAAGAGATCAGGGTAAGTCGTTCTTTCTTTTTCTTGTTCTTTGATGATCATAAGAGGTTTCCATCCTTAACTTGCGCTTCCGGTATTAAAGGTGTTCGTGCATTGGGTAAAAATTAAACAAAAAAAAAAAAAAAAACTAAACTTTCTTGTTGATCATTTTGGTTTTTGATTGTGAAAGAAGAGGAGAATGCTCAATTGATTTGAGGTATATTGTTTGGAAAAATATTTATATGTTGTTAAGATTGATTTTGAGGTTTTTGTATGTTTGGTGATCAAGGAAGGGATGTTTTTAGAGAATTTTTATATTTTGAGGAAAAGTACAAATAGGGGGTTATGATTGTGACACGTGTCGTGATTTCCTCAGTTCAAAAAAGTTTAGAAACCTCTAGCCATGGTCGCGAAAGTCACAATAATCACCAATAGGACTTTCCCCCCAGCCTTGTCATGGGCGTGACATAAGAGGTGATAGTTGTCACTCCCTCCATTATGGGCATGACCCAAGGAGTGATATTAGTTTTTTGTTCAACAAAACCATCATGGCCTCCACCACAAGTGTGAGCCTTAAGGTGGTGACTTAATCTTGTTAAGCTTTTAGATCATATGATTGTGATGCTAACCTTAACATGGTATTAGTGCAATAGGTGAAGAGTTTAAAACTCTGCACACTAGTTACAACCCCTTTAAAAAAAATTAAGTCGTTCGTTTGATGGGTTTAAGTCAAAATCAAAGCCTTCGCCCACAAGTGAAGGGGAATGTTATAGAATAAAGTTAATAGCCCACACCATATCTATAAGCTTAAGCTTTTAGATTAGATGATTATGGTGCTAACCTTAATAGTCTTTGCCCTTTTAATGGCCTTCCTAAACATCTAAAACTCGACTTAACACCAAAGTACACCCAAATCTAGGTAGGATTGTATATCTAGACATAGAATGGTAATAGGCTTTTAATGACCTTAGGAAGCTAGATAGCCTTAGGAGTGTGATTTGTTCCATGACAAAAATAATGAATTAGTAATTTTATGTATGATTATGTGTTTTCAATAGAGTTGAGTTATCTGTTCTAGACGTTGTATTAGGTACATCACTACCTTGTTTGGTATTTGTGTTTATTAGGTACTAGTTACTGAAAATGGGATAACTAACTACTTGACTAGGTACTAGTTACTGAAAATGGGATAACTAACTACTTGACTAGGTACTAGTTACTGAAAATGGGATAACTAACTACTTGACTCCAATAATCGGTTTGCTGCTTGTGTTTGGCTGGGTCTAGTGGACCAGGAGTACCAATGATGCTAAGTTGTCACCCTGATGATCTTTATATGATGTTATCCAAAGTGGAGTTGCTCCTAGAAAGGATTCTAATAAATTAAGTGCAAACGGTTGCGGTTCCAAAGGTATTGGAGAGTACCTAACACCAAATATATGTGTATATCTATATTAATATGTATTTGTTGAGGGGTCATGAGTTATTCCAAGTTTAGGGTTAGGCGTGAATAACTTTAGTTTGTGTTGGTTGTTGGCTTAAAAATTACAAATAATGAAAATGGTTGTTGCATTAAATGACATGTTGCATGTGACTGTACATGATGGTTGTTCATGCGTGTGTGCTTGCGATCTTAGTGTTTGACTCATCAAGATTTGATGGATTATGAGGATGATGATAATGGACCAAACCATCCAACTGAATTTTAATCAATAGTCTTATATGGTGTTGATAGTTGATGTTTATGAAATGATGTTTTGTATTTTGGATTTCTTATAATAGACTAAGTTTTAATTGCTTTATTAGGATAGTTATAAGTTGTCTCTTACTTATCTCAGCTTTACTATGAATTAATTATCTTGAAATTATGACTATTGATGAAATTATCTATTAAATATGAGTTTGGAGTTATTGAATGTTATTTGAAGATATTAGAAAGTCTCTAAGCTTTAGTGTATCACCTTCTCATGATGACTCATGGCAGACTAATAATGCAGTAAGATTAGGATGTTACAAGTGAGACAGAGAGAGATAAAAAAAAAAAAAAAAAGCTCTGAAATATGAAAAAAAAAAATGCTTAGTAGCTTAGTTTTAAATTGCTAGTAAAGGCAGATCTTCATCCATATGTAGGAAGATTTCAAGTAAATATTTCTAACATCCTTACTAATAATAAGAAAATTAAAAGCGTGTAAGGATATGATATTGATTCTTCCAATAGCCCCAATGAAGCATATCATAATTTAAGATCTCTTTGATATTTATGTTCTTATTCTTGAATAATTTATCACTCAAGATTATTGGTTGGGTTGTTTCCCTAGGTGGTAGGTTCTTATTATCTTTGATAAATAAGTTGCACTACATAACTTATTCATTGTACTCAACTTAGTCTTGAGTAGTAGTTTTTTTTTTTTTTTTTGTATTGAAATTGGAGGAGAAAAAAATTGTACAAAATTTGATTTTTGCATGATAGACAATTCTCGCACATAGAACATAAAAGAAGGGAAAAAAAAACTATGTTTATGTTGGAAGAAGAAAAATAAAATGGTCCCACATGAAATTTTAAGGGACAAGTTAACTAAAATATAAATAATATGGTAATAAGTGTAGATTGTCTTATGCCTTAGGCATTTTAAAAACCTCACATAAATATAGGCTCCACCAAAAATGACCAAAGCAATAAAGTTTGCAACTAATTCAGTATCTCTTATTGCTCTTAGAGTGGAGTAAAGATAGTATTGAAACACAAATTAACACAAATGAGCTTAATTTAGCTATAAATTTACTTGATACTGCTATTATTATGGGAGAAGTGACATCAATTGAGAAGTACATTGAGTCAGAAAAGAATGAACGTAGAACAAACGAAAGAAGCAATAGCAATATATGGACCAATCCATGACATCAAAAACTTTAATTCATCCTCTAATAAGAAATCGATGCATTCCATGATTAAATTGTTTTATTGAAAGAAAATTTTCAACTTTTGGAAGTCTAGCTAGTTGATATTTAAATTGTAGAGCCAACTATCGTGAACTAACTTGAGCTTGTGTTTGTTGTTTTCTTTCTTTCCTTCTACATACTAAAACTCACAGACTTTATAATATAGAATGAGAGATAAACAAATAGTTATGAAGTATTAACAAATGGTTAGCAGCTTAGTTCTAAATTGTTATTAGAGCCATATCTTTTCCATGCATAGAAAGATTTTGAGCAAATATTTTTTGACATCCTTACTAATAATAAGAAAATTGCTAAGGTGTAAGGAGATGATACTGATTCTTACAACAATACCAATAAAAAAAATCATAATTTAAGTTTTCTTTGATGCTAATGTTCTTATTCTTGGATAATTTATTACTCAAGATTATTAGCACGATTATTTCCTTAGGTGGCAAGTTCTCATTAAGTCTAGCAAATAAGTTACATTAAGTAACTTATTCAATCAAAACTGCATTATGGACAATTCCCTGCACATTAGGGGGGGGGTGGGGGGTGGGGACGCGGTGTGAGGGTGTGGGACTATCTTTATGTTGAAACAAAATAATTAAATAGTTCGACATGAAATTTTAAGGGACAATCTAACTAAAATATAAACAATAAGGAAGTGAGTGTAAATTGTTTTAGGTCTTAGCATTTTAGATACAAAGCTACCTTCAACTGAAATGGCTTGAATCTACATGTACTCCCTTAGAACTACTAAGTTGAAAAAAAAAGGCTTAAAAATGAAGTTCCAAAGAAAAAAATATGAGTACAAACCCAAACAAAAAAAGAAAAAAAAAAGGACATGTAGCCTCTGAGACTTGTGAAACAAAGCCTAAGAAGATAATAAAAAGGCAAGTCATAACTGGGCTAAGCTAGTTGGACTTGAGGGGGAGTATTGGAAAATGAAAAATAAAATAATCCCTCATATAATTCTGAGGGACAAACTAACTAAAATATAAACAATAAAGTAGTGAGTGTAGATGGAAAATGAAAAGTAAAATAGTCCCTCATAGAATTCTAAGGGATAAAGTAACTAAAATATAAACAATAAGGTAGTTAGTGTAGATTGCCTTAAGCTTTAGTCATTTTAGACATGAAGCTACCTTTAACAAAATTGGTCAAATTCTGATTTACTTCCCCATGTCTATTAGGCGTGTTTTATTAAATTCTTTTATTAACTTACTCTATCAAATTACAATTGGTTAACCATTAAATCTAATAGTCAAATTCCACTCCCAATATTTTCTAGGGAAAACTATGGTTATTGGTCCATCAAAATAATAACTTACTTTTTTATTACAAGGTTTATGAGACATAATAGAAAATGGTATTACCATACCTAAAAATGCTTCTACCCTATCAAAGAAAAAATTTGATAAATTCAAAGCCATTAAAGAAAAAGGATTAGAATGTGTTATATGATATAAGGTTGGTGTTAGTGGATCCAGTTTTTCCAAGAATTAGTGGTGCTACCAGTACAAAGCAAGCATGAGATACACTGATGGAGGAGTTTCAAGGCGGTGAAAAGACACGTATTGTGAAACTTCGATCTCTTAGAAAGGACTTTGAAAATATTAGAATGATAGATTATGAGACCATAAAGGATTATTATACTAGAATTAATGAAGTAGTGACTCAAATGAGAGCCTATAAGAAACTATAATCGATAAAAGGATAATTGGAAAAAATATATTAACCACACTTCTAGAAAAATATTATTTGATTGTGCCTACTATTGAGGATACAAAAGGTCTGATTACCCAATCGGTTACCATATTGATTGGCTTTCTAGAAGCATATGAAAAGAGATTGAATAGGTATGATAACTCTACATTGGAGGATGCCTTTCAATCCAAAATTAAATTTTAAGTCTTAGAACTCTAAAAGTGGAGAAAGAAAAAAAAATGAAGATAGAAGATTTGTAAATAATGGAAATGAAGAAGGAGGAGGAAAGTATCCATCATGTCGAATTCATAAGAGAATCAATTGTTAAGAGAAAGATTGTAGGTATAAAGGAAGGCCACAATGCTAAAAAGTTGTAAGAAATTTGGCTATCTTACAAAATAATGTCGCTTTAAGGAGAGGTATCAAGCTAATTATTTTTAAAGAAAAATGATTATTTAGTTTATACTTGTCATGTTGCTTCCAAGACTAAAAGATTGTATTTAGACGGTGATTGTAGCAACCACGTAATAAGTAACAAAATTTTTTTCAAGACATAAACAGTCTTTCAATTCTAAAGTGAGAGTTCACATTGAAGATCTGGTGGTAGTTGAAGGAAAAGGCACCATTGCTATTAAGGCAAAGAAAGGTTCGTGTCTAATCAAAGATGTCTTGCTTGTACCGATTTTCAAGACAAATTTACCTGTGTTGGATAGAAGACGGAAAGAGAATGCTCTATACTATATAAAGGAAGCTCCTGTGCTCTATGTGATAAACGAGATGGGAATGAAGTGGTTGCTAAAGTAAAGATGTAGCAACAAAGAAATTTTCTTATCTAGTATCACTACAAATTAAAAGTGGAGAAGGAGAGGTATAAGTCTTTTATACTCTATTCAATTTATAGGAATTCATGTGTTGTTTGATCCATTATTAGATAAATTCCTATAAATTTGTGCTATTATTATGTAAATATTGTTTTTCTGCTCCTAAGATCAAGGAAAGAAGAAACAAAGTGATTTGAATCAGATTTAAAGCAAAACAACAATAACTTTTGAAGACAGAAATAAACCGTGCCTTCACAGGACAAACTGAGGGTAAGAAACAAGGCAAAATGCCAAACTGCACCCTAAGTCATGCTTGTAGTTTTGATCGCGATACGAATTGAAGACAAACTATGACTCTAATGACTTGAACACAGCTTCTACTATGGCTAACCTTTGAGCCCACGTCCTGCACGCGAAAAGTGACCTTGCCTTGTTGTTACATGGATAAGGATATGAAAAAAATCTGTTAAAAAGAATCTACCATGTTAGTGAACAAAATCTTTATGATTTCTATGCCTTGACACTCGTAAATAAATGTGTACAAAGTTGTAACAATATTATATCATATATAATAAATTTCTAACGTAGAATAGAGTAGAGTGATACTTTCTAGTGAGAGAAACTTTTCTTTTGCAAGAAATTCAAGTTTTCTAGGTAAATTCATTTTAACTAGACGTTTGCTCTTTCAAGATTTTTGCACTTAATTAGTAATATTCATTTCTATTTTATATTTTTACTTCTAAATCTATGTTTAATGTTCATACCATGGAGAAATAATCATTTTAACTTAGAGTTTGTGAATTAAAGACCCGATTCATGTGATTTCAATGTGTTTTAATTGAATAATTATCAAGTGCTTGTAATTAGTAGCTCAAACCTTAATTCATGAGTTTATGTGAGTGCATCATGTAGATTTATGTCTGATTTGAAATAAATAGATTGGGAAATCATTCTTTTGTATAGATCTAGGCTACTAATAAAGTTGCTCATAATCACTTAAAGATGGATATAATGAAATTTTCAGTCACTTGATTTTAAATGCATTAAAATGGGTTTTAATCAAAAGGATTTTTAATCTTTATGCAGATTTAGGTTATTGATATATTGTGAAGGGATTCTGATGGTTTGATCTAGATCTAAAGTTATTGACCTTGAGAGAGCCTTTAACTTACCTTAGTGAATTCGACAGTACAAGTATACTCAGCAAGTAACTCGTTGAGTTTGTTAAAAAATCACATGATAAGGACTTGGTGAAGCAAATTCTATGCTCATTCTTGCATTAATAGATTTATCTTATACTTGTGCCCTGAAAACACGTGCATAATTAGAACTAACCTTATCTTAGTGTGTTTTTGTTCATAATGTTCTTCTAAGTTTTTCTTCGATATATAATAGATTAAAAGTGAGTATGGTAAATACTAATGATCCCCTAAGGAATATCACCTAATACTTTCTATGCTACTTCAGTAGGTATGTTTTCCTATGTTAGTAGCTATGACTGAAGTTGAATAGAACTTATTAGAAATCTTAATAAATTTTTGAAAAACAACAACTTTGTTGTTTACATTTGAGCTTTTAAGTGAATACAAAACCAACCAAATCAAGAGAATATCGATGCCAAGAATGAAGAGCTCTATGAAATCCGATCACAAAACAGAAAGGTCCCCTAATACACCAACAACATAAGCATTAACATCAATTTTATCTCTAAAATTATCATCCTAGACAAAGCTTCTTTCATATGTATATGCTACTTGTAATGTCATAGTAATGGAGCCATAAAGCTTCAAAGATGCGATGAGACAAGATGTATGGGTTTCAGCTATAAAAGAGGAGATAAAAATGATTAAGAATAATGAAGCATGGGAGGTTGTAAACCTAAACCCATTAACTAATAAACATTTCATTGGAGTCAAGTGGGTTTACAAATTAAAGGCTAATCTTAATGGCTCAATTTAGAATTATAAAGCCAAATTGGTATTAAAAGGTCACTCCTAAATTCCTTAAGGGACTACAATGAAACCTTTGCTCTAGTTGCTCGACAAGATACTATTTGAGCCTTAATAGTACTTGTAGCCTAGAAGAGTTGTAGAATATATCAGCTTGATGTAAAGTTAGCATTCTTAAATTTGTACCTAGAATGAAACATCTATGTAAAGTAATCTCCAAGATTTATGGTCAAAGGTCAAGAAAACAAAGTTCTCAAACTGATGAAGGCACTAAATGGCATCAAGCAAGCACCACAAGCCTAATATAGTATAATTGATAAGTATTTTATTGAACAAGGATTTGAGAGGAGTTATAATGAGCGTACTATCTACATTAAAACCTAAGGTAATGCTACTCTTATTGTGTCTTTGAATGTAGATAATCTCATATGTATAGGTAACAATGAGAGTATGGTCCAAAGGTTCAAGGGAGAGATGATGTTTGAGATGACAAACTTAGGTTTGATGCAAATTTTCTTAATATTGAAGTCTATCAAGAAGGTAATGGGATATTCATTCACCAATAGAAGTATACTAAATGTTTGTTGAAGGAATTCCACGTCAATAATCGTAAAGTACTGGCTACACAATAGATAACAAATGAGAAGATGCAAAAAGAAGATGAATCATAAATTGCAGATGCATCCAGGATACATAAGCCTTATAGGAAGCCTACTACCTAATGGTAATGCGTCAAGACATTATGTGTGTCTCTAGCCTTTTCTCAAGGATGCAAAATCTTAGTTGAGTCCACTTCGGAGCAATAAAGCAGATATTACAATTTTTGCAATATATTTTCATGGTCATTAAATAAACAAGAAACAATTGCATAGTCTTCAGATGAAGCTAGGTATATTGCAGTAGCAACAACTACTAGGCAAGGAATATGGCTTTGCAGACTGCTATAAGACATGGATGAATCTCAATGAGATCCAACTATTATATTACGTGACAACAAATTAGCTATTGCAATGGTTAAGAATCCGGTATATCATAATAGAGCAAAGCATATTGTAATCAAGCATCATTTTTCTACTAAAAGCTACAACCAATAAGAAAATCAATATGAATTACTAGCGGACTTTTCCACTAAAGCACTACAATGAGCAAAGTTCAAGAAGTTACAAGACATGCATGTGAGTTATACCAAAGTGTATTAGAGAGAAGTTTTAAAATTGATCCATTTTGGTATAAGTCCAAGCTCAATTCTATTAGAACTTCTATATTCTAGAATATGTATTAGATGAATTTCTAGAATACGATAGGTGGAGCTTTTAGAAGTGGTTAGTTGAGATATATCCATGAATATTCTAGATGGTAGTTAAACTATTCTAGATAATGTGTTATAGCCATTAAATGAAACTAATCTTCACCATCCATTAAGGAGGAGAAAGCTAAAAAAAAAAAAAGAACTAAACAAATACTTATGTATTTCCAAACATATTCCATATATTATATCGATTTTTATAAAGCACTTCCTACGTCAATAATTTTTCTATCCAATACCTCCCTTACAATTTCTATTATGTTTCAATTAAATACTATCATTTTCCTATAAACAAAAAAGTCTAAAGCAAAGATTTGATAAGAATTGGTTCGTATTGTTCTAAATTTAAATATTTACCTTGCTGAACTTGTGTGTTCAATGTACATTTTGATGAGGAAATAGAATGCACAATTAACCACTCAATCATATTTAAGTTACACTTAATTAGTAAAATAAGTCCTTAATTTGATTTTAATATGTTTGAACTTATTTTGCTTTGATTTTGTTGTGCTTATTGTTACCATTTGATTCAAACATATTTTAGGCCTTGTTTCTTTAGAATTTCTTAAAGTTTAAAACATGAGACTTGTAGAGCTCTCTCTAAGCTTTTTATAGCATCTTGAATCATCTTGGTTAGAGTCCGGACAAGAGAGATATAACCAAAATCCAAAACAACATCAAGCCCTCAAGGGACTAGTGTTCAAATGCTAGGTTGGGAGACGTATGGATGCTAGATGAAAAGTGTGCAGTTTCCAGAGGTATCCAGACACTAGGTTGGGAGACATCTGGACGTCAGCATCAGAAATCTAGCCGTTAGAGAACTAAATGCTTGGCCAAAATTGGTGTAAATATTGGTAATGGCTGGAAGACTTGAAGACTCTATAAATACAAGTGTTTTTGGAACTTAAAGACAATTAGTTTAGCTTATTGATTGCATACAAAATCTTGTAAACACTTTCAAAGTGATTTCTACATAAATTGTATTAGTTTGCAAAGTGAGAGAGTTAAATAGTGCTATAGGTTCACAATCTTGCTATTCATTATAAAGCACTACTCAATTGTTTGTGAGTGAATTAATGGAATCTTGAATTATGCTTGGTGTGTTTGAAAGATCACTATAAAGGTACGACTTAAGTAATTATGTTTGTGTTGTTTGTATCTCCATGGGCGCATTACAGTTGCTGTGAATGAAGTATGAAGTTCTCCTTGAGTGAAGCAATATTTATGGACCATGGAGACTAAGAAGCAGGCCAAACTCCACGTTATATTATGGTGCATACTTTCTTATCCCTATCTCTTTATTATTGTTGTTGTTTACTTTGTTATTTTATATAATTAGACATTAAGTTATTAAAAATACAACAATTATTGTATAATCTACATTCCTTAGGGTGTTACTATGTTTTTACAATTGGTGTAAGAGCTAGGACTCTAATTTAAAGTGCGTAACCACATCTAGAGTTAGTAAAATATCTAGTACGACACTACGTTTCATGAAGCGACAAGCAATTAACAGGCCACATATCCTAACTAATACTAATTGTGAATATTGTAAGTGTAGGATAATGATTTTTATTAAGACATGAATACATCTTTATGGAATATTGTTGAAAATGGTCCAATAATAATAGAATGTAAAGATGAAAGCACTTATATACAAAGGCAGAAAGAGAAAAAGTGCAACTAAATGAAATGGGAAAAAGCCATTTTCGATATCTAAGTTTTGATAAAGTGAAAAATTAGGTATCTGAACTTTTAAAAAGTCCAATTTCATACCTAATTAAACTTTCCATACTTCTTTTCAATACCTCCACTTTGTCGTTGTTTCTTGAAGTAGCTGACACGTGTCAGGCAATGATTGAGTAGATAATGTTTAAGGATACAAAAAGTTTAATTAGGTATAAAACTGGACTTTTTGAAAGTTCAGGTACCTAATTGTTCATTTCGTCAAAGTTTAAGTATCAAAAGAGGCCTTTTCCCAAATGGAATTGCTATGAATATATTATATTAGGGATTAAATAACAGTGATTTTAGTAGAATTTGCACTCATAAATCCACAAAAGAAACTTGTGATAATTTGAAAAACACTTGTGAAGGATCTATAAGAGTAAAAGATACTAACATTAGTCTTTTATGTGATGAATTTGAAAACTTCCAAATGAAGACTGATGAATCAATAGATGAGATACATGATAGATTTATTCATATTTTGAATCAATTGACTATGCTTGGCAATAATTTTACTAACCTTGAAATAAATTCTAAAATCCCTAGCTCCTTACCAAGAGAATGTGAACCAAAGAGAACTGCCATAGAGAAGGCATATGACTTGAGTCAACTCTCAAAGGAGGGATAATGGCACGAGAAGTGCCTTTACTTTGGATTTTTGGCAATTTAGTGCTTGATCTTTTAAATTTGGCAATTTAATGCCTTTAATCTTTAATCATTGGCATTTTAGTACCTTTATCAATTGTACATTTAACGGATGTTTAAAATTGCTTATGTGGCTTTTTTTTAATTAATTTGACCCCTTGAGTGACTAAAACAAGACTACATTTGGCCCTTGATAATTTTTAAGCCTCCTTATTTCTTCTCATAACAACTTCTCCATCCATTAAGACAGTCATTATCCATCTACTTCCCTAACCTATACTTGTCACCACAGTAGAACAATACAGATGATGTTGGAGAAGACTTTGAATTGGAAGCGCAAACTATATCATCCAAGCAGGTTAGCATAGTGTGAATCCCCTGCTATACAAATGTTTTAATTTAACTTTTAATTCATGCATGCATAGAATTAGGTTATGGTCCCAATTCGAATAAACTTTAGATCTTAGCCTGGTCCTATCCTTAGTTGTTTGCAATCGCTGCTTGGCCATATGTATATATATATATATATATATTTTAGGTTGTAGTATATACGACATTGCTTTGTTGTTTGTATATGTGACTTAGATATGGAACTTAGGCATGTGTAAAATCATGTTATGGTCCCAATTTGAATAATCTTTTGGTCTCAGTATGGTCCTATCTTTAATTGTTGGCACTCACCACTTGGCCATAACATTTTTTATGTTGCATGACACCATTCTTTTATTTAGCTATTATTTATTCTTGTTGCTTGATTTGGATGACCTCAATTTGAGTAGCATGTGTATGTCGTGTGGATCCACAAATACAACGTCATTTGTCTAGTTTAGCTGAGAAAGTTTACTACTCAAATGCATCTTGACTATTTATTTGTTTATATTGTTTAAAGTATTGCCTAGTCTTATAGTGATATGTTGTGTCTTTATCGATTATAGGCTACACAGAGATGTTAGAGTGGCTTATATATGTCCATCATGGAGGCAGGTTCATGAAGGACAAACATAATGTTCTATTTGTTTGCAGAAAGCACAATGTAATTTAGGTTGATATAGAGAATCTCTTGCCTTAAAGGCAAAGTTAGTTACAGAGCTCAGGTGCTACAACATTGAAGTTTTGTGATTTCTTTCTCTAAACTCAAGCAGTCAAGCTTGACTGATGGCCTTAGACTAGTAAATGATGACTTCTGCCTCCCAGAGCTACTATATATTTTAGGGACATATGGAAGCATTGAAGTTTACAAAAAACATTCGGATGAAATTCGTTTGTTTGCCAGAGGAAGGGATGATTGTTGTCATACAACAAAGCAGCTGTAAATAGCGGCCAACATCAAGATGCCAAACCTTCCCATTGATACGAGAAAAAAGAGTTAGAGTTAGAAGGCTAGGAGAACGATAGCACTAGCACTGAAGGCTTTTGCTTAATTTTGACTGCTACTTGTTTACTTAATAACCACCTTTGTTTTGATTAGTAATTTGGCGTTGAAGGAATGGAATACTGCTTCTTCCAAAGCGGCTTGGATAGAGAGGATGTCATGGGAGTATATAAGATGGTTCAGGCATATTTTGAAAACACTCCATTCCCATTTCTAATGATCCAGTAGGAGTTGTGGGCACATGACAGCCCATTCCAACAAATATGGCCATGAATGAGGACGATAGATGTCAACAATATGATATTACAAATGATAGAGGAGACACACCTGATGAAGAAGATGACAAAGCGTATGACAACGAAAAGGGGAAAGATGATGTTGAAGATGATAGTGAGAAACAGATTGAAGATGAGACACGTAATGTGAAGAAGAAGCAACTGATAAAGTCAAAATTTGTGTTGTTCATCAAATGAAAGAGTAGCTGCCTAGTGTTAACACCATGCAAAAACTATTAAGAGAAAGCAGCACTCAAAGAAAAGAAGTCTAACGATGTTGTCATGATTGATTATCTGAAAGAACTTTGTAATTTGTTATTTAGCTTTTTTTTTTTAGCAATCTTGTAATAAATATCTACCAACAATGTACTTTTATGTTTCTTTTAGCATGCAAGGAACATATATGCAACTATGGAAGTTTCTTTTTGTTTGTTGTACTTGTTTGATTCTATTCTATTCAGACAATGCATTGGGGTTAAATGAATTGCCCCTATTTCTAGTATGTTGTTCTTGTAATGAGACTAGAAAGCTATTTCCAATGATATTGATGTGTGTCCAATTTCCTGTAATGTTATTAATGTTTGTTTTAAAGAGAAGTTATTAAATGACGAACACAAACTTAATCGAGTAGCGAACCTTAGCATAACCTCCCCCCAACCCAAAAAAAAAAAAAAAAATCAAACTTGATCAAGATAAATTTTCCCTCATAGACTCAATTAAGGTGTGAACCCCACTCATGATTCACATAGTGGTCAAACCCTTGACACTTAACTTATAAAGCATGAATTCACAAATTTGTTCCCATATCAACCATGGTGATGTTGAGGTGTGGCGGTTAAAGTTGAAATCATGTTGTTGTTAGTTTGTAGGCTCCTATTCTTTTATCAAATTGCTATTAGTGTGTGGGTTGTTATTCTTTTATCAAGTTGTTGTTACTGTTAATGCTACTTTTATCAAGTTGCGATTATAATGTTGAACATTTACTGATCATTTTACATCTGTTTATTGATCCTTTATTGATCATCAACTAAGCAAATAATCTTTTGTTTATTTATTATGTTGCTATTTATGTGTGTTGGCAATGGACATATATAACTTGCAATCTACTAGCAATACACATATATAACAACAAGTAGTTTAAGAGTAAACACATATATTACTTGAAAATTGCAGGCAATACGTTTCCATTTCTCCCAACAAGAGTCATGACTTCATTAAACTACAAGATTGCTACATCCCATTACAAGTTGCCATGTAAACTCCAAAACTAAGACTACAAGAGGAGACAAAACTCAACTTGAACTACTATACATTTATCTCAGACACTTGCAAAGAACCTTAACAGCAACTACCAACACTATAAGCAGTATGATCGACGATATTTTTTTAAAGCCAGCAGCATCCACTTTATGCTCAGTGTGGTTTTTTCCTTGTTCCAAAATCTGCACTTGAGGTGGCTTGCTATTTGAGAAGGTCATTTATCACATCTCTTACTTGATCGGGGAACAGTGGATCATGCCATCTGAAAAATCCACATCCACCTTCCCTATAATTTGGACATATAAAAAAATGCGTTTTTGGATTATAACGTGCCTAAGACATCAACAGCAAAGTAGGTAACCACATCCGCACCATGGATTTCCTCCTCTAGCATCGTTGTTGCTCATCGTCGGCGAGGAGCGCTAATTACTTTGACATGCAATGTTGCCTGATTTGCTTGTCATCACCTCACATTCATCCTTGCTTTCTTGTGTGCTAAGGTAAAATTAGGGCTCAGACTCTAGATATTGTGCTTGGAACTATGACAAAGAGAAGTGAGGTTATGGAACCATCAATGTGTTCCATTATTACATGTTTAGCTTTTATTTATGGTGTAGTTTTTTTTTTTTATAAAGTCAATCAAGGGGTCAAATTAATAATAAAAAAAGGCCATCTTAGCAATTTTAAACGTCTATTAAATATGCAATTAATGGAGGTACTAAAATGCCAGTGATTCAAAAGTAAAGGTAATAAATTGACAAATTTGAAAAATCGGGCACTAAATTGCTAAAAATCTAAAGTACAAGCACTTTCCGTGCCCTTTTCCCCTCTAAGAAGCAATTTCTTGGCATTCTCAAAACCCATGAGATGATCAAGAGACATAGAGGTGATTTCACCAATAAGGAAATAGCTTTAAAGGCCTCTTGCTTTGACTCAAGTGGTAAAAGTAGTGAGGACGTCAAAAAGGAGGAGTTGGAGAAGATTACAAAGAAATTCGTAAAATTTTTAAAAGAGAGTAAAAAGAAGAAGATCATCACTTGCTTTGAGTGCAATGAGTCGATGTCATGCCCCAGAGGGTACCCTAAACATGGCAGTCCGCCGCATATAATATTAAAGCTAATGAATGACAACCTTAGTCATGCAGGAGCTTCAATATCACATGCAAGGCGTGCTTAAAATAGTAGGAGACTCACAGGATATTACATTTAAGTAGATAATAAAAGCAAGCAAGAACTTATATAAACAAACATGAAATCTTCATTTAAATAACAAATTCTTACATCATCTTAGGGGCATTCCCCCGTCTTAAATGGTCTTGATTCAACTAAACCACTAACAAAGTAAACATAACTATAACATAAGCCTACTATAGAGATTTTCTTAGAATTCTATGTTCAAAACTAAATACATATAACTTTTCCCAAAAACTCCTAGTGGCTTTGGCTCATACCTGGCATACAGGGCTCCTCGGTGCCAGCCAAAGATAATCATACTGTAACAA
Source organism: Combretum micranthum (assembly GCA_024138025.1). NCBI lineage: Eukaryota > Viridiplantae > Streptophyta > Magnoliopsida > Myrtales > Combretaceae > Combretum > Combretum micranthum. Next base: position 292,825 of record JAMXBD010000589.1, read on the forward strand.
AAAGCTATAGGGGTATAAGCAAATCTAGCTTGGTGAGATAATTCCCATCTACAAGACATTTCCATAAATCAAATAAGTATTTAAACAATCATATGAAAATACACCAAACACATGAGCAAACAAAATACACATGATTAACCAGAAATCATGTGTAGCATGGATTTTACGCCCTCCATATCGGGAGTTGGGAGATTACAGGCTCATACGACCATCAATACTTGTAGATTTGTTGGCTCCTGCTTGCCCTGTAGACTTTCTGGCTCTTACTGGCCTATGTAGACTTTCCGGTTCCTACTAGCCACCACTATCACTTCTTCGTTTCCCACACGAAGAATAGTAGTGAAACAAATGTGACTCACAAATATGATATGTATGAATTATTTTCAATATAAGTTTAACCAGATAATGTTGAGTTCAAGTTAAAGGCGATCAAAAACAATATTCACCATATCAATACAAGAATCATAATTTAATTATCAATTCCTCTTTCGATATTCTTAACTTAGATTCAACCGATCGTAAATTCAAATCACACAATAATTTTATCTTTTCCTTATTTTCTAGTGCTACTACAAGCACAAACAAGGAAATGTAACTTAGTAAATGATTAACTCACTCCATGTCGGTAGCTTCCTAATCGAAGTAGTCTTCCGAAAAAGTGATCTCGGTTCCTCCTTCATCTAAACAAGATGAAATACCCACAATGAGTCTTTCATAGAATTTCTATTCTTGAAATCTCCAAATCTATCTTAAAATCGCGGTAAAATCGGATAGGAGGAAATTTCAACTTAAATTGGCCCTAACTTACTCATTTTAACTCGGAATTTCGTATATTATATACCGTTTTCTACCTAGTCGAAAAGATCTATCTATTTCTAAAACTATTTTCATCAAACTAAGTCGTTTGGGTTCCAAAAAAGTGGTGACCAGATTCACCACGAATTTTCACAAACTTGAATTCCTTCTTTTAACAAAAGCTCATTTTGAAAAGATAGATATTATAATAGTTTGTAAAATCTTTGAAATGTATATACATATATTTATTGACTCATATCAAAATACATGAAGTTAATGAAGTTGTCTCAAACCATGAAAAAGTAAAGTCTTTTAAAGATTTTGGAAAGTGAGAACCTTTGAAAAAAATTTCCTTTTTATTTTGTTTTGAAAATATCTTAAGTTATTTCAAATGAGTATTTTCTTTTCCTAAATTTAATTTCTATAGTCTTTTTAAATTTCTAAGAAATGATTTTTATTTTCTAAGCTTAGTTTCTAACACTTTTTGAAAGTAATAACAATCTTATATCTATAGAAATAATTTCCTTATTTCTTGAGATCATTCCATTTTCATGAAAAGAATTTCTAATACTTGATGAAAAGTGAGGTTTTAGTAAAACTTTTGTTTGCTCAAAAAGTTCCTTCTATGTATGTTTATGAACTCCTCTAGATTTCTTAGAAAAGTTTGTTTAAGAAAATTACTTCCTATTTTTATTTCTAGAAAAGAACCTTTATTTTAAGAAAACCTTTCCTCATTTGTTTTGTTGAGACAAGAATCATTATGTTCATGCATGAATATGAATCATAGAGTTATGAAAATATAAAGAAACATAATAACTTAAAAGAATAAGCTAGGAAAGAAATAAATCAAGTATTGGAACCTTAACTTCATCAAGGTACCCCGGGACTAAGAATAGACTAGTCCCATAAAGAAAAAGAAAATGTTTTGACTTGATGAGGACAAGTCTAAGACTAGAAAGACCAATCTTAAAGATAACATGAAAATAAATAAATTGTAAAGAAATAAATAAATTGCAAAACACATGAGCTTATATGCTCTAAAATATATATATAGTTACATAAATATATTTAGTAACATTTATATAGAAGCAACATAAAGAAATTAGATCATGAACAAAAACAAAGTATGAACCTATTGTTGTTTTCTTTAACCTTCATGGTTTAGAAAACACATACTAAGCTCATACTAAGTAAATGAACATAAAGAAAACTTGAAGAATTTTTACCTAAGAGAACTAAACTTGAGAGAGCTTTGGGAGAGAATTCTTGTAAAGAATTCGAGAGAGTAATTTTGTGTATGGAAGGTGTGAAAGAAGTGGAAGGAAAAAGGGGTATTTATAGGAAAATGTGGGAGAAAATCTGTGTTAATTAAATAAATGAAAATTGAAACAAATTGAAGAGGGAGGAGGGCATGGCCGGTGCAAAAAGAGAGTATGTGAGGGAGAGAAATTTATTTTTTTGTATTTTTGTAAATGAAAAGTAAGATATGAAAGATGTGAAGTTGTATTGGAAATGAAAATTGTAAGAAATAGAGGTATGTGTTGTAAGATTAGGTTGTAAAAAAATTAGAGATAGATGAATAGTATAGAATAGTAGAAAATAGTGTAATGTAAAGTAGACATGACAATTTAAGTATCGATAGTAAGAAAATACGCTTATAATTGCGATATCTGACATTTTTAGTTACCGAAAAATTATGAAATTGATATTTTTAAAAATCTTATATTTTTATGATTCTAATGGTATACTTAAAACATTTTTACTATTCCGAGCTCCGAGACACACTTTTCGAGAACTGTGTCTGGTTATGCCCAAAATGAATCCCGGTTTGACTAATCTTATATTTTTAAGCTTTTTTAGGTTATTACAAACAATTCTACATACTAAGATCTTACTAACTTTCCTAGGGTTGCTTAAATGGGAATGCCGGACTTGAACAGTTGCAAAAGACTAGGGTTTTGTTGACTTTAGGATTTCGATTGACTTTTTAATTAGGTTTTAAGCTTAAATTAATTTCAAAACGTTAGGGGTTTACAGTCGAGGCATGTTCAATAATATTACCAAAATGCTAAGAAGGAAGCAAAGAAGAAAGAAGGAAGGCACTCGTAGCTACTTGGAGCAATGAAGACTCATCCGACTTTAATGAAAATTTATACTCAATGACCCTTGATGACAAGCTATGTTCCACTTCCTCTTAAGTTCCTTATTGTGAAATATGTAAAATGTCTGATAAAGTATGTAATGAATTGATGAAAATGAAGAAAAAGAATAGCATGGTTAAATCCTTGATGAAGAAAGTAGGAGATGAGTTGGATAAATTTAAAATTAAACATGGGGTAAATTACACTAGAAGGTATCAGTGTCTGGGGTTAAATTCATTTAAAATTTCAACGTTATAAGTGGTTAAAAAGAGGAATCGACGTTTAGTAAAGTGAATCAAATAAGGTATCAATATTTTTTATAATTCAATTAAGGTATCAATGTTTGGATTAATAGTAAAAATTTTATACCTTATTTAACTCATTTTGTAAAATGTTGATACTTCTTTTTAACCACTTGAAACATTGATACTTTTAATAAATTTATTTTCAAACATTGATTCCTCTTCTTAATTATTCGTAATGTTGATACCTTAAATGAGCTTACCCCTAACTATTGATACATTCCTATGTAATTTACCCAATAAACATGATGAGCTTAGATTTGAAAATGAGAAGTTAGATGAAGAGAATGGATATTCAAAATTGGAAATTGAGTAACTGAAATCTAGAAAAATGAATTAAGTAAATCAAATGAAAAGTTGAAAAATGAAAATGACTTGCTTGATTTAGAAGTTAAAACTTGGAGAAGTTGATGCTTATGCTAAAATGTGTAATTATGAATGCATGAAAGAGCTAAACGAGCTTAAAAAGGAAAATAAGAATTTGAAAACTAACTTATGGGAAGCAAATGCAACCATAACTAAATTCACCGAGAGAGAAAAGAATTTAAATACTCTTCTTAGAAAGCATACACATGATTTCAACAATGCACGTAATTGACTATGATAGAAATAATAGTTTCAAGCTTATAAAACTCGGTTTGTAAGAGCAACTTATGGAACTTCCAACCATTGTGGAAAGTTAGGTTATATTGCACATAATTGTGCAATAAGGAAAGCTATACATTTAAGTCACAAATGCAAGTTTGTTTGGATGCTTAAAAGAGAAATATTTGTCTTAAATTAATAATAAAGGACTCAAGTAAAAGTGGGTATTAAAGAAGTAATTGTGTTTTTGTAGGTACCAAAGGGGCTTCAACGGTATCTTTAAGGTAAAATTCTTTCTTGAATTTCATGATTTGTGCCTTTGATGATTGTGTTGAAAATGTGTCAATATGCTTAAATATGCAAATTTTTTATATTATAGCGTTTAGTGCCCTTTTTTTGAGCAAATTTATGCTAAATTTTTAGCTTAAAATGTATGAATTTAGTTTTTCATGAATTTTGTGCATAAACAATGGCATTCATGTTTAGTGGAGATAAGTAGACTTGTATAAATGCTTAAGTTAGTGTGAAGTTGTTTTTGAGAAATTTTGTGTACATTTTTTAGTAAATCTATGCCTTTTAAAATCTTAAAATGCATAGATTGTGATATATCATTTTAAATGAGTTGGAAGGCATGAAATCAATTTTCAACTAATTTGTGCACTTTTCAAATATCTCTTATGATAATTTCTTATACATATCTTTTTTTCTATGACATATTTTGTGATTATCTTTTTAATGAGTTCATAGGAAGAAAAAAGCTAATGCACAATTAGTATCAGGAATGAATATGAAGTTGTTTTGAAAATTAGATGTAATTTTTGTTTTCCTTTAGTTAAGCATCAAGTTTTTAAACTTATTTGCAAAATTTATTTAAAACCAGAATGCTTAACTGATGGAAAGTACTAAATTGAAAGGAAGTTAATTATGCATGGATTGTCCTCATAAAAAAAAGGGGGGAAGATTGGTAAACTTGTGTTTTTGATTTATATTTTAAGGAGGAAATGGAATGCATAATTAACTATTCAGTCATATTTAAGTTATACTTAATTAGTAAAGCAAGTGCACAATTTAATTTAGATATGTTTGAACTTATTTTGCTTTGATTTTGTTTGTGCTTATTATTATAGTTTAATTCAAACATATTTTAAGCCTTTGTTTATTTAGAATTTCTTAAAGCTTAAAATACAAAAGTTGTAGAGTTCTCTATAAGCTTTCTATAATATCTTGAATCACACCAATTGGAGTACAGATAAGAGAGATATAATTAGAATACAAAACAATGTCGAGTTATTAGGGGACTACTGTTTGGATGCTAGGTTGGGAGACGTCTGGATGCTAGAAGAAAAGTGTGCAGTTTCCATAAGTATTTGAATGCTAATTTAGGAGACATTTTGATGAGGATTTGATAGCATCAACATTAGAGCTAATCAACTCCAAGTCTAACAATCGATTTCAAAGAATTGGAGACCCATTGATTGTAGTTTCAATAATAAAAATACGAGTCAAGAAAACCTATAAAATGATTTGGGATACGAAGGATTAAAAACTTGAAGAATTGAAGCTACAAGAGGTTGTATGTCGACCAAATGCCGCCTGCTTTCATTTGGTTTTTTGTGTCTTTTCGAATTTCTTTATTTTTATTTTTATTAATTAATGTAAGATTAATTACAATTATGTTTTTCAGTTACGTAACTACCACAATTATGTTTTTCAGTTACGTTTCAATTACGTAACTGCCATAATTATGACTTTTCAGTTATGTAACTGCCTTGTAATAGCCTATATATTAAGGCGAGTATGGGAGAGAGATTAATCAGATTACAGAACATATTCTCCTTTGTGAAATACAATTTGAGAGAAATCCTTTCTCTTTGAGTTCTTTTGAGAACTTAGAATTTCTTCAAGAATTTGAATTCTTGTTGAGTTCATCATTATACCAAGATTCTAGGTCAGTATATCCAACAGGGTCGCAATTATCATATCAAGGTTCTTTGGGTTACTCAACCATAGGGTCGAGGTCAATTCCATCTTATCATACCAAGGTTCGTGGAGTTTTAGATTCAAATATGAATATTTCATTGGGTCAAGATCTGCTTTCTTGATTCTTAGAGTCCGGGAAATTCAAGATCCATACCGAGCATGCATCAGATTGGTAATCTAAAAAAAAAAAAGAGTGAATTCAAATCTGTTGAGGATGAATGTTGATGAGATTTCATGTGACTTTAAATTTTATTTTAGATGCACTGTGAGTAATAGTGATAGGGCATGTAGTGTGAGAATTGACAGTGGGTGTTGTGCGAATTTTCTTAGCACTTTGTTAGTGGAAAAGTTAAGCTTGGAAACATTAAAGCATCAAACACCTTACAAATTACAATTATCAAAAGGGTGTGAAGAAATTCAAGTGACTGAGCAGGTTCTATTTTCTTTTTATATTGGAAAGTACTATGATGAAGTATTGTGTGATGTGATACCAATGGAAACTTATCATATTCTTTTGGGGCAGCCATGGCATTTTGATAGGAAAGCCAAATATGATAAAAACAAGGATCACTATTCTTTGGTTTTAAACAAAAGGAGATTGAATTTAGTACCCCTCAATCCATTGGAAGTTTATAAAGATCAGTTGACGGTATCGAAGCAATTCAAAGAAAGACAAAAAGAAAAGAACGCTCAAGAGAAGAATGAGAAAGATGAAAAGAATGAAAGTGAAGGAAAAAGTGAGATTGAAGAAAAGAGCGATAACACACCTGAAAGCAAAGAGAGAAAAGAAATTGAATATGAAACACAGACACTTGAAAGTGATTTGGATAAAAAAAGAGAATATATTTGTTTTTCCACTAATGAGTTTTACTATTCTTTTCCAAGTGAGACTGTTTCATCATCACAGGAATTCAAGGAATTGTGTCCTCAGAAAATTCCAGATGGAATTAATCATCAAATTGATTTCCTCCCTAGATTCAATCTAAAAGAATCTAAGAACGAAGATTTGAGGACGAATCTTTTCAAAGAAGGAGGGAATGATGAGATTTGATAGCATCAACATTAGAGCCGATCAACTCAAAGTCTAACAATCAATTTCAAAGAATTGGAGACCCATTGATTGTAGTTTCAATAATAACAATAGGAGTCAAGAAAAGCTATAAAATAGTTTGGGATACGAAGTATTAAAAACTTGAAGAATTGGAGCTGCAAGAGGTTATATGTCAACCAAATGCTGCTTGCTTTCATTTAGTTTTTTGTGTCTTTTCGGATTTCTTTATTTTTATTTTTATTAATTAATGTAGGATTAATTACAATTATGTTTTTCAGTTACGTTATCAGTTACGTAACTACCACAATTATGTTTTTCAGTTAGTAACTGCCACAATTATGACTTTTCAGTTACGTAACTGCCTTGTAATAGCCTATATATTAAGGTTAGTATGGGAGAGAGATTAATCAGATTACAGAACATATTTTCCTTTATGAATACAATTTGAGAGAAATCCTTTCTCTTTGAGTTCTTTTGAGAACTTGAAATTTCTTTAAGAATTTGAATTCTTGTTGAGTTCATCATTATACCAAGGTTTTAGGTCGGTATATCCAACAGGATCGCGATTATCATATCAAGGTTTTTGGGTTACTCAACCATAGGGTCGAGGTCAATTCCATCTTATCATACCAAGGTTCGTGGAGTTTTAGATTCAGATCTGAATATTTCATAGGGTCAAGATTCGCCTTCTTGATTCTTAGAGTCCGGGAAATTCAAGATCCATGCCGAGCATGCATCACATTTGGACACCAAGATAAAAAAACTAGCCGTTAGAAAACTAAATGCTCGACCGAAATTGGTGCAAATGTTGGTAACGACTAGAAACTTGAAAACTCTATAAATACAAGTGTTTTTGGGACTTGAAGACAATTAATTAGTTATTAATTGTATACAAAATCTTGTAAACACCCCCAAAGTGACTTGTGTGTAAATTAAATTAGTTTGCAAGGTGAGAAAGTTGAGTAGTGCTATAGGTTCATAGTCTTGCTATTCATTATAAAGCACTACTCAATTGCTTATGATGAATTAGTGGAATCTTGAGTTATGCTTAGTGTGTTTGAAAGATTGTTGTGAAGGCACAGCTTTTTCTTTTTTTTTTTTTTTTTTTTTTTTGGCATTAAGTTATGTTTGTATTGCTTGCAGCTCTAGTGAAGTACTGTAGTTGTTTTGAACAATGTTGTCAGGCTCGGCTTGGGCCTTGACCTGATCATGCTAAGGAGTTAACGATCAATAGGTAAAACTAGGTTGAGCTGTGGTTGAACCACAGTTAAATCAACCCATTTCTAAGGAGCGGTTAGGGTTCAACCCATTTTTTTACAACAATTGTTGTGAATGAAGTATTGAGTTCTCTTTGAGTGAGATATTGTTTGTGGACTGTAAAGACTAAGAGATTGACCGAACTTGATGGTATATCGTGATGCAAACTTTTTTATCCCTATCTCTTCATTATTATTGTTGAGTTGTTTTGCGTAATTAGATATTAAGTCCTTAAAAATACAATAATTAATACATAATTCATATTTCTTAGATGTTATTAGGTTTCTATATACCTAATAGAGTGATACTTACTTCTAATACGAAGTTCATGTCTATTCTAGACTATAGATTAGAAAATTTTTCTAATGCACCCGAACCACCAAGGATAAATTTGCTTTGGCTAATAATTCTTTGTAACTCATAGATGGTATATGGTTATTAGAGCAAATTCCTCTCCCACAACAATCTTTCCAGTTTGTTAAATATTATCAGAGTTTGCTGGAAAAGGGCAACGAAACATAGTATAAGAGGTTTCAATTTGTTATATAAATATTATAATTAGGTCCAATTTGTTGTGTACTGTATGTTCATTTAATGGATAAGACGTCAGCTTTGATGCTGAAAATAGTTAATTGTGAAACTAGTACATAATATAAACTTCTTTTTTAACTATTTAATCATTAAATAAAAAAAGTCTATGCAAAAATAAATAAAAAAACTACTCCTCTTTTTTCTTTTTTGATCGGCGTGTGTCCATATAAGAATTAAACATACTTTCAAAGTACTATTAGTTGCAATACAATGAATGATGTGAATGATAGTTTTTTTAATTAGCATAAAAATAGATTGAATCCTCAATATTTTTAATTATACATCCTTTTTTTTCTTTTATTTTATCAACGTGACACAGACAATCATAATCTGGTTTAAAGGTTAGACCCAAATGCTCTGCCTTGAACCCTGGTTTGAATCTCTTACTCCCTTAGAATTTAATTAAGGCCAAGGCAAGTAAGAGTATTTATATATGTTTTTTTAGTGTATTTGATTTGTCTGATTTGTATTAATAATTGAGTCTCTATCCTTTTTTTTTTCCCTTTTTTTTTTAACAAACAGCCAATACCAAAAAATATCTTACTAATTAAGCTTCGATTATAAAAATGGTTTCTCAATGTACATGCTTTTTATACAGTAAGGAAAGGAAAAATACCACGAACTACAATGTGACAATCATATTAATAAAATCATCGATGATCCGTTCCCATTTTCCTTCCTCTATTATTTTATTCTATTTTCTTGAACAGATTAGTCCTGGACGCATATCTTTCTAATTATATCGCAATAACAAATTAAATTCTAAAATTTTGAGAGAGCATAATAGAATCTCACAATCTTCCGGATGTGCTATATACGGATCTGCTAGTATGATTTGTTTTTCATCTATATCTGTATTTATATTGAAATAAAATGTATAAATATATTTGATTTGTATCTATATTTTATCTATATTTGATCTTTTTATGAGAATTACTAACTTTTATTTATTTGTATTTATTTTTTGATAATAATTTATTAAAAAAATTGTGTATATAATGAAAAAAGTTAGCCAACAGAAAAAATGGAATAAATAATACCTACCGCATATGATGTAAATTTGCTATCTTAAAAATGCTGATATAAAGCTGATTCTAAAGTATTATGTACTAAACATGCTTTGAGATACGAAAAAATGGTCTATAACTTTTAGAAATATTATCACCTATATTTTGTAAAATATTAATTTATATTAAAATATAATTAGTATTTATTTAATATATATTATATATGATGTATATCAACTGCTTAAGGAAATATATATCACAATCCACCGACTTATTGGATAAATTTGTGTGTAGACTCCGTTATTTATTATCGATGTGAAAACTGAAAACTTCCTTCCAAAAGGAATACAAATAATCTATTTTAGATTTTCCTGGTTCTCGTGAAGATAGAAGCTGTGGAGATGGGTACTCTTTGCTTCCATTCTTAATTAGATAGCTCACGAGATTTCATGACAGATTGTTTTGGAAAACCCACCTGACCTGGATGTACGTAGCATTCAACTGCAATGGAAGCATTCATTAAAAATATCGATTTGACATCATGCAAAAGTGGATTCAATTAATTTGCCACCATGATTGGACGTTCGACGCTTCTTTATTTTGTTTATTTTTTTACTTAAAAAGTAAAGAAGCAACAAGCAACTCATCAACTAAAAATATGGATAGTTTAGGAACGTTTTTATGGGTGCATGTCGCCCTAATATTGCGGTTGAAAATGTAAGATATATGAACGAAGGTTTATATTTATTATAAATAGCATAGTTGGATAAAAGGAGCATATTTGGACCATTATATTTGGATGAAAATAATACAAAGAACAAAGCAACACATTCAAACAAAAAAAAAACTTGAATAAAATCGTCAATCAACAACTTATTCAAATAAATTTCGAGTAGTATAGGATCATCTATTTTTATCAATATTTTTCATCATTTGTATGTGTGCGGTGGGAATAATGTGTGGTAGGATTGTTGAAGTTGGATGATCACCTGCGATAAGTATAGCATTGACCTGAGAAAAGTTTTGAATTAATGACACTGTATATATGTTGTAGAAAGAGCCGTAGGAGGAAGAGCAGCAAACCTAGTTTTTTGGAGTACGTGAATGTAACAGAAAATCAAATCAAACAAATTAGATCGTTCTTGACTCGTTCTTCGTGAAGTAGTTGCTTTGATTTTATCTAGATTTCTTTCAGTAGAGTTTTTGCGTTACTCTTGATGTTAGCAATACGTAGAATTCTAACCTGAAAGAGAAGAACAACCTCCTATTTATAGATATTGAAAGCTGATGCTAGCCTTTGTATCGTTCTTAAGGATTTAACGATTGAGATTGAAGCCTTTTTTCTTTGGTAATGGGCTGAGCTTGCAAATGAGCTTGGAAAGAGACCCATTATTTATTTAAAATTGCCAGTTTCAATATAAAAGGGCTTAAGACTTATTTTAGTCAAAAAAAGCCTAAATTAACTCAAGAAGATATTTTTTTAGTCTATTTTTTACACACGAGAAAAAATCGAATTAGGTTCAGAGCGAAATGAATTGGTCTGACGATCCCTGTTCTAAGCCTATCAAGCCAAATCTTCCATTGACATTCTTTATTAGACTCAGTCTTTTAAATCCTATCACTAGCTTAGGAGACCAACTGTGATATTAAATTCGACTAAAAGCTTAATTACCGAAATAACCCTTACAATATATTACATATAAAAGCGATAATGCAATGATCTCAATTATCCAGTATACTATCCCATTTTCCTGTTCTACCTACATTTTGATCTGTTTTGATGGTTTTTCTTCATATGTATCTGCATCTATATCGCAATAATATGTGTAAATATGTCCAATTTGCATTTATATTTTATCTATATTTAGTTTGTTTGATCTTTTAATGAGAACTGTCAACTATTTTTTATCCATATCTATTTCTTGATAAATAATTTATTAGAAAAAAGTTAAAAAAAAATGTCTGTATCTATGATTTGCCAACAAAGAAACAAACCCATGTCATCCTGTTTATCAAAGCTTGGGTAGTGTACAAGAACCCTTGAAAAAAATGAAATAGGATATATACTCTCGATTGGGGATCATGTTATTAAAGCAGAGTTTATCATGGTATATCCAATTATGATTTTTAAATATCATCCTATTTATCAAAGCTTGGTAGTGTACAAGAACCCTTAAAAAATTTAAATAAGATAGTCTTGATCCGTGATGATGTTACTAAAGCAGAGTTTATGGTGCGCCCAGATTATGATTTTTAAACCTGAATGCGGTATGGTTAGAAATATAATTATAAAAGAAAAGTACCTTGGACTTTCCATAAAGAAGAAGCAGCTATTTTTGAATTCTATGCTGTGAACGTTTCATCGCTTTTTAAAACAAGACTTAGCAAATCATGATTTATATAGGGACAGAAATTCCTTAAGCTCATATATATGGCAGTGATACAAGTGTTTTAATTAGCAGGTAACTGCTATTAACTCCTCGGTAAGTACATTGTAATTACTATTAATTTAATTATCTGATGTTTCCACAGGAAAAAAAAAAAAAACATAGAGAAAGCACAAAATAAGAAACAATGCATTATATTTAAAAAACTGTGTTTTTTTTTCTTCTATAGTTAATTTTAAAGTACTTTTTATCTTGATACAAATTTAACAGCACATGAGTACTTCCTATTAATTAACATAATTAACCTTGTGCCAAACTCTAACATGAAATTCACATTTACGTAGCTAATAAATTTTGGAAAAATGATAACTTTTCCATCTTTAGACATTATTGTAAGTAAAGTACTTGTAAATATCTGAATGTTGTTGTTGCCCCACCAAGGCTCCAAATCCATCAACATCAATCAATTATACATATTAATCAATCAATTGATCAAGCTGACAATAAAATAAAAATTGTTATTTTATCATTCCATATGGTTATATAAACCTCTCCTAATCAAGAAAGCACAAGCACACCATAGCATCCAACTATAAAAAAACACAAACCTACGTCAAAACACGCATCCCATGATAAAACTCTTTCCCATTCCTTCAATACTAAAATTTTTAACAACAATGTGCTTCTTTGCTTTCTTCACACTCCTCTTCTTCTTCACCACAATCCCGTCTCTCTCCCTCTCAAACCCCATATTCCTCCCCCTCACAAACTCCATCTCCACCACCCAATTCAACACCACCCACCACCTTCTCAAATCCACCTCCGCTCGTTCTGCCACCCGCATCCGCCACCTCCGCCGCCAACTCTCCACCACCCCTACCCCTTCACCACCACCACCACCACCTCCTCTCCTATCCCTACCTCTCTCCCCCGGCAGCGACTACACACTCACTCTCTCCCTCCCAACCACCCCTCCACAGTCCATCTCTCTCTTCCTCGACACCGGAAGCGACCTCGTATGGTTCCCATGCAAACCCTTCCAATGCATTCTCTGCGAAGATAAACCAACACCCAAACCCTATTTTCCACCCTTAACCATCCCTTACTCCTCCTTCGTCCCATGCACGTCCACATCATGCACCGCTGCTCACTCCTCAAACTCGCTCTTTCCCACCTCCAACAACGACCTCTGCGCGGTGGCTTACTGCCCATTAGACCGAATCGAAACCTCCGGTTGCGGCTCTTATCCTTGTCCCCCTTTCTACTACGCTTATGCTGATGGTAGTTTCATTGCAAGAATGCATGAACATCCCATTTCAATGCCGACACACCATGATAGTGAGAAAACCCTAATGATCAATAACTTTACCTTTGGTTGTGCTCATTCTTCCCTCGCCGAGCCAACCGGTGTCGCCGGCTTCGGCAACGGCGTTCTTTCCTTCCCATCCCAGCTCTCCAAGCTATATTCTGCTCAACTGGGTAGTCAGTTTTCGCATTGTTTCGTTTCTCACTCGTTCGATTCGGACAGAGTCAGAGCACCCAGTCCGCTCATTCTCGGTCGTCCCGAGTCAGCCCTGAAGAGCAATAATAATGCTTACTACGAAGGTGTGGAATTCGTGTACATGCCAATGATAGATAACGCGAAGTATCCGTATTTTTACATGGTCGGGCTTGAAGGAATCTCCGTCGGCAAAAGGAATATTCCAGCCCCAGAGATTCTGAGGAGCGTGGATGGTGATGGGAATGGTGGGGTGGTGGTTGACTCGGGAACAACTTTTACCATGCTGCCTTCGAGCTTGCTCAAGAAGGTGGCGAGTGAGTTGGACCGACAACTCGGGCGAGTTCACCAACGTGCGAGTGGAGTCGAGTACAAGACCGGGTTGAGCCGATGTTACTACATGGATGACGACAACAATAATAAGAATAAAAGCGGAGGCATTAATGTAAATTCACGTAATGTCTCCGATGTTCCTACAATGGGGTTTCGGTTTGCAGGGAGTGGATCGAGTGTGGTGCTGCCTAGGGAGAATTACTTCTACGAATTTATGGACGGTGAAGGTGGGTTGGGGAGGAAGAGACGGGTTGGGTGCTTGATGCTAGTGGACGGTGGCGATGAGGCTGACGCGGGTGGTGGGCCCGGTGCTACTTTAGGGAATTACCAACAACAAGATTTCGAGGTGGTTTATGATTTGGAGAAGAAAAGAATTGGATTCGGCAGGAGGGACTGCGCATCTTTATGGGATATTCTCATGTAACGCTAACGTGCGCTTTGCTTTGACTTGTCGTCCATGTCAACGGTTTCGTGATGATATTGCACGCGCGGCTGAACACGTGTATCACCACCATTCATGGTGAAGTAAAATTTAAAAATTAAATTGTCCATGGGCTGTGAAAGTGAAAATAACAATTGTTTTATGGATATAGTAAAGTTTATATATTTATTATTTTTTATTGTAAAGTTAATACATCCATACTGTAATCGGGACATGAATAAATTATGGGTACTTTTTCTTCTTCTTTTATTGTCTGCTCTGTATTGATTGTATTTTTATTTTAACAAAAATTAAGGGATGGTTATGACTATTTTGAAAAACAGATAATTCATGTGTTTTATAAATTAATTGTTGTCCATATGAGTGTATCCCACACATTTTAGCTCCCAGAGAAATGTTCAACTGCCAAATGGTTATCTTGTATATCTAGAGAAAGACGTGTATAAATACAAACTAGTAAATAATGTATCTACGATGCATGTGTCAAAAAAACAAGTAAAAAAAAAAACACAAAGATTTTTATTATAAACAATAGAATCGAAAAGAAAGAGAAAGAGAGTGAAGTAACCACTTAATAAGATAAATATAAAAATTAACTATCATATTTTTTGTTTTAAAGTTATTTTTGACACAAATGAAGTATGATTCACTTAATAATAATAAATGAAAAAGATGACAAGGTTTATGTTTTAAATAGTTAAAGAAAAGGAATTAATGTAATATAAAATAGTACAAATGAGGTATTAATGTATTAAACAAAAAAAATTATATAAAGTATTGCAAATAAGCTATCATATTTTGTGTCTATTACTCATCCATTTGAAATGTTGATTCTCTCTCTCTCTCTCTCTCCTTTTTTTTTTTAAGTACATTAAACGTGAATACCTTTTTGTACTATTTATTATTTTTAACAACTCAAAATATAGATACTTTATTTGAACTTACTTTAAAATATTAACACATTATAATATAATTTACTCAAATGTTAAGAAAAGAAAAAGTCCTTTCTTTTTTTAATAAAAAGTATTGGACATTTTATCCAACCACTCTTTCAATTTATATGAGTTTCCTTGTCGACTTCTTCTTCTTATTTGTTTAGACTAAAAGCAAATTTAAGTGGTCTTAAATTATTTTCTTCAATTTTCTTTTTTCAAATTCACAAATCAATAGTAAAGGCCTAGGAGACTGCTAAAATTTTTCTAAACGGAAGATGTCAAATTTGTTACAACTTACACAAACTTTTCATTAAAGTTTTATTTTGTACTTAAATTTTGAAGTAGTCAATTTAGTACCCTATGAAAGACTATATGACTACTTTTACTACTTGACTTGGTACCATTTGCATCATTTACTAATGTGGAGGGGCTACATATTATTGCTAGACGGTGTTAGGGATGTATTAAAAAATTTAATGAGTAGTAGAAATAATAATGAAAGTTTAATTATGTATTATATTGAACATTTATCAAATTATATTTTTTTACAAAGTTTAGATACAAAATTTGATATTTGCTCTTTTTAAAATATATTATGACATTACATTTTTGGTTATAATATCAAGCATTAATTATATATGGTAGTTTATTTAGATAAATCTATAGAATATAATATAAAATATCCATTTCTAGTGACAAACTGGAAAAATAATTAGTCTTTTTGTTTTAAATTATTGATAAAAATTGCTACGTTACAGATAAATGCGATAAAAATGTTTAAATTTTGATAAGTTGGATTATTTCTTGTAATTTTAATTTGGTGCAAATAGACTACTTAAACTTCTAAAACATTCTCAGCCAAAAAAATAAAAAAATTCTAAAACATTTTTTTTTTCTTTTTTACCTCTCCATATAAAACTTTATAATATTTTATTTTGCCTAACCATTGATAAAGTTTTAAAACTATTGTTGCAATTAAAGTTGCAAATGAATCAAGTTACTCTTGAACTACTCCAGGTCAGTTTAGCTTGAGCTGAATAACAAGTTGAGTTTGAACTGAATAACAAGTTGAGTTTGAGCATAAAATAAAGCTAGTTTATTTAAATGAGTTGAACTCGAGCTTCAATTTACACTTGTAAGAATATTATTTTGTATATTTACTTGCTTAGATTTTATATTATCTTTAAAGCTCAAGAGCTACATGAGCTCTATAAACAAGCTCATTTATCTATATGATCTTAGCCCAAGCTTAAACTTTAATTTTAGATTTGATAAAACACTTAGCTCAAGTTTAAACTTAATAATTTTTTAACGAGTCAAACCTAAACCTCTAAAGGAATGACTCACTTAGCTTGTTTGCGGTCCTAAACATATAAATATATATATGTATGTATGTATGGTCCTTCTAGTGGCAGTTTGGGAATCATCCAATAATAATATTACCTTTACTATTGATGATGCTTGGTTGATCACGAGATCCTTGACAAACAACAGCCATTTGAGAGAAGATGCTGCTTGTTTAGAAAGAAAGATCTAGATCCGCGCTATAACAAAATGGAGAGGAGCAATCGAATGCTTCATCTTATAGAGAGTATGATAGTCTCTAGGATGGTTATGATAGGACATCCTATCTATACTTTATCATTAAGTATATATTCCTATAGTTTGCAAACAAAACCATATTATTTTGATGAAAAATTGTAACATATCCCATGAAAATCTACAAGTCATATGGTATCTTTAAAACTTCGGAACTTGTATTTCAATCTTCCACCTTTTTAAGAACAAGCACAGTTTGATTTTGTCTGCTTCGTCATACCAGTTGAATCAAATTGTGAAGATTGGTGTGCTTCTATTCTACCACGTGAATTGTATACTTACCTCTGATTTGGATCGTCACGTAGAGTGAATAAAAACTTGAAATTTTAGTTTCATTTAATTTTGTTAACGGTTTGGTTTGGTTTTTATATCTACATATTAGTTTATTTTGAACCATGTCCCCGGTCCATATGAAACTGAACAGTGGAAATATCAATGAATCGAGCTGAGTGAAGTAAAACAATTTTATAGTCCATTTGCTTCAATTCCTTTTGTGCCCACTCCATATATATATATGTATGTATTTATATTCTATAATATAATAACATCATTTTATACATGGAGCTTGAATAATACAATTGCCTTTGTATGTACCCAAAAGTAATACGTAAGGTATTTCAACGTCGATAAAATTACTTGAATATTTACCCTATGTAAATTTAATTGTAATTGTTAATGATACTTTACAGGGTATGTGTGGAATATTTATATGTAATAACAAAATAGAGGATTTGTGTTGTATTATAATTTTATTGTATTTATAATTTTGCATAAGAGAGAGATTTAGTGGGTTCTAATATGGTTAAAGTAGCATATTTGTGGAGCCAAAATCTACCTAATTTCAACTAATACATTTAACGGAGCTTATCCAACCATGTAAGACAGGCTCTTATATACTCCTTATATATAAATTCCAACTAATATATTTAATAGAGCCTATATATGCAACTATATAAGATTGGCTCCTCTAAAATTTATGGTTTTATGCACGTTAATTGACACCATTTTTAGACAAATCGAAAAAAAATTAGATGGTGAGTCCATTGTTACGGATTAGCTAAAAATTTTATTTGGTATGGATCTGAATAACTATTTTTCAGATTCTTAAACACGTATAGAGTCCATATAAAAACGATAGTTGTCATAAATTTAATAACCGATCTTTATAAACTTGGTCTATGCTAGTAGTTTTTTAGGGATAAAATTTATTTTTGCTGTCATATCATTGTCTCAATAATATTCATCGTATCACATATTATTTAACATCATCTATATAAAACTTATAAAATAATTAAAACTAACTTAATGACACTTGGTATGTTATCATTTTACTAGATAGTAATGTGACAAGAAATTTGATACAATAAACTGCTTTCCATTTCTTAGTTAGGGAAATCTTGTACACAACCCATGCATGAGGAAAGTGCGGAAAAGCTCATGGCTTGTTCCATTAGACAAGGAACGAATAAAGCTTTCTAATTCCTCGTAATATTGCAATAGGAAGGGCGACAAGATATGGAAAAGCAAACGGACATTGATTATTGCAGTATTTTTTTTACGTTTCTTCCACGCTTAATAAGAAAACAGTGAAACTTACCTTGTCATTTGGGGTTAGAACTTAATCCTTTCCATTATTAGATCCCTTCTGTCGTCTTTTCTCTGGAGGAACAACTTCTCTTTTGACAAATTAGATTGATTAATAAATAATGTAGCGATCAGTTAGGGGGAAATTACTAGTAGCTTTTGGTAAGATAAAGCCATAAAGTATGGTATTAAGGAGCCAATAATAGCACGACATATGCTAATTTTGGGTCTTAAATTTCAAAATTATAAGCCGAAAGAGAGCAAGCACTTTGCCATGTGGGTTTAAGAAAAGAAGAGATATCATTGTTGATGCTTTTGTCGTCAAACAAAATTATTTAGGGAACAGTAGAAAAAAAATATTTAAATAGCTTATGCATACCACATACATTTATATTTTAATATATGAATAAAATATTGGATAGTTGATAGTAATCAAAATAACTATCACCTAGCTTCGCATTAAAAAATTATTAATAATTACTTATCATATGTATATTACACGTGGCATATTACGTTCAGTGAATCTTTTACGCTATTTATATAGGCGATGCAGTCAACAGTTCATGGATGTCAAACAGGATTGAAACGGATAATCGTTTTGTTATTTTAGGATTAACCTTTAAACAAGTAAGAATCTTCTATACATTTTGTAGTTCGGCTGACACATTAAGCATTAATTTATCTGTCGATATATATAATCAGGTACGTTTCCTTTTAATTTTTTCCCATGTATTTGATTTGGAATTCAAAAGTTCTTTCTTCATATATGTCCACAAAATCCTACTCATTAGTAGGACATTATAGCAAAAAAAAAAAAAAAATTATTAGATTAACCCATTTTCTCAAAGGTTTTTAATGCAGCAATTATTAGATGTTTGATAAGTTTTAGGAAAAACTGTAAATAATCTCCTAAGCTTTGAGTAGGCCTGGATACACTTTTTGAACGATCAAATTTTGCAAATACTCACATAAGTTTTAACCTTGGTGCAAATATAATTCCTGAAATATTAAATATTACAAATAATAACCTTCAAATTTTGATAAATTTATTATATAAAGGATGGTTATTTTATTTTCTAGTTAAGAGGGAAAAAAAAAAGTGTTGTGGTCATTGTTGAAAAGAGTATTAAAGTACATTTTAATTAATTTGAAAGGATGCATTTGCTTCAAAAATCAATTAGTAAACATGCACCAAACAATTGAACCAAATTGTATACACGACCGATAAATTTATAAATGATATAAACTATATAAACAATTGAGAAAAGTATGCGTCAATATATATATATATATATTATACATACAGTTATTGTGTTGTTTTCATATTTCAATGAAGCATTTTTATTTAGAGAGATTATATTATAGAAAAGGTGCATATATGAATATGGAAGGAAAAAAAGCAAATGTAAATAAAAAGACGACAAAAATGATCAAACTTGAACCATTAAAAACACATAAAAAGAAAAAAAAAATGAATAAAACTATATCATTTCATAATCAAATAAGTTCGAAAATAATATTAAAGTAAACATTGTAAATCAAAATAAGTCCGTTCACCACCAAACGATGTCCACTCGCAACAATTTAAACTATAGAAGTTACGTAGTAATAGAAATAAATCATTAAGAAAAAAGACCTACATGTAAAATATTTTAATAATTTTAATGGTGGAAGTGTCGTAATTAGGAAAAAGAATAAAATACATAATAAGCTTAAAAATAATAAATAAATAAATATATATATATATATATATATATATTATGAGTAGCTAAAAACAGGCATGTTAACATGACAATAATCATTCGGCCAAAAAAAAAAAAAAAAAACATGACAATAATCAACTCCCAGAAAAACCACGTAGTCAACTTGGGGAACTTGTAAAAGAGGTCAAGCATCTCATCCGTGCCAAAACAGAGAAATTGTGATAAAGATGAAAATAAAAAAAATCATTACTTAAATCACATCATAGGATTATTTATTAAGGTATACTTCAAGGGACATAAGCTTTAGATTTAAACAACAAAACAGAAAATCAAAAAGTAAAAAATCGAATATGCTAGAACATCATAAGTCAACTTATCTATTAAAATAAAAACTTTTAGAAAAAAATGCTATATAAAAATTTAATTTGATACCTAAACTTGAATTGATCAATTTAACAGCCATTCAAGTTTTGATAAATATTTTTAATACCTCATTAATACTATTTGCTCTATTTTTTTTTATTGTGGAAGAAGTAACATATCAATGCTAGACAGTACTAAGACAATTAGTAAAAATTATATGGAGGATCATTTTAGTTTTGGGTTTTTAGTCTGATTCAATGTCATAGATTGATCTTTTGGGCTAATAAGATGGCTTAGGAGACTGAGACCAAAAAAGGATGTTGTAGAGAGATTTGGCTTGTTAGACTCGGAACAAGGATTGCTTGACTGGTTTATTTCGCTTTTGGCATTATTTAGTTTTCTTGCTTGCTAAAAGTGGACTAAAGAAAAAACCTTTATAAGCTAATTTGGACTTTGTTTAATTAAAATAGGCCTTATATAGCCTAAAATAAGTCTAAAACTATTTTATATAGGAATGCAACCTGGACGGATATACTAAAACCCGAACCCGATACCCAATAGGATTCCTAAAACCCGTCCCCAACCCTATAGGGTTTTTGTCCATGAACCCAAAACCTGCTAGACAAACCCTATAGGGTACCCAAACCCGAACCCGAAACCCGATATAACATTAGAATTATTACATAATAAAATATTTAAAAACGTCATTATAAATGTTTTTTTTCCATTTTTTTCTATTTTCGATCCGTTTCCACTTTATAGGCCAAGAAAAAAACTTTTATCATTACTCATGCAATCCTCTTTATAAAATCCCAATCATTTTCATGAGAAGAAAATCATTGAATAAAACAATGCGGCAATGGGAGTGAGAGGCTTGAATTTGACGAGAGTGAGCTAAGACCAAGACTGAAAGTGAAGACCATAGAGTATTAGTCTACTGTCCTAGGGTTTTTTACTTTTTCTAAATGATTTAATAAAAAAGAAAAAAATAGCTTTACTATTAATGGAACACAGCTGGTTAATTTCAGAGATTGAGGCTAAACATAATATATATATATATATATATATATTTAAACAGGTTCAAGTTTCCCAATAGGTTTTATGCTTGTCCCAAAACCCATCCCAAACCCTATAGGGTAATACCTTATAGGGATCGGGTCGGACGGGTCGGGTACCCTATAAAAACCCGCCCACTTACATCTCTTAAAAAGGAGCTGTTTTAAAAGGAAAATGAGTATCTTTTATATTATCTAAGCCCTCATTCTCTTCGAGGCCCACATCTAAAGCCCATACCCATGTATAGAAAAGAAGGGATGAATTCTAATCATTAGATCTATGGAAGAGATCCAATAGTTACGAGCAACACCTCATCTCAACCATCTATCTAGAAATCATCCAAAGGCTATAATTTGCTTTCAACATTTATAAATAAGAGATTTCTCTTCCTATTTGTGGTCATTCTATGTATTGCTAAGATTGAAAACAACATGGAAATTGTACTAAAACACAAGAATACCTAATTTGATCTTCTATCATACTCATGCACTTCAAAAATTGAGTCTGTCTATTCCTCCTCCCATACCTCTCTTTCTGATATCTTTACATGTGTCATCATTTCATGACTCTTTTTAGGTTTATGAATATGCTTGTTGCATGTGATCTACCAGCTGTAGTAACCTTATCATACAAATCCAATTATATACTGTTACTTCTACATCTACAAACAAAACAAATAGTGCTAAATTGTAAGCCTATAGAATTTATGCTACGTTTTTATGCTTAAACCTTAAAGCCGGAAGTCAACCGGAAACCTTAGAGTCAACAAACCTTAGTGAATTTAGATTCGATAATCTCGTGCTCTTAACTCCTAAACAAAAAAATTGAGATAATTATGGATTATAGTCCATAATAATATAAGAAGCTTAAAAATATTATATTCGTTAAAATTTAGTTCGTTTCGGATCTGAAGGGGATTGGATTTTGAAAACTATGCCCTGGTTCATGGACAATAAAAATAATCCGATAACACCATTAGACTTGTAATAATACAAGGATTTCAAAAATATCAATTTTATAATTTTTCGATATCTAAAAAATATCAGATAAAGCTTATTTACGTATATTTTCTTTACTACTGGTATTAATTTGTCTTATTTACTATTCATGTCACTATTCTACACTATTCATTGTTATTAATCTAATTCTACTTTTTCTACTATCTATTTTTATACTCTACCATACCTATTTTCTTACAATTTACCTTTCCCATACAACTTTATTCACATCGTACTTTACACATTATTACTTTTCATTAACAAAAATATAAAACAAATCAACTCTCTCTTCTCTCTCTTCCCCTCTCAATCACGCTGGCCATGCACACACACATATTTATTCTTTTTCTTTTTTATTTTATTTAATTACAACTAATTTCCCATCCTCATTCGTCTATAAATATCCCTGTCCCTCCATTTCTTTTACACACTTATTTACCATAACAAAACTCTTTCAAAATCAATACTCAAATTTTCTCTCTACAATTTCTTCCCATCTTCCCACATTCTCATTATTTCCATATCACAACAACCTCTCTTTTTCTACCATTCACATTTCTAAATTAGGTAAAATTCCTACCAATATTTCATTACTATATTATGTAACTTAACATAACCATGGTGTGTATTTCCTAAACCTTCAAGTGTTATGGAAGCAACACTATATTCATGTTTTGATCTTGTTCATGTACAAAATCTCATTTTGTTATTATGTTATTTTATTGTTGTTATATTGCTATTATTGCTCTAGTCTAACTTCTATATGTTACTAAATATATTTATGTATATATATATATATATTTTTTTTTTTCTCAGAGCATATAAGATCACTAACTTAACTTTTATTTACTTATGCCTTGCAATTTATTTATTTATTTATTTTATGCTATTATATTAAGACTAGTCTTTCTAATCATAGACTTGACCACAAGAGTCTTAACTACTTGTTCACGCAAAAGGAGTTGAACATGCGATAGAGGAGATGGTTAGAGCTAATAAAAGATTATGATCTTAGCATCAATTATTACCTAGGGAGAGTAAATGCCATAGCTGATGCATTAAGTCGAAAGAACCATGGAGAAGTCGCTACATTGCATACCAACATGAAGGAGTTAATAAAAGAGTTTGAAAGGTTAAGTATTGAATTCATCGAGCAATATTTGGAAGTAGAGATTTCTAAATTGGTGATGGAATCGACTCTGATAGAAAGGATCAAGGAAGCCCAACGATATGATGATGCAATCCAAAAAATAAAACAAGAAGTTCAAGAGGGAAGATACATCGACTTTGAGGTTGATGATGAAGATGTAGTAAGGATGAAGGGAAGATTATGCATTCTGGACGATAAAGAAATGAGAAAGGAAATTATGGGAGAAGCTCACAATTTGGATATACAATGCATCCCGGTAGAACTAAAATGTATCAAGATCTCAAAAGTCACTATTGGTAGAATGGTATGAAAAGAGATGTGGCAAAATTTTGTGATGAAATGCACTATATGACAACAAATGAAAGTGGAACATCAAAAGCCGGGAGGGTTGCTAAAACCATTGGCCATATTGGAATGGAAGTGGGATTAGATTACAATGGACTTCATATGCGGTTTACCCCGAACATCAGCAGGATATGATGCCATATAGGTCATAGTGGATCGACTTACCAAGTTGGCACACTTCATTCCAATTAATATGACCTATTCAATGGATAAGTTGACAAAGTTATATGTAAGGGAGATTGTGAGGCTATATGGAGTTCTAACAGGGATAGTATCCAATAGAGGCTTGAGATTTGTATCGAAGTTTTGGACAAGTTTGCAAAAGTGCATGGGAACTAAGTTACAATTCAGTACTGCATACCACCCTTAGACTAATGGACAATCGGAACAAACAATTCAAACTTTAGAAGATATGTTTCAGGCATGTGTTATGGAATTTAAAGGAAACTGGGAAGCACACTTGCCTTTGGTTGAATTGGCTTATAACAATAGCTATCATTCGACCATCAAGATGCCACCCTACGAAGTCTTGTATGGACGAAAGTGTAGATCGCCCTTGTTTTGGGACGATGTGGAAAAGTTAACCATTGGACTTGATCTCATTCACGATATGGCAAGTAAAGTCTGAATTATCCAATAAAGGATGAAAGAAGCTCAAGACCGACAAAAGCTTTAGGCTGACCAGAAGCGGAGAGTTCTCGAGTTTGAAGTCGGAAATGATGTGTATCTAAAGGTTAATCCCATAAAGAGTATACATCGAGTCCGAGCACAAGGAAAGCTAAGCACAAGGTACATCAAACCATTTGAAGTGCTTGAAAGGATTGGTGATTTGGCCTATCACTTGGCATTGCCACCAAATTTGTCGTGTATACATAATATGTTCTACGTCTCAGTGTTAAGAAAACATGTACTAGATCCCGGCATGATTATGGAGCTAGAGTCGGTACAATTGAAAGAAAACCTTGCTTATGAGGAGTATACTGTTCAGATTTTGGATCGAAAAGTTCAGAAGCCTAAGAATAAAAAGATTCGGTACGTCAAAGTTTTGTGGAGAAATCATTCTTACGAGGAAGTCACTTAGGAGGCTAAGGATGAAATTCGAAGGAGATACCCGAGCCTATTCGAAGAATCAAGTACGAAAGCCAAGTTTTGGGGACAAAACTTTCTTTAACGGGGGTAGGTTGTAAGCCTCTAGAATTTATGCTATGTTTTATGATTAAATCCTAAAGCCGGAAGTCCACCGGAAACCTTAAAGTCAATAAACCTATAACAAGCCCTGGTAAATTTAGATCCAGCAATCCCGCGCTCTTAATCCCATTTGGTAAGAAAGTGCTATTAACACTTGCCTCCTCTTTCGTGGTGTTTAGTTGACAAAGAGAAGTTTCTTTAATTGGGCCATCAAGTGTCCAATGGTGAGAGCTATCAAACTTGTTCGGTTGGGGGAGGCGGTGGTTGGGTCACGACATGGTTTGATCATTTACACGATACTTAATGGCATGTTATGGCAGTTGCTAGTTTTTAGGTGAGTAGGAATCGTAGAGTTTCTAATGGAGAAGTGAGTAGGATTAGGTGGAGTCTTCATTAGGTCTTGAGTAGATATATGGGGAATAAATGGGTCACTTAATGGGTGTGACCAAGTTTGATCTTTGTTGAACCCTTCTTGAAGTAAGATAAGAGTTACTAAGGAAGAATGATGCTTAAGTAGGCTTTTTGCAGGCCCCCATTTTGACAATCCAGTAGTGAGATTAATGAAGGTGTGTGCTAAACCAATGGCTTCATTATTGAATTTTTAAGTGGTGATGATGAAGTTTAGGCAAGCTATGTAGTTAAATTGATTTGGTCTTTACCAAACTTTTCGTAGGTTGTTTGATGAGAAGCAAGTTGGGTTGAGTTGAGTCTTTATTGGGTTTCCAAGTAAGTACGTTGGCAAAAAGTGAGTTGAGTGGTGAGTTAAACTAAGTGTGATCTTCTCTGGGCTTGATGTCCGTTGATACTAAACTAAGCAGCTAATATGCTTTCAACATAAAAGGGGTAGGTAAATTGTATTGTCAAATTTCCAGGCGATAGTTATA
This sequence comes from Combretum micranthum, assembly GCA_024138025.1. NCBI lineage: Eukaryota > Viridiplantae > Streptophyta > Magnoliopsida > Myrtales > Combretaceae > Combretum > Combretum micranthum. Next base: position 318,999 of record JAMXBD010000589.1, read on the forward strand.
TTTCTTCTATCATTTGTCACTTTGTTGACCTGAATTTCAAAATCATCTTATCTGTAGGGGTGTGAACAAGCCGAGCGAGGCCGAGCTTTTACAGGCTCAAACTTGGCTAATTAAAAAATTTTTCGAGCTCAAGACTAACTTATAAGGATAAATTTGCAATTAATGAAGAGAAAAAAATGTGCTTATCATGCCTATTATCTAAGCCGTGATAAATAGTATAGATATAAGAGAAGATCACATCGCACATCATCCCGTGATCACCTTTGTATGCTTGTCACGCCCGTGACATGTCCCTTGATCTATAATGAAGTAAAAATTAGTGACGATCACGGATTGGAAGACGCCCATGATGATACTTATCACGCCCCAGATCATACTAGTGATCAACTTGAAGATTGATGTCCGTGGAGGTAATGCCGCATCCCAGCCATGACAAGGACTGTTATGATGCCGATGAATTGTTTTCTTTTATATCTTTTCTTTACCTTTTAAATATCTTTCTTAGATTTTATCCTCGTTAATTACTATTTTGCCCTTATTTAGGGCATTAGTATATAATGGGCTTTTATTTTGTAAACATAACATCAATTGATCATTAGTCTTTGAATAAGATTCTTCCTTGAGAGTTCTTACTCTAACAAGCTTTCTCTTATCAAATCTTTATTGATTGTGGTGGGATTCTTGTGTTCTTATCAATCTTTGCGATTATGGTGAACAAAACCACTTTAGTTAATTTGTGTGTCATATCAAATTAGTGAGAGTGTAGTTTAGGTTATTCTTGGTGTGTCATATCCTAGAATAATGCCGCTCATGTCTTTTCTTTTCTTGTATTTTAAGAAACTCTAATACTTGTCTTAAGTCTTGAGATTTCATTAGGAATTAATTATTATATTATTGATACATGGCTTATCAATATGATACCTAATGATTGTCTTCTTGGTGTGTAAACTTATTTATTTATATAAGAAGAGCCATAATTCTCTTTGCCTTGTGTGGGTAGTTTTGAACATTAAATACTACTTATACAAGTGTTAGAAGTAGAAAGATTGTATGGATTATGTGGAAAGCCATAAATTCTTTTGCCTTCTATGGTATGTTGAGTGGATTTAGTCTATTCAAGTCTTTTAAAATACACATGAATGAGGGAATTAACTCCAGGATTTGAGACATGGTTCGTTAAATCTTTTTCCCTTTTATTGACTTATCCATTGACCATTGTCTAAATAAAGGCTCAAGGGTTTTGAACCTTCTTCCTATTTTCCCTTCAAAACTCCCTTACAGTTCTAAAGTTTTGCTTCAAAATTTTATGTGTTTTGAAGTTCATTTTTTTTCCTTTCTCAACCTTTTCTTAGGTGAAAATGAGGTATAATCTTATACTTCTTTTTCTTGTTTTCTTTTTTGGGTTCTCTCATAATGAGGACCATGAAACAATGGGTTATAGTATCTTTAGCCTTATTTATCCTAGAGGTGACGTAATCATCTCGATTAGCTCCTTTTGTTGCGACAATAATGATAGCATGTGTGGGGCACTAGAGTAAGGAAGTCCCTATGCCTTTTATCATAAGAGGATTCGAAGAATGAGTATAGTGGTCAAGGCTTCCTAAGAAATTATTGAAAATCTTAATAAAGGGGAATTGCTGAGGTGGCAATTGGAGTGGAAAAATGATTTGCTTTATTATGGGCATAACTTATTTTTGGTACCCACATGTGCTTTGGCAATAGTTTTATTACATGAACTCAACTATATTCCTTTAGCAGGACATTTTGGAGTCACTAAGACATATAAGAGATTGACATCAAAATTTTATTAAGTTGTCATAAAACATGATATGGAGATATTTGTGAGGGGTTGTTTCGTTTGAAATGGACAAAAAGACTTACGAAGAGCCCAACTGGATTATTGGCACCTTTACCAATTCCGGATCAAATTTAGGAAGATATTTCCATGGATTTCATCACATGTTTACCAAAATCGTAGGGTTTTTAAGTAATTTTGGTTGTGGTAGATAGACTTTTGAAATATTATCATTTTGTGCTTTGGAATCTAATTTTAATGCTACTAAAGTGGCTTAGTTATTCATGGATATGGTGGTAAAAAATGCATGGGTTTCTGAGATGATAATGTTAGATAGGGATGTGATATTTGTCAGTTGTTTTTGGCAGAAGCTTTTTAAACTCAATAGCACCAAACTTTGTATGAGTTTGGTATCACCCTCAAAGTGATGATCAAAATGAATTGATGAATGAAGTTCTCCAACAGTATCTTTGTTGTTATGTGATAGAGAAACCACATGATTGGTTTAAATTTTTATCATGGGCTAAATTCGCTTACAATGTGTCATATCATCAAGGTACTTAGTTGACATCAGTTGAGGTGATTTATGGAAGGAAACCACCATTGATCTTCAGAGGAGAATCAAGATTGGAAGTGGTAGACTTAGATTTGTTGACACGAGATGAGTTATTACAATCACTTAAGCCGCATCTTATCAAAGCTCAAGCTCATTTGAAGTCACAAGTTGATAAATATACGACTGATGTTTAGTTTCAAAAAGGGGACATGGTTTTTGTAAAGCTTCAACTATAAACCCCTGAAATTCTCGTTATAAGTTAATCCTCATGGTAACATGAGAAATCCCACCATAGTGATCCCTTAGAAGTATAATTATCAGATAGTAACTCAGGAAGGTACCGAGAACCCAAAAATTATCTAATAAGACCTAGGACCGGAACAAAGGCATTACTAATATCATAAAATATGAATTAAAACCCTAAATTCAAGCTCAACAATATTACTATAAGGTTTTAAGACCAAGAACTCTAATTTAGAACCCAAGCTTTGATTGCGTAGCTCAAACCCATATAATAACTGATCGCGTAAATCAAAAACTCCAAATATCAATAATAAGAAATATTAGTAGTGTTTTAGCTATGTCATAAGATATAAATATGTTTTTCTTTGATTCATAAATAAGTTGTCATCAGGTTCATAAATACTCAATAAATAATAAAATCTTTTGTCACAAGTACATTATGGAAATATAAATATTATATAAGAAAAATTAAGTAACCCCTTCCTCTCATCAAAATCGTGAACCCAAAGATGAATTTACCATCTTTATCTTTTGCAAAATATTAAAGAAAATCAATTTGAAATTGGAGTCAATATATTAATGCAAGTACATGACAAGTAATCATACCCTTTTGAATTATTACTTAGCCATCTAAGAAGAGTGAAGGAGTACAAGGTGGTACAAGTTTCCTTAAATGTCCAATCCTTCCCATATCTCTTAAACCATTTTGAAAATTAAGTTTCCAAGGCAACATTAGATCTTCTTTTCTCTTTAAGCAAAACTGCTCAAACATTTCCCTCGCATCTCTCTCTCTCTCTCTCTCTCTCTCTCTCTCTCTCTGCGTCAATCTTCATTTCTCTCTTCTTATCTTTTCTCTTTTTCCTTTTTCAAACAGCACGAGAAACATCACATTTTGCAAAGATCTCATTTTTTCAAGCAAAAAGGAAGCACCTTTAAGGACAAAACCACCAAGGTGCCATTATAACACTCAAAGTTTTCCCTTTAGAAGAACCAAAGCTTCTTCTAAGTGTTTTCTTTTTGTCTTCTCTTTTCCTTTCCTTTTTATGTTCGAATCTCTACACCAAAGGAAGGAGTGATACTCTATCCTCAAAACTCAAGGTAAAACACTCAACTCCATAGTAGATAGAGTACACAAGTTGAAAAGAGAAAAAAAGAAAGAAAAAAGATGGCTTTAAGCTTTTAAAAATTCAGAATCCAAGAGTTATGGCTATATTTCACATAAATTCCTTAGTAGTTTAAGTTTGAAACATCAAATATAAGGCCTACGATTAACTAACGTTTGGATCCCTTTATGGGAGATGTAAAAATGAGATTTTTCTTGCTTTTCTACACCTAAATATGTTGTTTAAACATATGGGAGGCTTGTAGCAACAAAATATAACCTTGAAATCAAAGTATAGGTCATGGTTTTGTAGTGTCCCAAAAGATCTGAATTTTGTTTTCATGTTTCTCACCATATTTATTACTTAAAGTGAGTAAAAATAATGTTATCTTGTTTTTTTTTTTATACCTAAACATGTTGTATAAGCACCTAGGAGGCTAAGACCATCAAAGATCCACCTATAACCACCCTATATAAGTCATGATTCATGAGGATGCCTCGGGATCTGAATTTAAGTTTAGTTATCTTCATTCTTTTATTCATGTTTTTAAAAGAAGAAGGACATGTCATATAATGTTATAATTATCTCTAATAACAAATAGTGTAAGAGGATTGAAATGATGTTATATTATAGTATAAATATAGAAAATATTGATAAGTACACTATAACCATCTATAGGTTCCATAACTAGGAATAAACATAGATCAAAATAAATATTTATGTCTTAATAATCATTAAGAATATGTTAAAATCACTCAGGACAGGTTAAAGGCCAACATGGGCCTTAAAAGCTAGATACTTTATCTAAGGTTAGGTAAAGCACTAAATAAGCTCTATTATATGTTTAATTTAATTAATTGTTAACAAGATAGATTATGTGCCATAAAGACAACAAATTGGAAATGTGAGTCATTTTCTCCACATAGGTCATGACTTTGTTAGTGTTCTTCTTGATATTTAAGGATCGTAGATAACTAAAATGTAAAACTAAGTAGAATCAAGGTTATAAGAATTTAAGCATCTTGCTATTAAATCAAATAAAGATGGAAAATATAATATGAGACTAATATGCTTCAGTTCATATTAGAATGATACCATAAAATGTGCCAAGACTCATATCATTAATCACAAGAACAAACAAAATTAATATGTGAGAACCAAGATGAACCTAATCTAAATGGCTAATTCCAGGCCATGAAAGGATAAAAGAACAAATTAAGTCCAATACATGAATTAAGTACAACAAAAATACCATGGAATTGAAAAAGGATCGATAGAAATAGAGTTAAGCTCAAATCAAAAGAGTATAAGTCTTAAGCCCATAACACAAACCAAGACCTATAATGGTAAGAGATCATAAATAAATATAATAGGGACTATCTACACTAAAGTAGTGCAACTAAAATCAATTAATCGAGTTAAGTCAGGAGGAATATGAGGGGTACATATTAAAAGCCCAATTGCCCATAAAAGTAGATATAGACCAATCGGACCCATGAATGTTAATAAAGGGAGTTAACCAAAATTATTAAAAAGGAGCCCAATCCAAAAATTCCCATTAGAGTAAATTGAGCCAACACTAATTACACAAGTAGATTAGACAAAGCCCACATAACAAAGCTTTAAAAGACATCCAAGTAAAAAAGGTTTAGAAAAAGGCCCATGGCTAAGAAAGGCCCAAAAACACTATAAGGCCCTAAACTTAAGAATTAGATTGTTTCTACAATTTTTGTCTTTCCTAGTATTGACACATATTACTTTTCTTTCAGATACATAGGCGAGTTTGACTATCTATTTAACGTCTCCTCTGACTAGTACGATTCATGACTGCTGCTATGGACCAATGAGTAACTTAAACTTATTCACATTGCGGGATGTGTAGTTTAGTTGCACCTAAATAAAAATAATAAATTGGCTCGTGTGGGGATTTAGGATCATGTTTGCTCATATGTCTGTTGAATGATTAAATACCTTAATTATAGAGATAACTTTATATTGTGATGCTATTATGCATTGTTCATATTTGATTAATGTATGCAATTACTTGATCACTAAGAACTGGACTTAACATTATTTGGCAATTAATCTAAACGATCATGTATGACACGCTACATTTGCATTAGCATTGCATACTTGTTGGCCACTACTACTACGTATTACCTTTCGGCTCTATGATGAGTTTAAGGGTTCTAATGATAAATTCTAGTTCTGCCAATTCTATCATGAAAATTGTAAATTCCATGGGAACTACTTGGTTTTAGAGGAACGCCACAAGTTGGTTTTCATGTGAAGTGAGTAATACTTAGAGAGTTTCTTTGTTTCTAGATAAATAAATATTTTTAAGGGTTTAAAGATGTTGCCTAGTATTCTCTGATTCTCTTGGGCATTAATGGTAGGTGCTAAGTTCCTTAACCTCGGTGTGAGGGAGTAAATGACTACCCGGTTTGGATTTCAGTCATCCAAACTTATATGTGTGTATAAGCATATGAGTGAATGTTGCATTGCATATGCCTGATTAACAAAACTTGTCGTAATATGCCATTATGTGTTTAATGTCTAGTTACTTCACTAAGTTGTGGAATTCACTCATACCCTTATAGATTTCACAAGTTTAGATGCTACCCTTGGCCGGCATCTAAAAGAGACCTTAGCCTGGTAAGCAATCGACCTTTGGGGTAGGATCGGGTGAGTGAGGTAATCGGGAATTCGAGTCTCCATAATTAGCTACTTATATACATGTATCTTTCTATGTTTGAAATTGTGTTAAAAAAGTCTTGAAGACTATGTGCAAAGATTGAAAAGTTATCATTATTTCTTGATGCTATTATATACATGCATGCTTTATTCATATTATAATACAATCATACTTCTGGTTAATTAAGTCGCAACTCTAGACGTAACTTGCTCATATCATACACTTGTGTCTCTCTGAAACCTGGAATAGACATGAGACGGGATGGTACATTTAGAATACCCTTTGGAACATGGCATCAACCTTACAAACAACTTTCTGTTAGTTACAGCTTTCACAAGTAGTTAAAGGGATTCTATGGGCCTTTTAAAGTTCTCATTGGATCTACCATAGTATCTAAGATTTATAATGTTTTCCATATTTCTTGTTTGAAAACAACTCAAGGATCAATTTTTATGTCTTTTGATTTACCTCTTACTCTTACCATAATAGCCTATTATTGGAATCCCTATGAATTGTGGATATTCGTGATATATTAAGGAATGGTCAACACGACTCTAGTATATCAAGAAGATTTGGGATTATTTCAGAAATTATATCCTTAGTTCAACTTAAAGACAAGGTTATGTTTCAATAGAAAAGGGAAACTATTATAAACAAAGTAGGAAAACAACACAAAAGTTCTAAAACAAGACCATTGCATGATTATTATGCACAAATTGATTTTATTACTACAAGTAATTGATATATAATAGAAAAGTAGTTGTAAAAAGCAATAGTGATTGTATTACAATGAATTATAAATAAGAGAAAATGAGAAGAAAAGGTGCATAAGATGATTACGACCCTGAGTAAGAAGTTGGAAGTCTTAGCTACTCGAATAACCTCTGTTATCACACTTGCATTTCATCTGCATCAAACATGTAAATTCATTGGCATAATTGTGAGATAAAACACCTAAACATGAGACGAAGAACGTATTAAGGTTAGGGTTTCTTATCTATGCAAAATAACTCGAGCATAGTGAGAAAGCAGATAGAGAGGACAAAGTTTATAAAGAGTGGGCTCGAGTTAAGCCTTGAAAAATTAGTAGGTTGTAAGTGTGTTGCTAAAGATTTGGTACTCTTGTTCACTTAACCATGGCTCCCGAAATAAAAATATATAACATAATGTGCAACAAGCAATTGAAAGATACATTGTTAGCTGACATGAAATGCTTGAAAGATTGCAATGCAACAAGATTTTGATCAATTCAATAGTAGATTAAGTAAGAAAAAAGAGAGTCAGAATCATTATTCTAATCAAGATAGAGATCAAAACATGCATGCATGATTCATCATCCTCAAAAATATATCTTAGTGGCATCTGAAGAAATTTTAAAGGGAGAAGCTAGAAATACCCAAATTTACTGGGATTGATGTTCTTGGATGGATTTTTAATGTTGTGCAATCTTTGACTTCCATCACATTAAAGGTGATCAAAGAATGGCTATTGCACCATTTGCTACTACAAAGGCTAAGGCATAATGATTGTACAAATGGATGTACTTAAACAAGCAACTCTCTTCTTGCTTGTTCAACTCTCCTACTTGAACAAGCAACTCATTGGTTTGGTTAAAAAAAAAAAGTTTGGCAAAAAAAAAAAAAAAAGGAAACAAGCAACTGTCCTTTTGAAATTTTTTTTTTGAAGATCTCACTACTCTTTGAACGATCAATTTAAGAAAATATCCAATTTATGCTTTTAAAATTGACTCAAACTGATATCATGGCTCAATACCAATCTCAATTTGAAGTATATCTAATCATACTAAGAATTTAATTGAATTTGAGAGAATTTAAATTATTAAATTCAAAAGGTGCTCAAGATTTTTTAGCAAATCTAATATGGTGTTTTTTTTTTTTTGGGGGGGGGAGGGGGGTGGACAATGCAAAGCTCGAATATTGCATAAGTAATGTTTATATTAAAAGTGATTAAAATTAATAAATAAAAAATGTTTTTAAAAAGGAAATTTTAAGAGGAAAATTTCTAAAAAAAATAATTTTTATAGGAAAAATTCTTTTTATCCTCTACTTTTGAAGTGTGGATTCGAATGTATGTTTTGAATCGAGGGCAACAAAAAGCAAAGAAAGAAAAGATATGTAGTAAGCCTCGACATATTATAAATAGATCAATCAAACAATCAAATTCCTTCAGGAATATAAATAGACTATAAAAATTTATTTAAAAATATATATACCTCACATTTTCAATACTAATTAGATTATTTAGAGAAAAAATTTTTTTGTTGCAAAATTTTTATTTTTCTTTTTTAAAGTACGGTTCAAAGAAAATTATATAAATTTAAGAGTTTAATCGAAATTCAAAAAGTAGAGAGGTGGGTGTTGGTGGGGGGAATCTGTAATGTCCCCATCTCTCTGGTGTGAAATCTGAAAGATGATGTATTCCTATTGATCTTTGGATACACCACAGGAAGGGATCCGCTTCGACCTTCCATTTTTATAATGAGATATTATATCTAAAATTTCAAAATGATTTTTTTGAAAAATGTTTGTCTTCATCCTCTACTTTGAAGTGTGGATTCACAATATGTATTTCGAGTTTCGAACAAGTTAAAAAAAGGAAAAAAAAAGAGGGGAAAAAAAAAGAAAGGAAGAAAGAACAGTAAGAAAAGATATATGTAGTGACCCTCGGAATCCTATAAATTGATCAATCATATTCCCTCAGGTAAAAGACAAAACGTCTCAAACATGATATTTTCAGTGATACATTAGTAATTGTATTTGGAGGAAAAAAATAATAGATAATCCAGAATTACTTGTCATTGGCAGACCCTCACACCCAAACTAACGAGTTTGTTTGGCTTCTTTTTTTTTTTTTTTTTTTTTCTCGATAGATAACACTTTTTTAAAAATATTTTTTAACAAATTATTTATTAAAATATAAATATAAATAAAAAAAATTATAGTTTTCACAAAAAAATCAAATAAATTAAATATAAATAAAATGAAATTTGTTTATCAAGAAATGAATATAAATAAAAAAATTTATAATTCTCATGAAAAAATTAAACTAATCAAATATAGATAAAATATAGATGTAAATCAAACATATTTACTCATATCGCTTTGATAAAGATACAAATATAGATACAGATGAAAAATAAACTAGATAAACCATCAATTATCAATCCGACATATTCAGCTCAATCATAATATATTCAACGATACATTAGCAACTGTATTTTGGAGTAAAAAAAGATATAAAATCCATCAATTATCTATCTTTGATAAACTGTGAATGAAAGTTTTACCTTAACCTACTCGTTTTGGCGATTCACCATTGAAGAAACGAATTGATAAAAAAATATTAAGTGTATGCAATATCAAACAGAAAAATGCTTTTTCTAAAGTTTCTAAATACTTTTAGTAAAGTAAAAATTTAACTTCCGGTGATATCGCTCTATTCTCTCTAAGTTAAGTGAAAAAAAAAAAAAAATACTATATTCAATTTTGATATCCCTTAAATATTATAATGGAAAAAAAAATATAAAAACTTTCATAGAAGAAATTAAGATATTACGAAGCAGTAAAAGTAATTTATTCTAGCTAATCCTGCGTGATAAAGTAAAAGTTCGAAATTAACAATTAATTTTCATACTGAAAATGATGATGAATCGCTGAAAATTAACTACAAATTATGCAACAGAACAATTAAATGACAAAAAATCCAGGAAACATATTTTCGAAATCAAACACCAACGAAAGTGGAATCATTAGCTCAGATTGATTTGAGATATTTTCAATTCTCAGACCTTGTACAGGCGGTCTCCGATGAGCTGGGATGTATATCAATCATCATCACAATGAAATGGGGTTTTCTAACACCCGAATAAGCCGAAGGATTCTCAAAACATCGAATCAAAGAGATAGGAATCAAACAGCAAGACAATATTTATTTTAAAAGTGGGATCCTATAGAAATATATTTAAAAAAAAAACAAAGAAACCTCATCAGACCTAGGGAAGAAAGAGGTGGAGAGAGACTTAAAAACTACTTGGTATGTACAAAACGACCATTGAAGACCATTTATAAAGGAAATTATCATGAGAGAGTGCTAGAAGTTGAACGTGAAAACATGTGGCAAGAGACCCAAGGCCATGGTAAAAAAAAAGGGTGTTTCTACAAGCTACGGCTGTTATCATTTACTTTCCGTAGGCCAATTTTCTGCCATATAAAGTCCAACCACGTAGTAATCTGGATAAATTAATGGCGTGGTACTGAATAAGTATCTATTTCTATTGAACCGTTTATAAGGTAATGCTCTTTTCGTAGTGGTCCACACAGGCACACATATTTTCCAAGTGGCCCAAGAGGGCTGGCTGTCTAGGACAAAGATCGGACTTAGATTTGGACTGCAAATGTTGCATTGCCAATATTTTAAGGATGATTTTCTTAATAAAGGGCTTTAACATTTATTTAATTGTATTTTTTTTTAGACACAAAAATAGTTTATGATACAAAAGTAATATGAAAATATTTAAAAAGAAAAAAAAAAAACCTTTTAGGATCTTATTTGAAGAACCTAAAAAGTTTAAGCCCCATACTTTAATAGTGAATCACGAACTCATCTTTATTCTTGAGTCTTTTAGGAAATTTCTCTACCTATCATTTAATTCCTTCAACAAAGCTCCTTAACATCTTTTAACATTTTTAAGATGTTTGGTTAGGGCATTGTCAATGGAAGTTATTAACACAGTTTCATATACTAAAGGTCTACTTTTTAGATATTTCACTACCGTGGCAAGTTTCTTCAACGTTTTTGGATACTTTGACAAGAACCTTAAAAAGTTTTTTCCTTGTTTTAAGATTTTGACAAATGCCAGGATAAACCAATAGAAAAATAAATAAATAAATAATATTTAAGGTATTAAATGGTATATGTAAGAACATAAATAAAAAATTATGAATAAAATAAATAGGACCTTAAGAGTTAAGGGAGAGAGGTTCTCAAAAAGTTTACATGATACTTACGAAACTAAATGAGGTCTTTAATAGTAAACATGCTCTTAAGCAACTCTACGCAGAAGTTGTGGGTCAACGATAAGCTTCATAAGAATTGCTTAATGTTGCTTGCGAAGGGATTAAGTATCACTTGGAGCCAAGACGATCGATACTGACGCCACTTTTCTTACAAATAATATTGGCATTTATATCTAATGTTTTCTATATATTATCGATAGAGAGTGGGAACGTTTATTGAGGAAGAAGAAGGATTCTTTGTAATTCTCTTTTTCCTTTATTTTCCATGAGTAATCGTTAGAGAGTAGGAATGTTTATCTGGTTTTTGTTCTTTCAAAGTTAATTTTGAATCTCATCCGAAAGGAGCTTTAATGGTTGCTGGGCACTTCTATTACACACAAAGATGTCCCACATGGAAAAAGTTTTAAGAAATGGATTGTATATAAGTAAAACTTCAGCAAACTTTAATTGAGAAATAAAAAACATATGAAGGAATATTGGCTTGCTTGATGAGTGTGTGTGGGCAGGTTAGAAGATGCTGTGCAATATAAAAAAATGATTCAACGCCACGTCAAATGACATGTGTCACGTTCTGATTGGTTCATATGTCTACATCAGCAATGGAGTTAGCATCGTTAACCAAGGTATTAAAAATGACCATGAAAAGTTTGCTCTGAGTACTAAAATTGAATATTCAAAAGTTCAGGTACCAAATTCAACATAAACCATATCGATTTATCATAGAGTTCAACATTGCCAAGATAGCAAATTTCTTGAGTAAAACTCATGTCTACTATTATTTTTAAAAAAATTACTAAAATATTAATTATAAAAAAATTACAAAATACCATTGTGTTATGTCACATTTATTACATATGATATGGTATTTTCAATGTATATTATATGTAATAAATGTGGCATGAGTATTACAATTTCCAATATATATTGCATGTATATTTTAAAATGATACAACAATTGTAATACTTTTTTTGCATTAAAAATATAGAATTGGTATGATGTAATTTTTTATTCAATTAATATTTGTATAATTTTTTTTCTTTTGTAAATCGAAAAAATATTTCCAAATTCATCCATTTCATAACATATCTAATAATCATCTTGAGAACAACATATCAAAAGTAGAGGTATGCAAGTGGATTAAACGGATCACCTTGGCCCAACTCACTTTAGCTCGCAAGTTAAATGGGCAAAAAACTTTTGGCCTGTTAAAATTTTGACTCGTTTTAAAAACAAACTAAAATTTCTTAACCCTAATTCAACCTACTTTGCCCAGTGGATGAAACAGTTCAACACACTTCCTAAACCCATTTACTCACTTATATATATTTATAGGTTAAACGAGTTAAGTTGACCCATTTAACTCATTTATATTAATTAAACAATATTTATTCAACAAAAAAAAATTATTGGGTTTTGTATGTATATTAATGATTAATTTCATTATTATTTTAATTACTTATATATAAAAATAAGTTTTTTAAAATAACTTTTTGGATATCATATTTTGTTTAAAATAATTAATATATACTTTAAAAAACATTATCATACATGTGTATCATTTATCATTCTCCATCATATTTAACAATAAGTTTAAGTTTAAGTTCAAGTATAAAAGTCCAAGAACAATGCTATATTATTAATTATTTTTGCTACAATTTTTTATTTTTTTATACAAGTGGGTTATTGAGCCAACTCACTTAACTCAAGCGCCAGCTCACTTTGACATACATGTTACATGAACCATGTAAAATTAACTATTTTTAAACAATCTAGAAAGTTGCTCCTAACCCCTTTCGAAATAAGTTAAATGGGTTGGCTCGCTGGCCAAAACCCGTTTGAATAGGTCTAGTCAGTAGCCACATTTTCAAGAAATCTGTCGATCCTTGCTCAAAATGCATAACAATCTCAAAAAAAAAAAAAAAAAAAAAAAAAAAAAACCACATGTAGTATTCATTAAAACATTTGTTGTCGCGCGTCTTGTTGTCCATTGTATTTCGGCTTAATTATAAACTAGTGTCGGTAGAAAAGCAACTTATAGATAACAAATTTCCACAAAATTATAGCTGCATTATGTCCACACACCAACCATTATGTCCTTGCATTAACTTTAAACTAAATGAATGGAATCTGCTACCAAATTACTCCTACTCACCTTGATATTGTGTGGTTTGGTTATCAAGTCGAACAGGAACTCGAGCTCATGGAGTATTTCATAGAGTATTTCATTAAGCCAGAATCAAGCATCTACTTATCTCACTGCTATTGATCATCCTAATCGAGTTTCCATCATGCTCCATGTAATATACATTGAACCTTTTCCTTTTTCTTTTCCTTTTCAAAGCTGACATATCGATTCCACCTAAGGGATCAAAAATAATATCACATTGTTATACTGACCAATAAATCGAAGTTGACACATCCTGCTAATAATTTGAACCTGATACATCCCGCTTAGGAAATTAGATCTACAACATCAATCGATTTGAAGTTTGAGTTTGTCTTATATATATATATATAAACTGAACTCAAGTTTGTTGAGTAACACTTCAGATCAAATTCTGAACTAATGGACGAGGAGGAATAGAAGAGGACAAGGCCTATAGCCTTTCTATATAAGAGAATGGCAAGACATTGGAAGATCGACAATGAGAAGCCCTTCCCTCAAAGCCTATTTCCGTAAACTCCAGAATTTAAATTGGCTAGCCCAGCTTAACAATGACTCGATTCAATCGAGCTTCAACATAGATAAATAGATAAATGAAGTTCCCTTCTCTCAGCAAATGAAAGTCTCAAACAGGATGTATTCAGACCTGGATACATCAGCACTGATGTTTGGATACACATCACGGGGAGGGAAACACTTCCATAAAAAATAGGTCAATGAAAACGATCTTTAAAATTTTGAAATATCCTCAAAATCTAGAATACAAAAACGGCCATTACAACAGTAGTAAAATCGGCATTGTCTACTAATTAACGGTGTTTAATAAAGTAAGATATGTAATAACAGCTAATTATCAAATCAGGCTTAAAAGTTAACATGTTTTTCATATATAATATTTCTGATCGGCAATTTCCTACTAAAGTCAAAGAACAAAGTCATTTTAAGCTTCAACATACTATAAGTAAATCAATCAAATTCCCTCAGCAGAAAAGTCTCAATCACGATTTATTCAGATACATTAGCATTTATATTTCGAGACATCATAGGGAATAATAATAAAGCTTTCAAGCATTCATAGGAAAAATAAATGGCTATTAGAATTAGTAATAAAATAGACAAAAGATGCAAATTTAGAATTTATAAACGACCAAGATATCATAATAGTAGTAAAACCAATTTATGCCTACAAATTATGCTTAATAAAGTCAAGGAAGAAATTAATAATTAATCCTCACGTTTCTGGCTGAAAAAAGAAAAATGAAAAATGGGATCAAGTAACTGTGAAATGAAATCATCATCCCTAAGAAAAGGATTCTAGATACCCGTAGGTTTCTCAAAACATAGACCGTAATGATAAAAATTTTATATTTATAAAAAGAAAAAAAGGAACAGGGAGAGATATCAAGAAGTTATAATCACCATCAGAAAAAAAAAAAATAAATGAATAAAGGAAAAACGAAAAACTGATCAGACCTAGGGTAGAGAGATTGAAGGAGAGAGAGACTCTCTTGAACTTCTTGGCATGGACAAGACATCCTTTGAAGACTGATGAAGTCATGAGATGAGATTAGAGAGATGGAGAAGACTAGAAATTCGTTTCAATTTAAGGAAGGGAACATGTGGCAAGTGACAAAAGCCATGGAAAAGCAAAAGGGCGACTCTTAAAGCACGAGTGTTGTGGGTTCCATGCACTTTCCGTGACACCGCCTTCAATTCAATCAGCATAGGATGCCAAACCACTTGTAAAATAGTCGCATGGAGCCAGTAGTTTTCGGTAAAATAAAGTTTGATTTCAAGGGTTAGTGGAAAAAAGTTTCATAGGTACTAAGATGTGCAAATATGAATAATGATTTTTAAAAAACATGGTAAGTAGAGTCATTGTTTTAAGATCTAATAACAATTTTTTATGTTACAATCTGCACCATTCGTTTATTATAATTTGATCTGACCTCTACTTTGTTTTATAATGTTAATTTGCAAGCTGTATAACATGATAAAAGTTTAGAGAATGGAGAAAAAAACTACGTAAAGACAAAAAAATTAATATAATTATGAAAACTTTTTAGCTTAATTTATTATTTATTGTGAACTTTTCATGCATTTTATATGGTCCCACATTAACCAATCAACATAGCAGTACAAATGGTATACATTAATTTTCCATATCATATTTTTAAGGAAAAAAGAAGAAAGAAAAGGAATGATCCTATTCCAACATTGGAATCGTAAGTCCGACCTAAGTTGAGCTACAATTTTCCAATAAAATAAAAGGACAAATTACATTTGGTAGAGAAAAAGTAAAGGCAAATATAATAAAGGTAAACCCCAAATTGTTCATACCAATTGATACAAGCACCAGATCCTTTATACACAAGATGGATACAGATGAAGACATTTCTTTCAATAAAAAATAAAGTAATCCATATCGAGTCTTAAAAGCCTTAAATCGGGTCCAAGTCGTAATCATCTAAACACAAAACGGACATAGACTAGGTAGCATTGGGTTAAGATCGGCAAGAACAATTCGAATGCCCTAAGATTAAAGGTAAGTGCATATAAGTAACATATATATGTTCTAGTTAATATGACTTGTAAACATTTTGTGTTGAAAGTTTTTAGAAACCTACCCACGGTTCAATCACTGAGTTAAAAAGACAAAAAAAAAAAAAAAAAAAAAAAAACTTGTTCTTGGTTCATAATGATAGATCTTACTCGTTAGTTTGGTATCAATAATTAGTAATGGATGGTTTGTAGTAAAATCTACCCATGTTCTTGGTATATAGAGCTTATCATCATGAATACGTGCAATATTAACCTCTATAAAATTTACTTAAGTTTGCTAAATTGTATATAATAGACACGAGTAACTAGTATTCCTTATCATTTTGCTTTAAAATTTGCAATGATGAGAAATCATTCCCCTCCACCATTTGAAGGAATCAAATGTAGGAAGATGAGCATGTTTTTATAAACACTGTTGTTGCATCTTACATAATTTTTTGTGTATGATAAATTAAATATTTTATCTAAATGATGCCTAATCAGTTTATATATATGTATGTATGCATTAGCTTTATTGGTGGATATTTTGTTATTGTATATGTAGAATAGACATCTTTGCTCTTTCCTTACTTTCTTATATCTTCTTTGTTCTTATTCTTTAAAATGTCTATCAACATTTCTTGAAGTTTAGAAATGTAAAATGCAAAAGAAAACTTATTGATGTTCGTTAGAGAAGAAATCTCGAAGAGGAAAATAGAATGTTGATTTTTGAAATTTTTTACTTTTTGTTATGTATTGCTCTGTACAATAGGTTATATATATACAAGAGAAAATAACAAATGCTAAACTTCTATTGGTCCATGTGTCAAAATAAATAAAGCTTGTATTTCTATATCCTCCCCTAAGTTGGCCATGGTAACATGCTCAACTTGGAAACAAAATTAGACAAGGAAGCTTCTCGGACAGCTTTGGTAAGACAGTAAGCTAATTAAATTGACAAAGGAATATGTTCAATAGAAAGAAAACCAGATGACACGTGATCCTGAACAAAATGAATATCCAAGTCAATGTGTTTGGTTCGCCCATGAAGACAAGGATTCTCAGCGATAAGTTTGGTTGACTTACTATCAGTCCGAATCTGAATTGGCAAAGGCAGAATAGCACCTAAATCCTTCTGCAAGTAAGAAAGCCATAATAACTCCTTGTAAGAAAGGCTATACTATGATATTCACCTCGACGGAAGAGGTAGCAATAGTATGTTGTTTCTTGGACTTCCAAGAAACAAGTAAATCACCAAGAAATACATAAAAAACTAGACAAAGAGTGACTATCATCAATACATGAACCCCAATCAGCATCACAATATCCTGTCAAAGTAAGAGAACTACTACTGGAAAGAAAAAGACCAGCATTGATTGTCCCTTTAACATAACGAAACACTTGGAAAGCAGCCTATAGGTGAGGAATTCGAGATCGAGAAACATATTGACTGAGTTTTTGAACAACAAAAGACAAATCAAGTCGAGTAATATTGAGATAAAGAAGACATCCCACTATTCTGCGATAATGACTTGGATCCTCAAGTAGTTGACCATCGTCGCATGTAAGAGAAACGCCTGGGGTAAGAGGCACTTTAGCTGGTTTAGCAGCTGTGAGACTTGAATCTATAAGAATATCCAAGGAAAATTTGCATTGATTCAAAAGAAAACCATTAGGCAAATGGCAAACTTCAATGCCAAGAAAGAAACGAATATCTCCAAGGTCCTTTATGGTAAAAGCTGTATGTAAAGCTTGTTTCACAGCAGCAATATCAGCAAGAGAATCTCAACAATGAAGAGGTCATCCACATACACAAAAGCACCAGGAAACCATGTGAATTCTGCCTAGTATACATGGAATAATTAGACTTGGATTGAACAAATCTAAAGTTAAAATAAAACGGCTGAGCTCAATATTCCACTATCTTGAAGCTTGTTTAAGTCCATAAAGAGATTTAACAAGCTTGCAAACTTGCCCCTCTTTTGCTAGAGTATACCATCAAGTAGATGCATGTATATATCTTCATCAAGAAACCCATGAAGGAAAGCATTGCTCACATCTAGTTAGTGAACATGCCAATTTAATGATGCTGCTAAATTAAGGTTCACACGAACAGTATAAGCTTGTCTGCCGGAGAGAAATGTGTGTAGAATCTATTCCTTCAATTTGGGTATATCCTTTGGCCACCAAACGTACCTTATATCTCTCAATAGATCCATCGGTTTTATATTTGATCTTAAAAACCCATTCGGATCCAATTGTTGTTTACAGGGTGGCAAAGAAGTAAGAACCCAAGTTGATTTTTCTCTAAAGCCAACAACTCTTGATTCATGGCTTCAACCCATTTTGAGTCTTTCTTTGCTTCTTAGTAATTCTTAGGTTCTTTGATTGCAAGAACATTGGCTAAAGAATATATATAATCGGAAGGCAAATTTGAAAACCATTGTGATTGAAACAAAGGATATGAATTAGTTAGATGGATGGAAGTAACTGAGATTGGAGATTAAGTCAAGTTGTCATGAGTAACATTATGTACAAATTCTTGAAGTCATTTGGGTTTGTGTTAAACTCTATCAAACTTCCTTACAACTTGCTTTGTAATAGGATAAGAAATAAAAGATTGCAAAGAATCTATTTGCTGATTCAAACATGGAATAGAGCTGATTGTGCAGGAGAAAGAGATGAGGAAATGATTGATTCATTAGATGCAATAGGGGAACTAGCAGAAAACAAAAGATTCATGTCTAATTTAGGAAGTGTATGGTTAACATGTTCAGAAGAATAGGGAAAAATATGTTCAAGAAAAGTGACATCATGACTAACAAAGAGTTGATGAGTGATTATAAGAACCCCAAATATCTATGTGTAAGAAGTCAAAAGCATGTGCAAAACTAGTCGATCTAGAAGAAAAAGGTAAGCTATGTGATTTAGCAAGCATGCACGAATCACAAAAGAAATATGAAAAATTCATGTCTTTACAAATTGGCATGTGCCTCATCTTTGAAATAGAAAGGTGTCCTAATCTACTGTGTAAAAGTTTCATGAGATCTTTATTTGCACAGAATGCGAAAGTTTGTACAACAAAACTACAATGATCAATACAGTTCAGGTATGGCTTTTGCAAATGAAATACATAGTCCTCTTTGACAGGTAGCTTCAAGAACAATCTCCTTAGAGGCCTGGTCCTAAAATAAGCAATGTTGTGAAGTAAAGGAGGCCAAAAGTTTATTATCCAAGAGAATTTTGTGAATGGATAGGAGATTACAAGTAAATTTAGGAACATATAGCACATTAAAAAGGATTATTTGAGGACTAAGACTGATATTTCTAGATTGATGTACTAATTTTGTACTTCCATCAGGCATTTTGATTTAAACTAGTTTAGGTAAAGTGTAGATCTGAGTAAAGAAATGTAAGTGAGGTGATATATGATCAGTGGCCTCTGTTTCTACAACCCAAGAGCACTCATCACTACAAGACATATAACAAGAAGCACTAATTAAAGTATTACCTGAACAGGCCATATATGAAGCATGACCTCCTTCTTTAACTTGCTTCTCCTTCATCATTCGCATAACTTGTTGACAAATCTCTATCATGAACTGATTATTAGTAGTCATAGAAGTTAAACTTCCTCTGCTCATGTTTGTCTCAAGTGGAGTATCAGAAATGAATTGCTTCCCGTCAACATGTGCTGCCATTTTGGAATATCTCTTGTTTTGTCCAGATTTATACCAATCTGGAAAACTAATAATCTCAAAACATTGTTCCACGCTATGTCCACTTTTCTTAAAATGAGTACAAACAACTCTAACAGATTATTTCTCCTATATTTTCTATCATCATATATTCCTTTTCGTTGTAGTTTAACTACAAAAACAAAAGCATCTTCATTCATAACAGAGCTAGAAGTAATTTCCTTTTGTTTCTCAATCTGGTAAATCAAGTCTTATGCCTTGTTAACTGATGGCAGTGGATCCATTGACCCATAAGAAATTGTACCAGTTTAGTACAATTGTCAAGTTTTGAAATTCTTTGCTGTAATGAACACTCGCATTGAGCAATTGCACCACAAGTACAAACCAGCATGCTACACAAATCATTCATTTCATCATAAATCCTTTTAAGTTTATTGAAATAAACTGCCACACTAGCTATCCTTTGCTTAGCATTAACAAATTGATTTTGTAATTGATACAGTAGTGGTCCATTTAACATGCCAATGCGCTCACAAATATCAAGCTATAATTCATTCGTAGATTATGTGTAAACAAACCCTGAGCAAGTTCTTTATCTATGGTGTTTAATAACCAACACCTCACCATCGAATCATAACGATCCAAAGTTCCTCATTTGTTGGATCAAAAATAGGTTTAGGACATGATCCATCAATGAATCATAGTTTAGCCTTAGCATTCAATGCTAACTTGATTGAACGACTCAATTCAGAAAATTAGATCTAGTAAAAGAAACATTCGTAAGAATCAAACCTAGATTATCCGATGAATTAAGGAACAAAGGATCACTACCAGATCTAGAATTCATTCTGATGTATTTAGAATTTCACCAATATCCATAAAAAAAAAAAAAAAAACAATCGTATTGCAGAAATCAAATAAGAATCAAATAAACCTTAACCATTCCCATGCTCAAATACCATCTTGAAGTTTAGAAATGTAATGTGCAGAAGAAAACTTAGTGATGTTTGTTGGAGAAGAAATCTCAAAGAGGAAAATAGAATGTTGATTTTCTGAAATTTGTTACTTTTTGTTATGTATTGCTCTGTACAATAGGCTATACATATCTAAGAGAACATAACAAATGCTCAACTTCTATTGGTCAACGTGTCAAAATAAAAAAGAGCTTACATTTCTATAAAATTCTAAGTTAGTAATTGTAATCTAATGATGAATATCTCCTCTTTCCCACTTGTAATCTAATGAAGAATATATATATATAGAGAGAGAGAGCTAATTTTTATTTGTGGTACCCAAACTTTTTAATTATTTCACATATGTTGCATTTGATTGGAATTTGGCCATTTCTCTAGTAAATGGATAATATCAAAAGGAAATCCATTGAAAAAAAAAAAAAAACATTTCTTTGTCCTAGTTGTTATTTTTTTTTTTTACCTTTCCCTCTCTAAAATTGACTTTCTCTACTTTATCTCTCTTAGTTGGACTCTACTAGAAAATTCCTACCTCATATAAAACCCTTCATTTTCCTCCTAAGTCCTTTAACTTTTTACACCAACTAGTCAAGGTAAAAAAAATACCCTTGCACTTCAAACTGCTTTGAAGACCCTCATTCATGCATTCACCTTAACTCAAGGATAAACCTACTATAATTTGTAAACACTATTTGCATTGATTGTTTAGAGGAGCATGGTGCCGTTTCTCTTCAAACGAAACTCCAATTGGGACCTCTAAAATATGGTAAGAGTGGTTGTGAATGTTGGGTCCTGTACACTTGCATCTTTACTAGCTAGAATGAACTTTACATGCATAGGGTTATATTTTATTATGAAATATTTGTATCAATAAGTATTAGTGTCTTTACATTAGCCTCTTGATCATATGAGTACCTTCACGTCGATTTATATATGTATTGTCTTGTACCTTTATAATATATTTTTTTAATACGGAATGTTGTTAAAATTGTTCTAGGAAGTGTGTTCAATATGCTAATACATTGTCTCTCTCTTCTCTTTATGGATGCGTGTTTGTTGGTAGAACATGTGGATGGATATTTCTCTATTAGAGTGCATTATAATGGAGATGTTGGCAAGTGGGTGTATTATAACAAGGAAGTAGAATTTTTTTATTGGTGCCATGTCGACATAATGTCCATGGTATGTTTAGATAAATGCTTGCAAATATTGTAACTGAGATGGTTATACATTATAGGGAACTTCTTGTTATGGACCACAACAATGGCCTTGTGATGATTGACAATGATGTTGATGTTGTTCACATGTGGATGAGAATACATGTATGTGAAGCATTTAATTGAAGAGGACTTTGTATTGATGAATATCCAAAGAAGAACAAATGCAAGGTTGTAATTAAAGAAATTGAACCTAAAGAAGTTGAAGGAAGGAGTGATCCGAAGGGAATGGAACGTGGTGACAACAATGTGGCTGCTAATATGTTAGGTTATATAGAGTTTCGACTCGGAAGACTCAAGAGAATACAAGATACACCAAGCTTTGCATCAAGGAGAGCCGTGTTCATTGAAGCTAGAAGTAACTCACTTGTTCCAAGTACTCTTACCATAACAGTGATAAAGAAGGATCAAAACGCGGTTGGTGAGGCTAACATTTGATAAAAAGATGGTCATGACAAGGACATTGATTTAGGAGAAGATAGTGAACATGAAAGGGATGATGATGATATGAATCTTAATGTGTATGCAACATTCATGGAGCATAAGGACAACATGGTTTCTTTGACATGTGACAAGAAGATTATGATGATAGGGATACTAATTTAGGAGAAGAAAGAGACCATGAGAGGGACATTGAAGATATTACTCTTAATGATGATGCAACAGGCATGACGCATGAAAATAACATGCCGCATATAGGATAAGAAGATGGTCATGACATGCATATGATTTAGGAGAAGATAGAGGCCATGAAAAGGGCATTAAGGATATGAATCTTGATGCTGATGCAATATTCATGGAACATGAAAATAACATGCTTGTGGTTGACATAGGACAACATGAAGGTCATGACATGGGTATTGATTTAGGAGAAGATGGAGGCCATGAAACAGTGTAAGAGGATCTTTGGATGAAGATGAACAAGAGGAAGAAGATGATGACCTTGTGGAGTCAAATTCTGACCTTCCCAATGGAGATGAAAACTAGCAAGAGGTTATATCCGAAAATATGACAAAGAAAAAGAAAGGAAAACCATAGGCAACACATCATTGTTTTTCACTAAAGACTTAATTAATGTCCTATCATTGTTTTATAGAATTCTTTTTGGAAAAATTACAAATAACTTTCCTAAACTTTAATCAATCCTTGGATACACCTCTTAAACATTCTATTGTAGCAAATGGCCTTCTTAAACTTTGATAAATTAATCATTAAGGATATCTTAACTTTTTTTTATAAGTTTAATAAGACACACTAAAATCAAAGTTTAGAGGGTGCTTAGAACACATTGATAAATTTGAGGAGTATTTTTGCAACATCATCAAAGCTTTTGGGGTCATTTTCAACTTTAGGGAGTTATTTCTAGACTAATCAAATTTCTAGGAAGAAATTTGCAATATTTGAAAGTTTGAGTAGTATATTTAAATAAAATTTAAAAATCATTTTTCCTCATTCTTCTTTAAGAAATTCTTTATTTTATATCATCAAGATTTTCTTGAAGAGGCCTTGATATCATTTAAATTATTTACTATAAAAATTATGTGAAAATAAAATTAAACAACAGAAAAAAAAAAAAGAAAAGAAATACCTCTGTTCAGACCCAAAAAGGATGGGCCGGTTTTATAGAGAGATATATCATAACTCGTTTGGTTTTAGAAAATCCAACCGTAGAGGCTAATTTGTCCATGGTCCATCTCCATTGGACCAGCAGCATTCGATGGTTTTACCTAAATATTTGATACCATTCTGGGCCATGGGGGATTGCCTTCTTTACTTAAGTTTATACATATTTTAATGCATTTAACTCGATCCCATTTCACCACAGATTAGAGATACAGGAAAAACCAGGACTTGACATTGACAGATAAAAAATTTTTTCAGTCAGCTTCTATCAATTAACAAACCAATTCTCATATCGGGACGAACCGAACTAAAAAGGCCAAAAAATGAAAAAGGTAAAAGGAAAGTATCTTCATTCTGTACACTTACCATTATCTGTTTCTATAAACTTCCAGAAGATTCCTCCACTTTCTCCGTTCTTCCATATTCCCACTCCTTACCCCTTACCCAAGCATTTCTCTCTCGTATTTAATCCCCTCACACTCTCTTAAACCCTTGAAACGGTTTCAAGAGCCCAAACGAACTCTCCAACTAACATTTTCTTCCCGAGAAATCTACCCTCTCGCATACTTTCTAAGCTTAGTAATTCTTCACCGATGGCGTCCTCTCTTGCTCTGAGACGTTTAGGTGCTTCTTCCAGCCTCTTATCCAAGCTCACGAGTCCGGTGCGTCCTGCTATGGTTGCTCCTGCCATCACCCGCTCTTTTAACACCAATGCTCAGATTAAGAGGTATGAAGGTGATGAGAGCGATATTGAGGTGGATCGCCGCCCTGATCGACGCCGCGATGCCGGATTCTTCTCAGGTAGTTGTTATCTTAATCTAGTTATCTATTAATCTGTTCTGGCTGATTAATATTGCATGATTAATTAATGAAGCGTGAAATTCGAAAGTGTCGTGATGCGGAATTTCGTGTGGTCGTCTTTTCATTTGTAACAAATTCCTATCGATGTCAGAGATCACATGAATTCGATCAATAGATCACGATTAATGGATTTAATTCATAATCATGTCGATTTATGTTGCATCATGGTTTATCGCTGCTAATCTGTGCGTCTCTTTCGATTTCTGTGTCATGTAATTGTCAGTGTTATCTGATCGGTAGCAGTTGATCGTTTCTGTATTATGTTCGCATTGAAGTCCTGCTAAATTTTAGTTTACGTTAGTTTGATTATACGACATAGGTAGTTGATTTATTTCTTTGTCAAGTTGATTCGTATAGAGCTCGAATGAGATTCTTGCTTTTTTGTTAGTTAGTTTGTGATGGTAAGTTTGGTTAATGGCTCTAAAGCTAACGCGTGCTCAATTGATGTATGATGCAGATATTTGGGATCCATTTTCCCCAACAAGAAGCCTAAGCCAGATTCTGAACCAAATGGACCAATTCATGGACAATCCATTCTTCGCCATGCCTCGGGGCATGGGAGGAGCTTCCAGAAGGCCCTGGGACGTGAAGGAGGACAATGAAGGCCTCTATATCCGGATGGACATGCCTGGACTTGGGAAAGAGAATGTCAAGGTATCCATCGAGCAAAACACACTTGTTATTCGAGGACAGGGAGAGAAGGAGACGGAGGATGAAGAGAGCGGGGGCCGCTACTCTAGCAGGATTGATCTTCCTGCTAATACCTACAACCTAGGGGAGATCAAGGCAGAGATGAAGAACGGTGTGTTGAAGGTCGTGGTGCCTAAAGTGAAGGAAGAGGAGAGGAAGGACGTTTACCAGGTTCAAGTTGAGTGAAAGAGATGATGCAAGTGATATGAGTGAAGAAGATGGCAAGTAATGTTGCATATATTAGCTGTTTAGTACCTGTATCCTGTTATCAGGGTTTCTGCAAGCGGATGTATTTCGGTTTTGTAACTTTTTTTGATTTACCTCTTTAGAGTGTAAGAAGGCTCACGTTCTTATAAATAAATCCCAACACTTTGTGCGGCTTGTGTAATTGTTATGCTCGAACCGTGGTAGACAATGCATTGGAATCGCCCTCTTGACGAGTTCGGAATAGGGATGTAAACGGATCGGGTTCGGGTCGGGTCATTCTGTCCCAAATCCGACCTGATTATAAAATCGGTGTCCCAGAACCCGACCCGAACCCGACCCGATTTAATTAAAAAAAAAATCAATGTGTTTTTATATATAGGAAAAAGAAAATGAAAAGCTCATCCTTTTGAGCTCTTAATAAGTACACTTTGAACATCCATTATGGTTTTCCAAATAATATTTTTAAGTTTAAAAATACATGTCCTTTTTTTTTTGCCAAAAAAAAAAAAGCACGTCCCTTTTTTTGCCCCAAAAAGAATACATGTCCTTATATTATTATATATATATATATATATATATTATTCTTTGAAGTCAATTTAACATAGCATATTCGAAATAAATAATTATAGGTTTGGTTCATTAGGATTATGGGTATCACACATATATTTATATATATTGTTTCTTCTAACTATGCATTATAAAAGAATGACGGTATGAGGAGAACAAAATTGGATTGGTTTTATTAATTTTTTCACAATCTCAAATTTATTATTATTTTTTTTTTTATCGATGTACCATTATCTTTCCTCATTCGTGGTCATACTTACCATATATATTATTCATAATCATTAAAGTTATCAAGTATATTGGTTTGTTAACTTTTTTTTCCCTCTACACCACACGAATAAATACAAAAATAAAGAAGAGAAACTTTTATGGGTTTTGGTTCTCCTTCGGAAATCTTCCAAGTAGGCAACAAAATTGATATAACTTACCAATGTATTATTTTTCTTTGAAAAATCTAAATGATAAATCATAGTGATTTTAAAATTGAATAATATGACAAATGATATCTAAATTTTGATAAAATAATATGATAAATGATACATGAATTTTTATAAAATATATATTTAGATATTTAAATTTTGAAAATAATCAATTTAGTGTTAAAATTTTGAAATTGATCAATTTAATACTTTAAAAATTTTAGAATTAACTAATGAACAAAATGATTATATGAAAAGCATTATTTAACTAATGAACAAGTAAATTCCTTAAACTAAAATTTTTATTTTTTTAATTAAATCGGATCGGGTTTTCCCAACTGGTTATGAGTATAACCCAAAACCTGACCCTAAACCCTATAGGGTCAGACCTATAGGGTTTTTAGCGGAGCGGGGGCGCGGGCGGGTACCCTATAACGATCCACTCCAGTTGCATCCCTAGTTCGGAACTTCACGCGCACCGCCGATAGCTTCGATTCTAGCAATTTGCTGCTATAAAATCAAAGTAGGCGAGTTGAAATAATAGAACTGCAATGATTCAATTAAAAATATTACGAGAATTAATCCATTTTAATACAAAAGCAGAAGTTCAACGAACCGAGCTGAACCACAATTGGAACTGGAATTGTGGGTTATGGATCTTGAAATTGAGGAAGCACAACCGGAATCGTTTTTCATGATTTAGGTCCGATTTCTTAAAACCGTTGGCTTTCTGTTTCGGTTTTTAAAGCATGAAACATTTTTTAAATTAAAACAAAAAAAATAAATTTTAGTTCTTAATAAAATAAATTTTAAAAATTAAAATAATTATTGAATCTAAAGTATTAAATTATATAATCAAAATTATTAAGAATTCATTTATAATGCATATTTATATATACAAATACATTTAATATCAATTATAGTTAGAATTATGATATTATAAAATACTTTAGAAGATAAAAAATATTATAATATGAAAAATATTCTTATATTATTAAGAAAATGAGTTTCGCATTTAGGAGTAGTTTATTTAAAACAATTATATATGATTTTAAGTTATGTTTTGATAAAAACATATTAAATATTATGAATAAATAATAAATTTTACTATTTATATGAAATAATTTAAATATTATAATTATATATTTAATAATAATATTATTTTTTTTTCAATAAAACTGCGTGATTCTATAATTGGTTTTGAAACTTGGTTCGATTTTGATTCTAGAATCATCGGTGATAATTCAATTGGCCGTTCCATTTATTAAATTCCTATTTAGATATGGACCTCACCGTTGTGAAACGCGATTGATATATTTATTTTCTTTCAAAAACGTGGCGTTCCATGTCCAAACATGAAAAATATGGGATGGATCCCGTAACTTCTTTCTACATGAAATTCCTTCAATTGTCAAATTTTATCATTGGTTTTTCAGTGAGAAATAATACATGTATGTTAATCGGTATCCTCGGGACACTAGTTTAAGACCGGAAACAGAGAAGCACTCGGATCTTTTGCAATTTCTCTCTTTCTTTTTTTTTTTTTTTTTTTTTTTGGGTCGGTTTTAGGAGACATCTAAATATCTATTAAAATATGCATTGAGGGTAAGTAATTATTATGGGTTTATTTAGATGATATGTATTTCATTTATATTTATATTAAATCGATATATGTAAATATGTACGATTTATTTTTATATTTTATTTATATTTGATTTATTTAATTTTTCATAAAAATTGCTAACTTCTTTTTATCTGTATCAATTTTTTGATAAAAAATTTGTTAAAAAAAATTAAAAAAAATATTTATATCTATTGAAAAAAGGAAGCCAAGCAGACCCATATGATCTATTTAATTTGCATATTTTATTTATGTAAATCTCACATATAGTGAGAATTGCGAAATAAATCCAAATAGATTTGCATGTGCATTATTTTCTAATCGTAGCTGGTGTTACAATTTAAAAATTGAGGGTCTTATGGGGTTATTCAACTTGGGCATATGGCATTATGAGTGGCATCAACAGAGAGTTTGTGCGTGATGTGAGTTGTCTTAAAAGCGGGTCTAGCCTTCCGTGAACAAACAAGTTAGGAGATGATGCCGCTTTTTGATGAGGCTAAGGTAAGTCGAAATCGGTTGATATATTTGAACCTTTTAAACATATAGAGGATCATGACAAAGCCAAGAGGATACTCTTTATAAAAATGTGGGGTTTATAATAGACTTAAGAAATTAAGGAAGATAAGGCTGTCTCACCATCCAGTTTAACAACAAACGATAATATGAGGGATAGTCGAGTGCGCATAAGAATTCTTTGAGGGTAAAACTTTCGTCTCGTGACAATTGGTATCAGAGCAAAAGTTCCAGCTCCATTAGACTGCTTAAATGCTACCTAGAGTGCTCACGAGTAGGTAGTTCTGGTTGTCGATGCGGTTCATGTGGGTAAAGCTCAAGCGGAGCAGTCACCAGAAAGAGGACATCATTGCTAAAGGGCAGTTGTGTTGCAAGTCATGAAGACAAAAATTTTCCTTAATCTTCTTGTCAATTCAGCTCGTGTGGATGACGCTCAAATGGAGCGGCCACCAGAGTAGGGACATTGTTGCTTGAGGGCATCTATGCTGTGAGTTGGAATTGAAGTAAGATCTTATGTTCAAACCCTATCGTTGGGCAACTCAACAAGAGGCATTCTCGGAGGATGGAGGAATGGATGAGGGTGAGAGTGAGAGGATACTTGTGGAAACCCAAAGTCCTAATGAGATGATCTTGGATGATTAACAACGGTTGTGGAGAAGGGGTGAGAGCTTGAGAGTGAGTAGTGGCGGCAGCAGATTTGCTTCATGACAAGAACGTCATCAATTTAAGTGGAGGAAAATGTCACGGTTTGAGAGTTAAGGGCCTTATGGGGGTATTCAACTTAGGCGTATAACATTATGAGTTGTATCAGCACAGGGTTTGTTTGTGATGTCGGTTACCTCAAAAGGTAACCTAAACGCAACAGTTTGCCACATTCAATATTAAAGTTTAAGTATGACAATCTTAGTTATTCCAAAAGCTTCAATACTGGGTGTAAGGCGTACTTTTTCGATCATAGAGGATCAAACTTTGAAGTAAGCTATTTAAGAAGATATTCATAGTAGCACTTAAGAATAGAAATCATAATAATTACTTTTTAAACATAAAATATAGGGAGTCTAACAAATGTCAAAGGGGCATTTCCCCCATCAAAATATGTTAAGTCCATCATAGTTTAACTTTCAAAATAAATATACAGGAGTTTTACTTAGAAGTTTAAGTTTATTCTAGTTTTTTACTTTTTTTCTAAAAGCTCTTGAATCCAAAAGATGATAGCCTCGAGTCTTCAGCCATATGTAAGGTGCTACAAAAAGCATCTAAGAGGGGGTAAGCTTACTTGCTCAGTGAAAAATATTTCCACAATAAATACTCGTACAATCAATAATCAAACAAGTTATTTAAACAAGCGTATGATGTGCAACAAACAAGTGAGTAAACAATATATATGATCTTCCCGGAATCATATGTTAAATGGATTTATACCCTCCATTCGAGATTAGGTGTTCCAAGCCACATACCGCTATTCGCAAATAGGATTTTTGTAGTTTATTCAAGTCACGACTAACCGCTAAAACATAGTTACTTTAGGTGAATACTCGTCGTTAAGTTAATTCGAGTGACCATTCACTATTATGTAGAATTTTGGGCTCTAAGGATCTCATTACTGTGCCATTGTCCTACCAAATGTATAGTAATAAATGCAATGTGACTCACTACGTGTTATACATGAATCCATTTTATTTAATATTCTTAGCATGGTATTAGATATTATAAAGGTGTAACAAATATGTCAGTACTATACTAAATCAATTAATTTACTTAAGCAATTCTTGCCTCGATATACTTAATCTTAATCATAATTTTAACGATGTAACTAAAGAACATGTACTTTCTCTTTTTGTCTTTTCCTAATTCTAATGCCACTATTCTACAAACAAATACATAAGTACGAAATGTAAAAAATAAACTCACTCGATCATTGCGGTATTGTAATAGTCAAAATAGTCGTCTGGGTAGAAAAAAGTCACTTTCCACGTTACCTAAACAAGAGAAATACCCAAAATGAGTATTTCATGTAAGTTTTATTTAAACTTGCCAGTTCTATTTTACTAAGTTCATTGAAATTCGCATGGAGTGAAATTTCAATTTGAGACGACCATAACTTGCTCATTTTAACTTGGAATTTTGCATATTATATGTCATTTTCTATCTACTCGAAAAGATATATCTATTTCTAAGGTTATTTTTGTCATAAAAGGTCATTTGGTTGCAAAAAGGCACGGTACAGAACCGACACAAAATTCATACCCTTTAAAACTCAACCAAAAATCCCATAGCAATCATGTAATATATATATATATATATATATATTTAGAAAATTCTTTTTATACATATATAAACTCACATTATATGCATGATTCAAGTGTTGTTGTCTAAATTATGATTTTTCATAAAACAATCTCTTTTAGGAATTTGAAGATTGGAATTTACTATTTTCGTTTGTAAGTTGTTCGAATGAAAACTAAGATTTTTAGTTTATTTTAAATGAGTACTTTTTATATCATAACTATCATTTTCTACTTCTTAGTTTTTATAAAAATAAATTTTTATATTCTTGAAAACTTGTTTTTTTGGGTTATTTAACATTATTACTTTTTTAATGGTTTTCTTGGCTAGTAAGTTGATTTTCATCTGGACTTAGAAATGTCTAGTTCTTTGTGTTTATTAGAGTATTGGTATGGATTCTTTTAAACAAGTTCTTAAGAAAAACTTGTTTAAAAAAGGATTATCAACTTTAAGGTTTAATAATAAATTTATTTTTAGTGTTTTGAAAAAAGAGAATAAATGAACTACTTACTATGCCTTGAAAATTTTTTACGTAATATCATCATTTAAAAATCCTAGGTTGAACTTATTTAAATTCTTAAAAGGAAACTTTTCCTAAGTGTCAACATTATTTTTGTAAAGAGTTTAGTTTTTAATTTTAATAAAAGAAAGGAACTTCTTTTATTTAGACAATAACATTATTATTTTGCATGAATATGATTATATGACCATATTACATAACAATAGAGTAATAACTTATACGAAAAATAAGATGTAGCAAATTAAATAAGTAAAAGAACATACAAATAAAGTTAAGTATTAGAAGTTTTAGCTTGTATCAAGACTTCCGAACTAGAATTAGACTAGTCCTATAAAAAAAAAAAAAAGAAATTTGTTTTGACTTGATAAGGACAAGTGTAAGATTAGAAAGACTAGTCTTAACAAAACTGCATGAAAGAAATAAATAAATTTCATGAGCATAAATAAAAATTTTATTGTGAGCTTATATGCTCTAAGAATATATATATATATATATATATATACTTACTAATATATAAAAGTTAGATTAGGAGCAAATAATAAAATATAACAATAATAAAAATAACACTTGAATATTGTTAAACAAGACATAAACATATTGTTACTTTCATATTACCCATGGGTTTAGGAAACATACACTATAGTCATGTTATGTTAACATGAACATGAAGAATATTTGAGAAATTTTTACCTAAGATAAATGTGTGGATGGTAGAAGAAATGGAGTGTTGGTAGTTGTAAGGAGATAATTGTTGTGTGGGAAGAAGTGAATGTTGGGAAGAGATTTTTGGAGAGAATTTGAGAGAGTTTTGTTATAGTAAAAAAGTGTGTGAAAGAAATGGAGAGAGATGAGATGAGATATTTATAGATAAATGTGGAGAAAAAATAAGTGTTAATTAAATAAATTGAAAAAAGAAAAAAATAAGATAGAGAAGGAGAGGGGGGGCGCCGACCATGGGTGTAGACGGGGAAGAAATTGATTTATTTTGCTATTTTATAATGAAAATTAATAATATGTAAGATATGATGTGAATAAAATTTTATGTGAAATGTAAATTGTAAGAAATAGATATAGTAAAGTGTAATAATAGGTAGTAATAAAAAGTAGAGATAGAGGAATAGTATAGAATATTAATATGAATAGTAGACAAGACAAATTAATACCAGTAGTAAAGAAAAAACACGTAAACGAGCAATATTTGATATTTTAGTCGTTGAAAAATTCTAAAAATCGATATTTTTGGAATCCTTATATTATTACGAGTTTAATTGTGTCATTGGAATATTTTTATTGTTTCGCATATTCGGACCCCGGTTTTGAAAATTGATCACATTCGAGTTCGAAACGAACTAAATTTTGACGAATCTGGTATTTTTAAGCTTCATTATACTATTACGAATTATAATTTATGATTATTTTAATTTTATTGTTTATGGGTTTAGAGTACGGGATTGCCGGATCTAGATTCATTAGGGTTTGTTATAGATTTGTTGACGTTAGGATTTTCGGTTGACTTCCAGTCTAGGGTTTAAGTATAAAACGTAACATAATATCTAAGGGTTTATAGTCTCTAAAGGTGGGTCTAGTCTCCCGTGAATAAACTGATTAGAAGTTGATGCCGTTCTTTTGATGAGGCTAAGGTAGGCCGTAACCAGTTGATATAATTGAACCTCCCAAATATATGAAGGATTGTGGCAAAGCTAAGAAGGCATTTCTTATGAGAATGTGGGGCTCGAAAAGGCCCTGAAAAATTAAGAAAGATAAGGTTGGCTCGCTACCCAGTTTAGCAATAAACGATGATATGAGGGATGGTCGAGCGCCGCACAGAAACTCTTTGAGGGATGAAATTCCATTCCCATAACAGCTGATGACCTTGTTCTCTATTCTCTTCCTCATGGTGGTGGCCATTGCAATGACATTATTGAAGCTGCACAGGTCGGTTTCTCATAAACAGCTTCGGATTCCGATTAGGTTTCTTGAGGTTGAGGTTAATTCACTTTTGGACTTGATGTTATTCATTAGGTTTGGATATCGAGGTTAAGGTTTGTTGGGGAAATGATGGGTTTGAGAGGAAGAACAAGGGTTTTGTAGAGAGCTCAACTTTATTAGGTTCATTGGGGGAAGTGACGGGTCGAGTGGTTTTGATGGAGAGGGATTAGGTGGGTTGGGTTTTTTACTTTGTTTTTATTATCGATCTTTTTCACACCATGTATAGGCTATTTGAAGTAGCACTTCTCACAAGTGAGATGCTTAAGATAAATCCAAATCAAATACTGCAAATTTCACCACTAAAATCGCGCTCTTCAAATGCGATTCTAATATTTTGGTAATTCCTTTTCACAATCACAATGATTAGACCTTTTAACTGGATTGTTCATATACTAGTTAGCTCGTACTAGTTCCAAACTACGAGAAAAAGATGGGTATAAATCGTGGTTTGGTTCTACCTCGTATTACTAAAGCACCAAAAATGTAGCTCGCTGTTTTGATGAAGAATGCCCTGCTTTTCGAATCCAGGACCAACTAGACACCCAGGCAGTCCTGTACTTTAGTGTCCCTACTTGAGTTATAAGCTTGCATTTCTGAGTCCAACTTTGAAAGCTTATCATCATTAAATTTATAGAATGAAGGAGAAAATATTGAACTAAAAACGTGCTATCCCCTTCACAACCCACAACATGTAATTTGCATCGAATTTAACAATTACAACAATATGGTGTGGTTTCATTAGCAGCAAAGACACATCGACTCTGAATTATTTTAATTTTAGGGCGTTGTAAAAGCCATAACTCAAAGGAATGATGATGGCATTAAATAATGAAAAAAATTGTGAAAATTCCTGTACCTTAGAATAGATGGTTTGCTCGTAACAACTTTACATATAAAACCAAATGTCTACCAAATATCTGAAACTAAAACTAAATGGATATATATTAGCTGAGTATTTTAACTGCAAGTCCAATCAGAAATGAGGAATTTATCAATTTTTCATCATTCGAATGGTTGTTTAAAGCTTAAACAATTTGTTCTGAAGCATTTACACAACAATCCAAATGAACGCCATTCTCTTTTGTACTCTGGAGACTCGTCTTCGTCCATTAAATTAGATTGAAAATCCCCTTTTAAAGTCACTTTCTTACCGCACACATCCACCGTATAATCTTGGATTCCTACAGTTTAACAACGTAATTAAGTGTTAAAACACTTCTGAGATTGGCTTTCTCATATTGTGCTTCTCAACTTTGATGAATTCATTACATAGAGAATTACTAACAGATATTTCTCACAAAGGTGTTGGCTCTACTTATATGGAATTACAGCTCTAAGAAATAGTAAAGGATGTTAGAAACCTTTCATCTTTGAAACAATTCGAGAGACTCTCAGTCGACAGCCACTGCATCCCATGTCGGCTGTCATCACGATCACTTGAAACTGAAATTAGAAGCATTTGCTATTAAGAAAAAACATATGAGAGTTACGGGTAAATAGAGTATGAATACGATACATGAATCACATGTGAATGCAGGACTGCAAACACTTTAATTAGCACCACCAAGAACAAGCTAAACTCATACAAACTGCAGAAGACAAATCGCAACGGGTGGTTGAAGTGTGACACCGTCGGCATCGTCAAGTTTGCCGAGATTAGCAGGGATTGTTTGGATTGAGAGAGCTCTTCCATGGATAGAGATTCTGTTCTTTCGTCTATCTTTCTCTTTCACAAGCTCCGAGTCGTCAGAATTTCAAGGGAGCTTGTCTAACTAACAATTTATAGAAAAATATTCTATCAATGTTGCAGCTTTGCGCACGCATTCTGTTCCATTTCAGCACACAACTAGCTCTTCTTAAAATATTACAACATCTTTTTTTGAGTGGAAGATAAGGAATATAATACTAAACATTGAATTAGACATTGTTTTTTTTTTTTTTTTTGAAATAGCCACACACACGCTTCCCCATAAACATATATTTTCCAAAGATTGACTCTATTTTTCACCCACCATGCAATTACATGAGCAACATTTCAAAAACTAGACATGATAATATATTGGGAAGCAGAATCCATTTTGATTCACTGACTAGTTCATTCACAATAGGAATTCTAGTTCTACTTAGGGGGGTTGTAAACCTGGTTCAAGCCTCAAACCCGTTCACATCAATAAGATTAAAGCATTGGAATATTGAATCTTGCGTCTTATTTTTAAATAAGTGTTGGGTCATTTTATTTGAAGAACAATAAATATGTCTTTTTCTAAGTCAAATAATATTGATATCTGAACTTATCCACCACCCCTGAAAATAATATTGATATCTGAACTTATTCACCACCGCTAATAGGCTTGCATGTTATTGTAAAATATCTTGAAACCATGTCGGACAAGATCATAACATATTTGACATTAAATTTAAGTTGCTTGCACTGTCATGTTTTTCCTTTGGACTGCCAACTGTAACCATTTGTAAGTATCCTTCAGACAACCCTAGGATGTTAGAATCAGAATAGAATACGCCAATCATCTATGGGCTTCATGTTCCTTGAATGTCGATCTTATCCATGATCCATGTTGATATATTTATTCCCAATGGCAAGTAACTTTACCACTACTTAGATAAATCAACTTATCTAGCTGAACAGGAATGGCATTGACTATTATACACATTTAAAAGGCAACTACAAATATATGACTGATTTGCTTCTAATTCATTAAAAATCTGTTGCCAAAATATAATTGCTTTTAATAAATGGATTACTTGAAGAGGGCTGAATTGTCTATAAAGAAGAGTCTGGAATCAACCACCTACCTAACCTAATGCGTACACATAAAAGTAGATATTCTGTCAAAAATCAAAATGATATCACTTTTATATAAATCTTTGAAAGTCAAACTAGATGGAAATATCAAAATAGTACAATAATCTCTATTAGGAATTTCAAGAGCTGCTATCTCAGTTTTGCAACATCTGTAAAATGGCATGGACACATATAATCCAGATATAATATCACTAATACATCAAGTAGTAACAGCAATAGCAATAACAAAAATTGTAGCCTTGTTAGGTTGTCTAATTGGGATAACATAACTTCTGAAATTTATATCAAGACAGTAGCAAATTGAATGACGAAACCTTTCTTGTGCTGGCTATACATGAGCATATACAACCGAGAGCATTTCAGCTAGATTGAACGAAAGCATGCGTACAAGATTTGCATTAAACATCCAAAAAGACACTAGGTTACTCGGCCATACAACTGATGTAATATGCATTTAAAATATTTATGACAGACACCAAATAAGTCTTCAATATTTTGCAAACTTCTCGAATTGAGCCTGACACGACAAACTACCCCTGAAGTCAATACATGATGAGAATTCACAGGTCGTGTAGCTTTGCCATTATCCAAACATACGAGCTGAAATTGGAAGTCCGAATCCAGCTAGAACTCCAGCAGGAAAAGGATCAATTCATAAACGCAATTTCTAGTTTCAAACAATATGTAGCTCTGCCACAAATATGGACTGATGACTTAACCAGATTCAATACCCAAATGCATACAAAACATAAGCTTATACAGATTTTCAGCATAAACCAAATGTGCTGGCAACTCAATCCCATCCACTCACCTATTTTGAACAAACTCATCTTTTCCCTACCTCATTTTCAATATCAACTAATTTCAAAATTAGCAGGAAAGGAAAAGGAAATTCTACTGATGTATAGACAGTAGTCGAAAATACAACCCACTAAACAATTGCACTTGCATTTTATCTCCTTGAAAATCCTCCATTCTTTCTACTTTGCTCTTGCAATAATTTTCGTACCCTCTCCTTCTCTTTCTTCTCCCTTTTCAATCTTTCTTCTCTCAACTCTTCCAATGTCTTCTTCCCATTCTTCTTTGTCCGTTCCTTCAATTCCTTAAAAGAGCCTCCATCATCATCACTCCCATCGTCAGCTTCACCACTCTTCCTCTCCATATACCATGGCAACTTAACTCCTCTCCCAGCAACCCCATACCCCAACCTATACTTCTCGTCCTCCGCCGTTACCACCCTCGGTGCCTCCTCTTTCTTCAATTTCTTCCTCTTAGACCCATCCCTTTCCTCACAATCTCTACCATCTGACTTCATAATAGGGTCAAAAATCTTAATTCCCTCAAAGAGATTGATATGCCCAGATTCTTATCTGTTTCTACTGGCTCTGCTTCTTGATTCTTACTTTCTGAAGGAGCTAAGCCACGGGCAGCACGAAGACGCTCAATGCGAAACTCTGCATCCTGTTTCCTTGCTTGCTCACGCTTTAATTGTTCCTCTTTGGCTGCAGCTTCCTCATCCTTACGAACCTTCTCACGGTTCTCGTAATTATATACATTCCACCGCTTTTGCGGAAGAATATTCAGCCCACCATGACCTCCCATAGTGTATTAAACAACGCCTGTTAATGTCAAATCAAACTTTAGGGCATAGGCGCCAAACAATTATTAAGAGGGAGAAAAAGAACAAAATTTTCGCTTTCCATGTATCTGACATTCTAGCTCTTCGTATGTAAGCAAGCGCTCATCAATAGGTTCTTAAACAGATAGTAACTGAAATCGATGCACAACAATTCGGGCAATATGGCTTGACATTAACAAATCGTGCCAAGAGGAAACAACTAAAGATTCAAACTTAATTGAAATCACAACCCAAAATTTATAATTCGCATAATTAAGAAAAACTTGATACTTCGATTTGTCATACTAGGCTTTTGACGTAAAGATCAAGAAATCTCCTAAAACATAGAAAATTTAGAACTTTCATGATAAATTTGTACAAAAGAGACGACGAAAGCGATCTAATTCATGAATTTTCGATCGTATAAAACTTGCGGGTAATAATTGCTAATCAATCGAATTGATAAAACCCATTGAATATAATGGGCGACAGAAATTGAATTACCTGAAGAACAGAACGAAATCGTATCGTCGGAAATTTTGCACTGATTGGTAGATTGCTCGTATTTGGTTGCGCCCTAGGATTTAGAGAGAATTCAGGATTCGTATCTTGGGCTTTTGGGTTAATGGGGTAAAGAGGCCCTAACTTTTAAGCCCAAAATCATACAGGATAGGGACAAAGGATGGCATTGAAAATGGAAACTTCCACGGTGTTTGCCACCAGCGTGCAGCAGCGGAAAGCAACAGAAACAGTGGAAAGCGGCAGAAAGTGTATATTTGGCGACGAAAGAAAATAGTAAAAAGTGGTAAGAAGTGACAGAAAATGAAAAAAATATTTTTGTTATTGTCTCACAAGATTTTCCGGTCAAAATTGGACAAAAAAAAAAAAAAAAGAGAGGAAATATTTCCTCTCGGTTCTTTTCATTGTTTTCCGCCTTCCACAAGGTTAGTAAACATGGTGTCATTTCCCACCAAAAAAATGTTCCTATTAATTCTATCAATAAGAAATAAAATACAAGTGGTATTTTTTCATAATCTGATATGTAATATTATAACAAGAAAATATATAATATGCATGAAATATATATATGCGATAAACTAATGAACACATATATTTATTTTTGCGATTGATTACATATATATATGTTGTATAACATAAATATTAGATTTTGAATTTTATATCTATAAATACATAACTTGTTCATAGGTTATATGTATAATGTATATATTAGGCAAAATATAAATTTTGGTACAAAAAATTCAATTAGGTATATAAATTTTGAAAAGTTCATTTGAAATCTTAATGAAACTTTTCATGGCTATATTCATTACTCCACTTAATAGAATTAAACTCCATTGTTGATTTGCACACTTGACCCAATCTTTAAATGTCATGTGGACGTAATAAAGAAAATGGGGGAAGAGAGAGAGAAGAAGAAGATGATGATGATGAAAGTTCAACATCTTACCAATCTGAATAGTCACAATCCCTCTGTAGAAATTACATGAACATGATAATTATATCGAGAAAACTCACATATATATAAGTGGATTGCTTACAAAACTAGAAAACATAAATTTTGAAAGAACGAAAGGAAGAAAAGAAGATATTAGGAAGTAGTATTGGTGACTTGACTCGCTTGGACACAGAGTTTATTGTGGAGTGGTAGTGACTCTATTAGATTGTAGCAAGTGGTAGTTGGTGTGATTATTATTTAAGGGATTGTGGTGGTAGAAGAAGTCTAAAAGTGGCTAAGCTAGATGTTCTAGATTCTAATAATACTCGAGCAATTGAGACAAAAGATTTGATTTTTATAAAATTAAGAAGCATGAGAAACCCAGTGGTGCAATTTTCATGCTTAGAAATCTACCAAGTATCTGCACCATATAGATTGTGTCCATTTTCAGTACAAGAACAAATGCATGGTATATCCTTCGTAATTGCAGAAGTTGCATGTGGATAAAGCATCCATTTCCTATTAGATGGATTTAGATTTGTATAAACTATCAAGTGAGTTAATACAAACCTCTATATTATATACTTCATTTTCAACATACATCTCAAGTTCTAGGTCTGCCTCCATATTAGATGCAAGGAAATGGTCCATCAATATTGTGATGGGGACATCTCTAGGATTAGTAAGCAAGAAATAGGAAAATACAACAAGTTATGTAAACCCTGATATTTTTCATACAAATAGAAATAGAAAATAGAATGTTAATATAGGACTCAACCAAGACCTTAGAATAAAACCACATGTAGTAATGAGTCTTTTATATACTTTCAAACCCTAAAACAAAGTTCTATATTTAGTAATATATATCAAAGTTAAGATTTCATAACTAGTATCGAAAGTTCAAAGTATATAAATTATTTAAACAAGACTTTAAGTGTATTAGAAAGACAATAAACAATAAAGCTTATACTTAGAAAACGATAATTTATGAATAAACTGTTGGGAATATAAATACACAATGGAAACAAAAACATATCCATAACCTACAATCTAGACTTCAAATAAATGTTTGGATCACACAATTATTTTAATTAGAGTATTTTTAAACTATCAGAGCCTAAAACAAAAATTGGCCTATTAAGCTTAGAAGACCCTAATCGTGGGAGCTAAAACTCTAAAAACAATTAATCACGTAAACTTTATGTAATAGCCATGCTTTTATTCCCAATATCATATTATATATATAAGTGATTATAGTTGCTTATTAAAATAAATAAATAACATGTATATATTTGAGTAGTGTAGAATGATTATGTTTGCATTAGTATAATAAATACTTAATGTTAATTTACATATTGATGTTGTATATGAAATGAGTAATATTAGATATATATATATATATATCTCTAAAATATAGTGTAGCAGATTTTTTTTTTTTTAGAAAACCAAAAGCTAAATAAATGCTTTTATTTTACTTAAATTAATAACATTAATTAACTTTAATTAGGAGCTACTTTATGACTTTTGTGGGCTGCCTTAAAAGTCAATTTTGGATAAACATTAAGCCAAAAATACCCTATTTTCGTCCAAAATCATACCACCCCTAAAACAACCTCCCAAACAAACCCAAAACCCATTATTTTCTCTCCG
This sequence comes from Combretum micranthum, assembly GCA_024138025.1. Lineage (NCBI taxonomy): Eukaryota > Viridiplantae > Streptophyta > Magnoliopsida > Myrtales > Combretaceae > Combretum > Combretum micranthum. The sequence goes on from JAMXBD010000589.1 coordinate 359,862, forward strand.
AAAGCCACCCCAACTTCAAGACCAAGATCCACATCCAAATTCTTGCATGTTGGCCACTAAAAGATCATTCTAAAGCCTTGAAAACCAAGCCCAAAGATTTGAGGTAAGCATGTGTTCTTGTTTTGAATTTATGCATGTGTGAACTTCTTAATGATAGGGTTGAGCTTAGATTTGTGTTTGATGATTCTTATGTTATGATTGGTGTATGAGAAGTGTTATGGGGATAGTGAAGTTAGTATATGTCTAGTTATGAGTTTGGAAGTGTTGAGGAATGCATATGGTTAATGACTAAGTGTTGGGTGTAGTGATTTGGGGTTTGAAGTATGATTTGTGTATGATGATTTGTGGTGGAGAGTTTGATGTTTTGAGTTGGAGTTTATGTTGTTTGAATAATGTAATGAACATATAACAAGCTTTGGGAAACTTGGAATGAGTTTAAGAGAAATTTGGAAGTGTAAATTTAACATGAAAAAAACAGAGGAGTTTAAAGAATTTTCGCAACCTGTCACAGAGTGTACGCCGGCAAAGTACGCTGGCGGTGTTGAAGGGTACGCTGCCGGCATACATGAGGAATTTGCCGGTGTTGAAGATGCACTCGGGGACCAGAATCGTCGACCTCTAACGCTGGCAAAATTTTACATTTACGCCACCGGCGTTTAAGTCTGGCGTTGGTTTTCTTGTTTCGCAGCCTATTTGTAATTTAGCCATAACTTTTTCATCCAACCTCCGTTTGAGGTGATTCAAGTTGCGTTAGAAAGCTTGAAAAGAGATCCACAACTTTTATGTTTTAAGATTTTACAAATTACAAAAGTATCAGTGCTTAAATTTCAATTCTTTCCAGCTGATACACTTTCCAACAAAGTTTAAAACTTATTGTTGTTTGCTAAAAGTTGTCCAAAGCTTGATAAATGGTCATTTAAGTATTTGTTGAGTATTGTATGATAATATATGATATCTAAATGGTATGTGATGATGTTATAATGATTTATTTGAATTTCTTTGGATGAATATACTTGAGCTTTGATGAATATATATACTTAAACTAAGTGTGAGTTTGTAATTACTTCTTTTTACAGTGATTGATTCCCTTTCGGTTATTCCCATTGACTCTCGATCTAGTACAGGTACACAGTAACGTGTTTGTTCTTTGCTTAGAATAGGCATATCTTTAATAAATTTTAATATAGAAAAACTTAAACCTTTGTTTGAATTGGATGTCTCTTACGCTATTTAAATCCGTATCTGGCCTAGATGGCAGATCGGTATCCGGTTCGGGGAGTAGCACTTTGCTCAGATTGGGGGCACGGTAGATTAGGCGCTTAGGCTACCCTTGTCTTTTAATAAGACTTTCCTAAGTGGTACGGCGGGTAACTGATGGGGGAGATGGTATCGGCGTAACGTTTGCTTAAGCTTAGAATGAAATGACATGATTTGGTTCAAATGTTTATGGGAACAGTTGGATTAAGTGATGTTATGGACTAAGATAAGTGAAGTTGTGTAACGGCTGTTAACCCTAGATGAAGTTATTTTCTCTTTTATGGATATATCATTTAGGAGATATAAGTATCCGAGCTGCTTACATCAACCCCCTGAGCGTCGTGATCGTTACTCAGGACCCCCAAATATCCTTTTGTTCGGAGTTTGAATACTCCAGTGATATTTGACTAATTAAAGACTATCTAATAAATGAATGATTGTCACATTGCATTATAGTTAAATCGTGTGAGCCATTACGCATTTGTTTTTGTTACTGTGTACTGGGCCTCTGGCTCATATTTTATCTTTTTCAGGTGTGGATGATGAATTCTATACAAGTATGGGATTTGGATCGGATTTTGAGGAGTTCTTAGATGATTGGAGGAGTAGAGACGACCTTGACGTTGATGGAACCCTTATGTAATAGAATAGTTATATGTACATATATGCTTTGAAAACTTATGTATTAGTTTATAGGGTTTTTGTTATCTTTTGATGTATTTTGTAAATGGCTTGTTTACGAGCCTTGTTTGTAATGTATGTGTGTATGTATGTATATATATGGTTGTATTATATACTATTACTAATAAAGTTTATTCTTATAAGACATCGAGGCAAATAACTATCCAAATTGACCCTGGATTACAACCTTACATATAATACTGCAGATTATATGTGGTTGGGGAACTGGGTTTGCCTATTTTAAATATAAGGGTAAATTCGGGGCCTTACACTTTAAACCCAAAGTTGAACTCAATAACAATTTAGAAAATTTGTAGAACTCTAAACAAATTTTTGAAGATAAAACTCTCAAATAACTATCATATTTATACCCATTAACCTAATAAACTATCCTAAAATTTACATAATTAAACAAATATATAATAAAAAGTATTTTTTCCCTCGAAATTCGGTGCACTTGGCTTGGATGAATAGCTGTAATAATCTTGATTTTTCCCCAGTCAAAATCCTCAAACAATTTGCCCAAGTATGCACCAAACAAGGTCAATTTGACTAAGGGATTAGCCAATGAAAATTCCCCAACAAAACAATTCAATAAATGCAGCCCAAATCATGAGTAACCTAGCTGGAATTCGTTGGAGACTTCTTCATCTTGGCCAAAGTTTCTTACAAAGTGGTTGCCTTGCCTTGTACATATATACATATATTACTTAATGAACTATAAACCAAAACCCATAACTTACATCAAGACAACAACCAACAATCACACAACCAATACTCAAATTCGTTCCCCTTCTAAACTTCTAAAACACACCAATATAATCCATGAACAAGGCCCCTTATAACAACACAAACAAGCTAGGGTAAGAAACAAAGGTAAGTAAATAAATTCATTTCTAAGTTAGTTATATGTTAAACAAAAGCTTAAACTATGTTTTGTTAATTTTAGGTTCGTATCAAGACTTTGGGGAGAGTTTAGCACCCTTAAATCTACTTAAATAAGGTAATATCTAGTCCTAAAAAACTCCATTAATGTATTATATTATATGTTGAAATTAGAAACTAAGTTATAAGATGATTAAAAGACACTATATGTACTGATATATCACGTATGATGCATGTAAAGTATAGAGGGACACTTAAGAGAAGTTTTCATACAAGTATAATACATATATATAATAAGAAAATTTAGTTTCGAATCATAGAAAATTGAAGAAGATGATGAACAGTGTCAACACTGCCCTTATATCGGTAGTGTACACGCTTAATGCTGGCGATGTATACTGGTAGGCTGGCAGGGTTGAGACGTCTTACACTAGAACAGGAGCTATGTAAAATTTATTTTTACATAAAATGAACGAATGCCTACAAATTTGAATTCTAGGTCGGTATCATAGAAGCCGGCATACGTTGTAAAGCTGGCGGCTTACAGCCAGCATACGTTGATGCAAAATAACATATAAAACATAAGAACGCTGGCATCTGGGCATCATGCCGGCAGCGTTGGAGCTGGCGTACTTGCATAATTTCCTTGGGTGAAATATGTTTTATACAAACAGATTATATAATAATAATAATAATAATAATAATAATAATAAAAATAATAATATAATAATAATAATAATAATAAAACTTATATTATATGTATATATAAACAAAAGCAGATTTTACTAAGTGAATAAATAAATATGAATATTTAAAATAATAATAATAGGTTTGATATTTGAGGAGTATTAAACCCTAAAAACTATAGTCAACTATTAGTGTTATTAACAACTATAATTATTAAATATTTGTTTTATATAGATAAATATATAAGAATGGAAATCTAAATGAGCTAAATTTATGAATGAAGTGATATCTAAAAATGACAAAATAATTATATGAAGTAGATTAAGAGAAACACGACGAAAGTAAATAATAAGAAATAAATACTACTTATAACGGGCTAACTAAAGAACGATATACGGGTAGTGATAATAATAATGATATAATATCTATCTACTAAATACAAATAAATATCCAACAAGATCAAGAAAAGCAAAATGAAAATACATATCAAATAATAATTGATTATCCTAGGACCATTAAAGGACTAATATACTAATAGGAAGAAAACTAAATATCAACATGGGACACTTAGAAACCATAGAAGTTTAGTTCTATAATTTATATTTTATTGATGAATATTTTTATTCATCTCAATAGGTGATCTTGATATTTGTGAGGACTTCCCCTTTGACTATTACGACTAGCCAAAATAAACAGGTGAGTAACTCAGGTCTATTATGTAGTTTGTGCTTGTAACTAGTAGTATATGTAATGAAAAGATAATAATACAGTTGTTGTGAAAAACTTGGCGAGAATGAATTCTGATTTGAGCTGATTGCTTGTGATGCCAAAACTAGTTAATGAAAGTAATAATACTATTGTATGATGATGTGAAATAGTATGATGATTAATGTGTGTAATGTATGATGACCATGAATCTGAATAAGAATTATTGACTTATTAAATAACATGGTCATGCATTGTACATACTGCATTATTGCATAAACAAAAAGGGTGATAGTCTGCTACGTATTAATATTTTTTGATTCTTTGTTAATGTTTGGTTTTTCTAAAGTGTTAGTTCTTCCAAGGTTTTCTTTGTTTCGTCAGTCCTACGGGAACTAAGTGTGTAACGCCTTAAACTAAGGCCTTACAACCTGCCACGTGTCCCTCTCTTAAAAGACACGCAAAGGCTCTAAATCTCAATACCACAAAATATAAACATATAGAAATCTCCTTGAACCCACATTTAAGGGTACTCCAGAAGAAACAAAACCTGTGAAACCTATAATTTATAACTTTCAAATATTTCCTGTAATATAAACTAAATCTGAGTTGGAAAAACCAAAGCCAACAATAATCTAGAAAAGATCTAACTTCCAACTTCAAATCATTAATCTTATTTAATAAACTATTACATAAAAACCAATACTTCAAATCCTCAAAAAGATAAATAATCAAAATATTTTTTTAAATCTTAAAAAACTCAAGAAATCTTTTTTCATATGTCCTGTAAAACATCCTATTCCTCTGTAGAGTTGTCAGGTCCACTATCGCCATCCCCATGATCAAAATACAAGCCATAACCAGACAAGTCATAAATAATATCTCCATCACCTGTACCTGAAAAAAAAAAAGAAAGGAATGAGTGAAAACGTCTAGTACGCCAGTCCACAAACAAAATGCAAATGCACAAACAACATGTATATATACGTGCAACTAACTAAATGCAAATAACAGGATTATTATCTTCATTTAGCCTGCAAAACAACACAGTTCAGAATCATAGATCTTTGATCCCAAACCTGGAGTTACACAGACTCCTGAAAAATAACCAGATATAAAAAAATAAATAATTGTATACATATATTGGTGAATGGGTACTCTCCAAACACTAGCAGCCATGCTGCCAATAAACCTATATCTATCGGAATCATCTCCAACTGTAACTCCACTAGGGACGACGACACACAAGGATCATCAGGGTGCCTCACCAGTATCACTGTCTGCCAGGTCTTTACTGGTCAAAGCCAATGACATCCAGAACAAAACATATTAAGCCAAATAGAATTAAGTTCATTTATATATCTGTTCCTACAGGCAACAATCATAAAACTAAACCTGCAAGCAAATACAGTAAACAAGGAAAGGTCGTACCTTTTCCAATTCCAGGAACAATCTCTCAAAATCCACAAATTCTTAAAAACAACAAGAAATCTCCCAATCTCCTGAATATAACATATAACAAGAACAATATATAAATCATCACATCAAAACCCTAATTATCTAATTCTCCAAAATCATCTAAAACCCTGACCTCTCAAGAAATCACAACCGCAGAATCTCTTCGTTCAATTCCCCAGAAAACCTAAATCTCCACAAAACCTTAATTGCATAAATCAACAAATACAAACAAATCCATCATTTTAATTCGATCTTTTAATGAATCTACGATTTAGAGGATGAAAACTTACTTTGATTTGACTCTAAATCCGGCGGAAAATGGCCAAAGACCGCAAAGAAACCATAACCCTAGAACATCACCAATCATGAATGAACAAAACCCTAAATCAAAATCATTTCGATGAAATCTACATATGTAATTAAGGGATTTTAATTACCTTGAATGGATCTCAAATTCCTAATCGTTCTCCTCAAGATTCAGATCTGATCTTCAATCTTCCTTAAACACCACTCTTCAAATCTCCAAGAAAATTAGAATCGTTTCTCCAATTCTTCTTCAAAACAAAAGAAAATCCTAAGGTAATTCATAGATTGAAAGACTTTAAAGGAAAGATATGATTTTGATTACCTGAATCCGATCTTCCAAGATCTCCTTTGACCAATAGAATCAAATCTATAAACCCGATATGTATGTTTTCCAATTCTATCACAAATTTAATAATCAAACCTTAAAAAATCTAATAATCCATAAGATCTTAAAACAAAAATAGTGATTCAGTTACCTGATCTAGACTTTTGAATCCTTTGGCGGCTATAAACTCTCAAAGGATAAGAATCTAGGTTTAGGGTTTTGTTGGAGAAAAGACAAAGAAAGAATATATAGGGATTTGTGACTTTTCATCTTCCGTCATGTATCTGTCATGTGACCAAAATTGTCTTAAAATTAGATTTTGTTGACAAATTTAACCTTATAATTTATATCAATGGACACTTTTATCCTTCTTTATGTAATATTTACTTGTATATTACAAAGTGGCAACGAAGAACGTTGCCCATAGTATCGCTTTGAAATGATTAATACTTAGGGAGTTTCTAAGGATTAATACAGGAAATGGTTAGTTAAAACACCATTAAGCTAAAAGTGATAACCCTAAGATAAGAAATCATTGATTTTTCTATAAACTTAGTCTCTCCTGGGCAGGTGGATCATAAAGCAATTGTTCTTCAACCCTAAAAAGAGGGCGTAAATCCTTTTCCTGTTTAGATTCTGGATCATCCAAGCTTGTATTTGAGCATATGTTTGATTGTTAGCATTATATATGATTTGCTAATAAACTTATTTGATGTGTAGTACGTCTGATTATTCACTGAACTCGTGGTTTCGCTCACACTCTTAAATACATTTCAGGTTTACATTACGATCGTGGCTACTTATATCCAGAAGTATGGCCTCGGTAAGAGCTTAGGAGCTAGATGCTCATGGGTCAAATCGGGAAAAGTTGTTTTCTATGATTCCTAGTATAGATTAGTTAGGTTATGGATTATCTGTTATGTATTTGAAGATTTCTGGGAAGATTATATGGTCTGTAATATCTCCATGATATTCTCTACTTGTGATGATAGTTATTTACTAATTTATGTCTTACATGTATCTATCCTTTCTTATCAAAGCAACTAAAATATCCTGTTGTTTGAAAAATATGTTACTCTCCGAAGGTAATCTAGTGATAGTATTCAAATGTGACTTGTTTGCTACTACCAGGATACCCTCGGGGGGTGATAAGTTAAGTAGACTTGAGTTCAAAACCAAAACCAAAGTGAAGTATCTATTAAATTATGTTACAAAACAAGAAATGAACAAGTGCAAAGTGAGGCATTCGAATGTTTATTTCATTCCATCTGATTAGTTCACTAATTGACATCACCTATTCAATCAGCCAAACAACACATCCAACAGTTAGCATGTTGGTGATGTTTTATTCAATTGGGGTTAACTTTTTGGCTTTTTCCATGCAACCGAGTAACAGGAACATGTTGATCATTGAAGAGACATTAGAATTTAAATGTTGCTCTTTGTACTCTCTTATGCTATAATAGTGGATTGTCTTTCTCTTTTTGTCACTATTTTCCATAATTTTCAACCTTTATGTTTTTTTTTTAGTAATTCATTTGTATATTTATGAGTTTCATCAAGAAAAATTTCATGTTCATGCAATTTCTATTGAAAAAGAATTACAAAGATTTGGGTTAATGAGACGTTGGACCTTTTTCTTCTTCTTCGTTTTTCTTTAGTCTCTCTCTCTCTCCCCCCCCTCCTTTTTTTTTTTTTTTTTTTGTTATGTCTTGTTTATGTGTCACTCAAGGATTGGGCTAATGTTCACGTCAGCGAAGGACTTTAACTTTGTTAAGTGGGGTGGCAAATGTAGATATTAAATTAAAATCTTTAAATTTCAAGTATTTAGTTGAATTTTTTACCAAAGTTCAACTACCAATATTAGTATTTTCCTTATATATTATTATAGATGTTGCTAGTTCAAATATGATAGAATCAATTAAGGTTGTTAGGTTAGGCTTAGTGTCTTGGATCTATAAAGTAGAAAACCATCACTAGTGAATTGAGGTTTGACCCAGTACGATCACTTCGGTGCTTAAGTTATTTAGCATGTTGGTGGTATAATAAGTAACAAGTATAAGTGAGCTTCCAGGTAATGCTACCTTCCCATGGTACCGAGGGAAATATTTGTAGTGGAACAATCCTTAATGGTTATTCGTGAAGTGAGATCATGAATTAGATGGTTGGTGATTGTTATCATAGACGTGGATCAAGTCCACTAATCCACATTTGGCTATATTGAGATTGATTGATAAGGAGGAATTTATCGAGTAGCCTTAGGCTAGGACACATGTGGTCATAACATTCAACATTTCGCATCCCAATCCAATTGAATTACTATTGCTTGTGTAACTTTGGATTAGGCAGAGTAGGTTAAGCTTAAGTCTCGAGAGGCAACTCAAATTAGTAGTCGATAAGACTTGGCTTAGAAGGCCATTGATCCAAATTTGACCATCAACAATATATATTACAAGAATCATATAGAATATACAAATATGTAAATTCCTTCTCATCTTAGATCACATCCATCACTTTCAATAATTAAGAAATCTGTGTCTAAAGATAATCTTAATTTTGGTAATTTCTTGACCTATTCTTTTATTTTCCTTATTTATTTTGTCTTCCTAAGATAAACTTTTAAAACCAGAGATTTTATTATAAAAAGGTCCTATCAATGAATTCGAATCTTTAATAAAGGGTCTTGAATAATTTAACAAACCCAAAAATGTCTATAATTGTTTTTGATTCATTTGTTTAGGAAATTCTAGAAAAAAAATACCCTACATAAATATAACATATGTTATACTAAAGAATTATAATAAAGAAGAAGAAAAAAGAAAAGGGTTTAAGAAATTATACATGTTATATATTAGAATGAGAAAACTTAAATAACTTTTGTTATATTCTAAAATAATCAAATAGGAGTATATAGGTATTTTTGTTCATATTCTTAACTTATTATTATTTATGCTTGGATAGGTTCCGGTTCAATTTGTGCTGTATTTAGTTGGTTTAGTGCTTTTGTCTACTACTGTTGCTTGTCATAATTAAATTGTAAGGTTAAAAGAAAAAAAAAGTGAGCAAATGACACAAAAATTTTGATAACAATCTTAAATCAAGTGTTAGTGCTAGCACAATAGAGTCATTAAATGATAACAATAAGTTTATATAATTTGGGTTCAAGTAATTAATGTTATAATTATTATAACTTACATAAGATGGAGTTTTGGATTGTTGAAACTGGAATTGTTATTATGAGAACCTCAACTATGAAAATTCGTACGATTTCTAGATTCAAGTAAGTATACTGATGTTGGAATATAAATATTAGGTAAATTGTACACATCCCTTGATTTTAAGTACGACACTATTTTGAAATCTAAAAGCTAATGATACTTAATTAGCACTCTTCAGGCTAGATTTTTAAGCCACCATGTTATTGAATTCAAACATGTAGTATGGAAAGTCTTTTCGAAATATAAAATTGATTAAGGAAACTATTTTCAACTCTTTTTTTTTTTTTTCTAATCACATTTGTTGATGGTCTATTATAAATTATTTAACGCTCTAAACTGAGAGTATTAATAACCCGCTACGTGTCTTCACTAGAGAAGAACACACTAAGTTATGATTTAACTAAACCACAATTATAACACAAGACAACTTTAATGTCTCACATATAAGGGTACTTCTAAAATATAATAAAACTACTAAACAACTCGGTTGGCTTAAACTAAACGCTAACTTATAATTATCTTGAAACATCATTCGAAAAGAAAATCTTATTACATAGAAAATCATAAAAACTAATAATCAAACTTCAATTGTCATGTTAACAAATAAAACTTCATAAAGATCTTCAACTCTATCTATCATCAACTCTAGATATTAATAGTCAGACCCTGCTATCGTTCTCCCCATAATCTACGAATACATCATACTCGGATTGATCGAACATTAAGGGATCATCAACTATTTCTGAAAAATAAAAGAGTAAGTGCAAGGCCCAGTACACCAAACCATAATCACATGCACATGAGCAAACCACATATAAATCCACATGTGTCATAATATCATATGCAACAATCACAGATTATTATCTTTAATTAGCTAGGCAACTAACACAGTTTACAACCATTGGCAACTAGTCCTAAACTTGGAATAACTCATGACTCCATGAAAACAAATATGTATAAAATACTTACATATATATATATACATATGTATATTGATGTTGGGTACTCTCCACACACCCATGTATCATACTTATACTATTCCTAAACTACCGGAATCATCTCTATGTATGACTCTACTTGGGACAACAACACACATAGATAATTAGGGTGCTATCCTAGTAACACGATACTTTCGGTCTACTAGACCCAGCCAAATGCAAGCAACAAACCAATTAAAGCTGGATAACAATTAGTCCAATTATATATTATACTTAACAAGCACAATCATCAAACAAGGAAATGATGTACTTGAAACAACTTTTGGAATAGAAAACCAAACTTTAACAGAAACACTTGATCACATAAAGCAAAACTATCTCAAAATTTGTTTTCACAATATAAACATACTCTAGTGGTTATCTAAACCCTTAAACTAATAAGAACTACAACTATTCTAGGTTCAAACACACCTTACTCCTTGATCGCAGAGCACGAAATCTCCAACAACGAAACTTAAGGTTTCTCTAAAATTCTTCCAATATCAACTCTCTTCAAAACTAATAAGAAAACTTAGAAGAGATAAATCTTTTAGATTGCCTAAGGATCGAAACGAATCTACTTACCTAGTTCTTGAATCTTGATCTCCCTTGAAGGAATGTCACAATCTTGATAGAGGTTTAGGGTTTCCAAAAGCTTAGGATATGTTATGAAAGGAAAACAAGGTTAAAGGTCTATTTATAATACATGGAAAATCCTAAAAAAAACATAATTCGAGCATCATATGTTGGCAACAAAGGTTGGCAGCGAAAAAACTCAAAAGACGAACCTGTGGACATGTAGGCCAGCATCGAACACCAATAACATAGAAGGCAAAGCTAGCAGCTTACATGGCAAGGCTAGTGGCCTTGAGGTGGCCTAAAAGCTGTATCCTCAAATCTTTCTTGGACGACTCTCTCTTGATCAAATGTATCTGCTATAATAATATATATTAATATTCATATTAAGGTGGACTATAAAACCTTTTTATTTTTCAAAATATGACAACTTTTCACTTCACTATGATTTATTTATATATTACATCTATCCTTCCTAAAAGAAACTTTCATTCTCGAGAGTTACCTAGATCATTGAAAAGCTTGGGATAGTTTGTTCTCATTTCCTCCTCTAGCTCCTAAGTAGCTTCCCATTTAGATTGATTCGTCTATTGTACTTTAACATATTTGATCACACATCTTCTTAAGATCTATTCTTTTGTATCTACAATCCTTATTGGTTTTTTAACTATAGTGAGATTCGGTTGCACTTCCAATGGTTCTAAAGCTACCATCTGTTTAGGATCCTTCACATACTTTCTCAACATAGAAGCATGAAATACATTATGTTCCCCATCCAAACTAGGCGGTAAAGCTAACCTATAAGCCACATCGCCTATCCTTCCCAAGACTTCATAAGGTCCCACATATCTGAGGTTTAACTTGCCCCTTAAACCAAACCTGACAATATCTTTAGCTGGTGAAATCTTAAGTAGAACATGTTCTCCGACTTGAAACTCCAAAGGTCTCCTCCTCATATCTACATAACTTTTTTGACGACTTTGAGCTATTTGCAACTTCTGTTTGATTGCTTTGACCTTATCAATAACATCCTAAACCAGTTATGGTCCCAATATCTATTTGTCTCCTACTTCCTAATGAATCGGCAACCGACATTTTCTACCATACAAGGCTTCATTAGGTTGCACCCTAAGCGATGCTTGATAGCTGTTGTTGTAGGCAAACTCTCCCAAAGGCAAGTGCTCATCCTAGCTACCTTAAAACTCTAAAACACAGGCTCTCAACATGTCCTCATGGATTTGGATCATCCATTTATATTGCCTATCTGTCCAAGGGTAATAGGCGGTACCGAAATTCTCTTTAGTATCTAAAGCTTTATGTAGGCTTTTCTAGAACCTCCCAACAAATCTAGTATCTCTGTCTGATATGATGATCACTGGTATTTCGTGTAACATCATTATCTCCTTGATATACAACTTTGCTAATTGCTCCAATTAGTACTCGATTTTAATGGGTATTAAGCATGCTACCTTTGTAAGCATGTCCACAATTACCTATACGGATCAAACTTTTCCTTGGTTTTAGGTAGGGTCGTAATAAAATCCATAGTTTTGTGCTCCCACTTCCACTGAGGTATAGGTAAAGGCTATAATTCACCTGCTGGTCTTCTGTGCTCAATATTAATCAACTAACAAGTGTAGCACTTTGATACATACTATGAAATCTCTTTCTTCATGTTATTCCACCAATATATTTTTTCTAAATCATGATACATCTTGTTGTCTCCCAAATGAATTGAATAATTAGAGTAATGTGCCTCTTTCAATAACTATTCTTAAGTTCTCTTACTTTAGCACACATAACCTCTCTTTATATCTCATGACACCTTCACTATCTATGTGAAACTAAGCTGCTTTGCCTACTTTGATTCTCTTCTTTACCTTTTATATACTTGGATCATCCACTTGTGCTATTTTGATTCTTTCTTTAATAGTAATCTGAATTTGCAAGTTCACCAGTCTTGCACCTACTCTTTAGTTACCATCTCTAGCTTTAACTTTCTTATATCATCTATCAAATGACGTTCAAAGGTGATTAAAGTGGCTAAATTATCAACTTGCTTTCTACTCAAGGTATATGCTACTACATTCGCCTTTCCAGGATGGTACTGATATCCATGTCATAGTCTTTGATAAGTTCCAATCATCTCCTCTGTCTCATTTAGCTCTCTCCAGGTAAAGATATACTTCAAACTTTTATGATATGTATATATTTTGCATTTCTCTCCATACAGGTAAGGCCTCCACAGCTTCAAGACATGAACTACTACTATCAATTCCAAATCATGTGTAGGTTAATCCTTTTCATAAGGCTTTAGCTATCTAGAAGTATATGCTATTATCGTACCTCCCTGCATCAACACATAACCTAACCCTTGTATGGACGCATCACTATCGATAGCATACTCCTCACCACTCACTAGTAAGGCTAACACTGGGGCAGATACTAGCTTTTTCTTCAACTATTGGAAGCTGTTCTCACAGTTTTTATCCCATTCATACTTTACCTCTTTCTGTGTCAGTCTAGTGAAAGGATTTGCAATCTTAAGAAAATCCTCTACAAATCTTCTATAATATCTTGCCATTCCTAGAAAAGTTCTAATCTCTGATATACTCTTAGAAGTTGGTCATTCTATCATTGCCTTTACTTTCTCAGGATCTATTGTTATCCTATTTCCATCAATAATATGTTCTAAGAAAGATACTTGCTCTAACCAAAATTCACACTTTATGAACTTAGCATACAACTTCTCATTCTGTAATCTATTTAGAACTAATCTTAGATGCTCTTCATGTTCTTCCTTGGTTTTAAAGTACACCAGAACATCATCTATAAAGACTACTACAAATAGATCTAGATAATCTCTAAAGACTCTATTCATAAGGTCCATAAAGACGGCTAGTGCATTTGCGAGACTAAACGGCATGACCATAAACTCATAATGCCCGTATCTAGTTCTGAAGACTGTCTTCTGTATGTCCTTTGTTCTAACTCGCAGCTGGTGATATCCTAATCTAAGATCAATTTTTGAGAATACTTGTTCTCCGGCCAGATAGTCAAACAGATCATCTATTCTTGGTAGATGATACTTATTCTTGATAGTCACTTGGTTCAACTCTCTGTAATCTACATATAGACAAACTACCATCCTTCTTCTTCACAAATAAAACTAAAGCTCCCCAATGTTACACGCTATGTCTAATAAATTTCTTCTCGAGCATATCTTCTAACTGAACTTTTAACTCTGTAAGTTCTGTTAGAGCCATACGATATGATGTCTTATATATAGGTAAAGTATCTGTCATCAAATTGATGCAGAATTCTCTCTCTCATTCTAGTGGTAATCCCAATAGATCTTCTGCAAAAATCATCAAGGTATTCACATACAACCGATACCCATGCAAGGTCTATTTTTTGTTCACCTTCTATCATCATGGCTGCCATCGCAAAAGTTGACCTTCCGTGTAGGTAGAACTAGAGGTCTTTGTACTTCAAGCTTATGTACAAACTAATCTCCATTTAGCATACTAAACTCCACTATCGGGTTATGACAATCAATCACAACATGGGAATTTGCTAACTAAACTACTCCCAATATTACATCAAAATCTACCATGTCTAACACAACTAGGTCTATTAGTAAATGTCTATATTCTATCTCTACATCCACATTTCTACAAATCGTGTGTAACATGGATCTACTCCCCAAAGGTGTGTTTATAGACAAACATTCATGCATATACTCAACACACACACCACATATAGACACAATGATTCAGAGATGCATGCAAAACTCGTATCAATATTATTAGAAAGCACATATGTACTATGCAGGATTATAGGGAGCATACTTGCAATAGTGTCCATACTTGATGCATTCACGGTTCGGTTAACTGGTCTATGATCCTATTTTTTGAACCTAACTGTAATAATTAGTTTTTTAATATCCTGATCCTAAACTGATTCATTCTAAACAGTTAATCGCTTTAACAATTAACCCAAAAAACAATTAACCTTTTTTTGGGTAATTTTTTTGATTTTCAGCTTTTAACCATTTAATATAATGGTTATGAAAAATTTGCAGTTAACTGTATTTTTCAAATGTTTGTAAAAAAATTAAAGCATTTTTTATAATTATATTAAAAACCGTAAATTAAGAATGTAAGACATGTGAAAGAGTTGACAATATATATCGGTGTCGTCAAGATAATATTTTTAATAAAATAGTTATATAAGTATTTTATAAATTATTTTAATCTCAAATTTCCTTGGTAGGATCACGTGTTCATTCATACCATATACTCTCTCCTTCCACTAAATAATAAAATTAACAGATTTTTAAAAAAGAGATACAGGTTCATCGACATTTCATAACTCATCATACAACTGGTTTGTACATATATTTTTATTTATCAATTGTATATTATACACATATTTTTTTTGTCAATTTGGTTTCATGTCAAACCAAAAGAGGATAAGCGCATCAATTTGGTTTTTTATTCTATAAACTGAAATCGAAAAAATTAAAACTACAATCCTAAACCAAAACTAATAGACCGTTTAACTCTTTTTTTTATTGGTTTTCTGGTTTTGGTTTGGTTTGGTTATCCAAAACATTCGGTTTTTTGTATACCCCTAATTGATGTATTTGACATTGGAGGGCATAAACCTTGTTTGGTACTCTCTATCCTCGACTACTACCTTGAGGTCGGCCTATTGAATCCCTAAAGCTACTGGCCTACCAAGCTCATTGCAATCTATGGCCCTATGTCCACGTTGTCCATACTTGAAACAAAACATTTGTTGGATAACCTTTTTTGTACAAAACCTGTGGTTACGCCCAACCTTGCCACATGAAAAATTAGCATTCTCGGGCCACTTACAATCTTTGAGTTCATGTGGTCCTTGACACGTGGTGCACTTCTTATCAGTTCGTTGAATTGCTGACCTAAACTACTGTGTGATTGGCCTCTTCCCCCTATCCTGGGTAATTAAGGATACCATATATCAAGAGGTAAAGCAAGCTAAAAGGATTAAAGCACTATAGAGAACTACTAGATATCAATAATACTAACTACGTAAGCAACCCCAACTATTTGTTACCCCACTCGTCATTGCTCATCGTCCTAAGAAGTTTATTATTTAAATCTAGAAGATTTACAACCTATGCTTTGATATCACTTACGCTGGAATGCCCTAAATTGAGAGCATTAACAGTCCACATATAAGGGTACTTTTAAAATGCTTATGTCATAACAAAACTACTAAACAACTCGGTTGGCTTAAACTAAACACTAACTTACAATTCACCTTGAAACATCATTTGAAAAGAAAATCTTAGTACATAGAAAATCACAAAAACTAATAATCAAACTCCAATTGTCATGTTAACAAATAAAACTTCATAAAGATCTTCAACTCTAGATATCTAATGGTCAGCTGGATAATCGGCTCCACTATTGTCCTCCTCATAATTTACATATACATCATACTCAGATAGATCGAACATCATGGGATCATCACCTATTTCTGAAAAATAGAAGAGTGAGCACAAGGCTTAATACACCAAATCACAATCACATGCACATGAGCAAACGACATACAATGACACACACAGTTCATCAGGGTGTCGTCCTAGTAACTTGATACTCCCAGTCTACTAGACTTAGCCGAACACAAGCAGCAAACCAATTAAAGCTGGATATCAATTAATCCAATTATATATTCTACCTAATAAGCATGATCATCAAATAAGGTAAGGATGTACTTGAAATAGCTTTTGGAACAGAAAACCTAACTTCAACAGAAACAACTTATCACATAAAGCAAAACTATCTCAAAATTTGTTTTCATAAGATAAACATACTCTTAAGATTATCTAAACCCTTAAACTAATAAGAACTACAACTATCCTAGGTTCAAACACACCTTCCTTCTTGATTGCAGAGCACGAAATCTCCAACAACAAAACTTAGGGTTTCTCTAAAGTTCTTTCAAAATCAACTCCCTTCGAAACCATTAACAAAACTCAGAAGAGACAAATATTTTAGATTGCCAAAGGATTGAAAAGAAACTACTTACCTAATTTTTGAATCTTGATCTCCCTTGAAGCAAGGTCACAATCTTGAGAGAGATTTAGCGTTCCCAAAAACTCAGGACTTGATATGAAAAGAAAACATGGTTAAGGATCTATTTATAATATATGAAAAACGCTAAAAATAAAATAATTCGAGCATCATATGCTGGCAACAAAGGCTGGCGACATAAAAACTCGAAAGTCGAAACTAGGGCCTGGCAGCATAAAGGCAAAGTTGGTGGCTTACATGTCAAGGCCAACGGCCTTGAGGGGGCCTTAAAGCTGCATCCTCAAATGTATCTGCCATAATAATATATACTAATATTTATATTAAGATGAACCATAAAACTCTTATTTTTCAATATATGACAACTTTGCTTTTCACTATGATTTATTTATATATTACACATTATGAGTTTTCTTAATCTAGTCCAACCCATTACATGCTAGGACCAACCCATTGTACAATTAGACCAACTCATTGGACCTCGATTTGACCCATTTTGACTCATGTCGAACCATATAAAAGTCCTGATTCCCTTGGCTTAAGATACCAACTTATCGAGTGTTAAGTAAGAGGGACTCTAAGCTAGGATTTCTCGGTATGCTCCTCTCAACTACCGCTTGCCTCACTTGAATAGAGAAGTAGGCATGGATTAGTGTCTTAACCCCTACGACCTATAGGGATGTAAACGGGGCAGGTCTGGGATGAGTCAGTCAGAACTCGAACCAGGCTTGATAGTATAAAGGGTGTTCTAGAACCCGACCTGATTTTAGGGAACCTGATACTAGTACTTATACGAAAAACATCATTCAACTAATGAAAAAGTAGATTTCTGAAACTAAAATTTTTAATTTTTTTTTAATTATATTAAGTCGGGTTACCCATCGAGTTATGAGTACGACCTAAAACCTTGACTCTACACCTTATAGGTTTTGATCTTGTAGGGTTTTTAGCGGAATGGGCAATCGGGTACCCTATAACGACTTCTCCCTGTTGCATCCCTAACGACTTGCAATAATTGTCCTCAACTAGGCACTACTCCATGATTGCATAATGTAAGTTACCATCGAGAGCTCGTTTCTATAAATATCCACTCTATGTACAAAAAGCGTATGTTACTTTGACTACTCCAATATTTCTCGACTCCTACACATTTATGATGCAATCATACTTGAGCATTGGAGTGGTCCTATCAGACAGCTTCTTAGCGCACCACTAACCACGTTTTATTTTATAGACCTCATGTTTAAGTTCAAAAATCGAAACGGAAAGCCTGTCCTTTGTTTGAAATAACCACAACATTAAATATTACTACACTCTTTAGATGAGCCATCAAACTCATTATATTTTATTGAGACATTAGTATTTATATAATTGAATTATAAGATTTGGCAATCATTATTTTCTATTTTTAAATCCAAAAAATCTAGTCTGTACTTTGATCGATATGCGGCATAACTTGCTAACCATAGGAGAGAAGCAGAACAATCACCACTTGCATATTTGTGTGACCTTTAACATACATACACCCACACATAGATATATTCATTCCATGCAAATTTAAAAAAAAAAAAAAAAATTATACGTTCAAGTTCATCAATGTTACCTTAGTTTGTCCTATTGAACTGGGCGTTTGGCTGTGTGAGAAACATTCCCCAAACAACAAAATAACAAAAGAGTTTAAAGAGCATAAAACATCTCCCCTAGAATGCCGACATGTGCAATCTATTAGGCAGACATATCATTATGCCTAATAAAGATATGTTTGTGCGGTTCATACTTGTAGAATTACGTTGGCAATATTAGCAAACGCTTCATATATTACTTATTAAAATGTAAAATACAAACTTTTTATCTTTTCCAAGTGATTCATTCTTTTTAAAATGTGTAATAATAATAATAATAATTCATTGGCCTCCGACTATAAGAGAACGCATAATATACTTGAAAAAAAATCAGTAAATTTAGAGTATAACTAAACAATAGGAAGAGAAAAAAAAAAGAAAAGAAAAGAATCATAGAAAATATTTGCGTATGTATGTGGGCTGGCAAGACATACACAAAACATATAGACATAAAGAATGAGTTACTTGCCGCTATCAGCAGACAGTTTGTTGATCCATGAAAACCACATGACGAAACTGCCAATTTTAAAAGCCACATGTATCCACCATAATTTTATTTAAATTTAAAAAAAAAGCAAGAAAATTGGGGCATTCTCATGCCTATATGTTACAGAATTACACAAATTTATATTACAAAAGAATTTAACTTCTGAATCCAGGATTTCGGATTGCTTCAAGTCTCAGGGTTTTTACTCCCACTTCAAGGTACTCTAATTTATTTTTTCTCTATCGTTAAAATTTATTTATTATATACAATGTTAGGAGTATGCCTATATAGTTTATATAATTAGAGTAATTAACTTCTTTAGAGCTAACATTTGGATATATCTTATTGCCCCAGGACATCTTATAATAACATCCAAAACCATGGTTGTTCTCTTTCTAAACATGAGATGTTGTAGAATCTAATCTCATAAAACCTCTTGTCTAGGGTATATTGCTAAAAGAAGCCATTTTGGTACATGCTAAAAGGAAAAAAGGAAAAAACAAAAATTACTTCATACTGGAAAACTGATGCCCATCGGAAAGACATGCTATGCTGCTTCCAGTGTTTTTTGATTAAAGTTTTTTCAAATAGTGAATTTCTCATGCGAGTCCTTATACATTATTTTAAATTTATTTAGTATCTATTTTAAAAACCTTATAAATTATATTGTTTTATGTATTGAAAGGATAAATGTCATTGTTATACAGATACAGTCTCTCATAATATAAATAATTAAGGCTACTAAATTCATGATATTCACCACTTTTTCTATATAAGTTCCATGAATCCAAGAATTCATAACACTTGGTCCATGAATGAGTAATTTACGTAAGAAAATTCTGTGTTTGAGAATCTTTTCCTATCTATGTTCATATCATAATAATCTCCAAAATTGTGAGTGCTAGTCAATTGTGATACCTAAGCTAGTGTTTAGAAGTGTAAATTGTAATAGAAAATATCTAACCATTAAAAAAAATTACATCTCCTTTTAAAAGCTAAAATTATTCACCTCATGTGTGTGTGTAATATTTCTTTTTCTTTTTTTCTTTTCTTTTTGTACGTTCCCTTCTATTATATATAAATACACGCGCGCGCACACACACACACACATATATATATATATATATCATTATCACTAGCTTCAGAATTGTTGTCTTCCAACTACCAGTTACCATTATTAAAACCCATTAATTACCACAAACCTATGCTTTTATCATAAGAACGTTTATTTATAAAGACTATAAATTAGTATATTACATCACATAAAAATGGCATTATATAACTTACCCTAAGTACTATAAAGTCCATTTAGCATTATTATATGATCGAAAGTTCGAGACTATAGTATATAATTTGCTCACGACAAGTCTAAATTTGGAAAATATGTCATTTTACAATACCTTCCATATACCATAAATACGCCAAATTAACTAGATGTTGACATGTTATACCATAAACTCTAATTGAATTAAAGATCTATTATGGAAAACTAACCAAGCCAACATTATATTACTTTCAAGTTTCAACACCTAAAAGGCTGCGAATCTCCTTGTGCACATGACATGTCCTAAAATGATCCAAGCCTCCCCGTTTAGTTTCCTAGTTATACAAGGTAGGTTATTAATTAGTTCATTATCTCAGCCACTAATTCACTTGGATCATTTAATAAAGGAATACTTCAAACACTAGTTTTATGTTCATTTAGGATACATTACCTTTTATTTCATAGAAAATTTGTTTAGTTGTATATTAAGTATGGAATAACGCTTCCAAATGAATTGTTATTACACACAACAATGAATAGTGATTCAATGAATCATCATCTTACTATACTCACTAAACTCATGATTGTTTGTCACAAATATAATTGACATTTTGCTATTGTAATAGCGATACACTAATATTTTAGCTTTATTCTAATATGTTTTTTCTTTTAATTTTTTCTATGTCAACTATATATTATAATAGACGTATAATATTTAGTATAACTTTATTTCATTCTTATTCATTTAAATTCAATTCTTCCTTTATTCTATATGGTGAAGTAAACAAACTATAGGACCGCAATCCTAATTAGCAAGTTGTGTTGATAGGTCCATTCATTTGAATTCGTGTCAATGCAAAAAAAATGCATGAAATTAATTAAGATAATGAATAATTAAATTATAATGTAGTTGTTCTTATTTGTACAACAATTGTAACTTTATGTTGTATATCATATATCATCGTATTTATCTTTGTAATTGGGTTTATAATTTTGGGTTTGGCATGGAACTAATGCCTTTTTTTAAATTTAGTCCAAAAATATGGTTTTTTTTTTTAACATATTCCTAAAATAAGGGACTACAAATGCATTCAGTATGTGTGTCAAAAAATTACACTAAAAATGCATATACTGACTGCGTTCATGTCGAATTCATTTTTCTTTTCTTAAAATGAAACGAGGGCATCTGCTTCTATTTTTCTTTTCTTTTTTCTTTTAATTATAACCGAACTCATTGAATGAGTAGGTTTCATTTCTTCTTTTAAAGATTGCAAATGCATTCCATGAATGCGCCTGTTATATATATCATATATATATAAACATATATATATATATCTTTCTTATAAAGCAAAGAAACCAGTTAACACCCTTTGCTTTTGCCTTTTCACCATCTTCTCAATCTCAATATCTTTCTCCTTCCCCCCTTTTCCTCTGTTCCTTTTAGCTTCTTTGCGTCAATGGCACAAAACTTCACTCAATATCACATATTTTTCCTCAATTTAGGTACTCCCCCCTCTTTTTTTTTTTATTTTAATTTCTTATAATTTCTATCCTTATTTTCGCTAATAGATCTTTATCATTTTATGCTTTTCCAAACTACCCATTACTTATAAGTGTAAATATTATATCTTTGAAATGTGCATAATTGTGGGTGGAAATTTTTTTATGCTAGAAGCTATAGATCTTTATTTGGATATAAAAATGTTTAAAAGTTATAATCTTTAGTTCTGTTGAATTTTGATTTTGTATGATTGCGCTATCTTTGTCTTTAATTTAAATGAAATGTTTCCATGATATAATGCCATCAGATTCATCAACACTCAACTATCTTTGATCCCGATTGATGAGCCAATTAAGCATATGTGAGAAAATATCAGCATCAGTAACTGGTTAACCTGTTTTACGGTTACCTAGGAATGGTTACTTCTGGTTATTATATATATATATATTATATATATATGTATATAAAAATATATAATGGACACATTCTGTGAATGCATCTGAAATCATTTAAAAGAAAAAAAGACAGACGCATTCACTGAATGGGTCCGATTATAATTTAAAAGATATATAAATATAAATATAAACGGGTGCATTTAGTAAATGCATCAATTTCATTTTTTCAAAAAAATGAAATCGACATGAACTCATATAGCATGTGCGTTTTTAGTATAATTTTTTGGATGCATATATTGAATGCGTTTATAGTCCTTTATTTTAGGAATATGTTAAAAAAAAAAAACAATATTTTCGAATTAATTTTAAAAAAAGGCATTAGATCTGTACAAAAGCCTTATAAGTTTATCGTGATTGTATTTATATTTGTATATCACATCAACAACTGTCATCTCTAAAATACAACAGAAGAATTATAGATCAGACGTACATATTTCCTAAACTTCCAAAAATTGTTTCTAATCGTCATGACTTTTGAAAATGCGTATGTATATATATATATATATATATATATCCCAAGCCATCTCCAATTTTCTAAAACTATCTCAAATTTTAGTCATTTTAAACAACAATTTTGGATTCTAATTATGTTTTTTAAAGATTATACAAAGCTGAAATGAAAAAAGGTCTATTCACACCCAATTGCAATAGCTTAAGGTTCTATTTACAATTATTTCTTAAAATACCATTATTCACGAAGTGATCAAACTTCTTCCTACTGGTTGCTACTTTATATAGTAATTTGTCTAAGCAGTTCCCACATTATAAATGCTACTTCTATCTTGAGCTTAACTTTATAACCATCTTTTTCTCCTTTTCAAGTTCTTACATTATGAGACCATGAGAGTATCCTATAACAACATACATTCACAGAAAAAGCTCATCTCGGCATCACGACACTCAATGCATAGCTTCTGGCCGTTTAGTACTGAAACCGAACCGAAGAAAATGCGGGGAAAACCGGTTTCCGGGAGGATCATACTTGTCTTGTGCATTGCTTCCTTCTTTGCAGGATCACTTCTTTGTAGCCAAAAATGGACTCCCTCCGATCATAGTAGAATTAAAGAAATCCCCACAATCGCAAGGCAAATGCGCGATTCCAGGATTTCAGCAAATTGTGATCACAAGCGTGTAAGTAATTTTCTTTGAACGATACGATTTAGATGATCTATTAAAGATTCATTAGTACTAATATGTCACTTATTTTTATATATGAACTTACGTTGTTGATATGTTGCTGTCTTGTAGAAACTTGTAGAGGAAAAATCGAATGTGATTGTAGAAGTGACAAGAACTCATAATGCTCTCAAGTATGTTAATTAAAGTTTTATAATAAAGTTTTGTCTGCTTGGTTTGTATTATTTAGATTGAGACTAAGTTCATTTATATTTTTTTTTTATTTTCGTAACAAAACTTGTAGGTCGCTAGATGAGAGTATATCAAAATTAGAAATGGAATTGGCAATTGCCCGAACAAGTCATGGTTATGATAATGTTTTTAGAAAGAAAGCGTCTAATAATACTGCTCTCAAGAAGGCTTTCGTTGTCGTCGGGATTAATACAGCTTTTAGTAGCAAAAAAAGACGCGATTCCTTGCGAGATACATGGATGCCCACAGGTATTTAAATTTTAAACTATAATACTTTTCTGCAAAAATAAATAAATAAAAGCATAATTTTTTTACTAGGAATGATATGTCATATAAATATTTATACATATAACTAGAATCATCCAATCTCTTACGAAAATTACTTGAGTAGTTATATGTCAATATTTTGTTCATCCATGATCATTACAAAGGAATCGGTAGCACATTATTTTCAGTGAACCCTTTCCTATAAATCATTAGATAGTTTTAAAATGTGAACTTTCTCCATGCCCCTCATTCTATTATTAATAAAAAGGGTTTATTTCAAGAAGACAAAATTTGTTTTAGTGCTTATCATAAATGATAGATCTGGTTTTGGTTAATTAAAACCTTCCTTACCCATGCAATTATTTCAAAGAGAAGCCCCCTTAAGAGAGAACTAGAATACATTTTGTTTCATTTTCTTTCTATTTTTGTTATTCCATTAGTCATGGTTAAAAGATCAATAACAGTAAATAAACTAGAAATTTCCATACCGGACTATTCTCTAAAATTCGATATATTATTGATATAAACAGTATAAATGAGATATAACTCCACATAATATATATGATCTAAAAGAGATCTTTAACTAGTACAAGCACATGACCAACTACTATAAGACAAAACTTTGTGGGAAGAAGTGGAAATTTTATGTACTTTCCTATAACCCTAGCTAATACTATAAATACAAAGTACACGACCAACTAAAAATGGTACATGCTTTATACGACAACGTTGTAGGGGAAAAGCTGAGGAAGTTGGAGAGAGAAAAGGGGATTGTTTTAAGGTTTGTGATAGGCCATAGTGCTACACCAGGAGGTGTATTAGACAGAGCAATTGATGCAGAAGAAGCTGAATACAAGGACTTCCTTAGGCTCAACCATGTCGAAGGTTACCATGAGCTCTCCACCAAAACACGTCTCTACTTTTCCACTGCTGTCTCCATTTGGGATGCTGATTTCTACGTCAAAGTGGATGATGATGTCCACTTGAATTTGGGTTTGTATTAATTTTAAATTCATGGTATTTGCATTGGTAATGATTTGTGAAATTTAGGGTCTGTGTTTCTTTTTTTGGAACACTTTTAGACCTTTATTTATCAAAATCTTCAAAGTATCAAACGTTGTCAATATAAGTTCGAGGGTTACTAGAATTAGCAGTGTGCCAATGGAAAATGAAAAAAAAAAAAAGAATTTTCCTATAATAAAATGTTTTTTTTATCAGAATTTCCATGATCATTAACTACTATTTATTGGTGCGCCACTACTTTTACCTCCCATGTTCATCAATGAAAACTACTGGTCTTAGTAAACTCTAGATATCAGACTTTTGGAAAATTATATGGTCTATTGATTTTCCTTTTTAATAAATATTGATCCAATCAGATATTTAACCGCTTGAGTTGTACCTAACTATTATCACATCATCAAAATACTTAATATCTTAATTATTATATTTACTTTAATAAAGTAAAGTAGAATAGTGTTCAAAAGACTATTTTCCGCAACAAACACGCCCACGTTGCTTTTGGTTCACGTAATGGGAAGAAACTTCATTGTCTTTTCAGGTACGTTGACAAGCACACTTGCAAGGTACAGGTCCATGCCTAGGATTTACATCGGGTGTATGAAGTCGGGACCTGTTTTGTCTAAAAAGTGAGTGGAAAAAGCATCAATTATTTTCGTTTGACTATTGTCATTTCTTTCAAGTTTTATATGATTTTCTTTAAGTATTTTTAATGGCATTTGTGTGGTAAATTTTATTTCGTCATAATATTTAAAATCTGAATAAGCTATTGGTATTAGTCCTGTTATCTATTTTCAATGCATATATAGACGAGTTATGTGAAGCAAATTTGGCATGTTAATAGTAAATGATGTGGGCAGGGGGTTGAAATATCATGAACCAGAGTTTTGGAAATTTGGAGAAGAAGGAAACAAGTATTTCCGGCATGCTACTGGCCAACTTTATGGCATTTCCAAAGATCTAGCTTCCTATATCTCTATCAACGCGTAAGTTCTCAATGTACTTATCTTCTTCCATATTAACATAAAATAGCTAATTATGGGGATATTATTGAGAAAAGTCGGTGTTTTGACGACATAAAATTAGGATCCATGCATATATAAAGTAATCTACCACAATCATAACTTATCGAAATTGGACGAAACCTACAACTTACCACAATAAGATCAGCCTATCACAATCCAATGAACTTACCATGATAAATCAACTACAATCTAACAAAAACCTACCATAATCCAATGAAACCGACCACAATACAACCAAGTCATAAATTTAAGTCGCCAAATGATGACTTA
The DNA here is from genome assembly GCA_024138025.1 of Combretum micranthum. Taxonomy (NCBI): domain Eukaryota; kingdom Viridiplantae; phylum Streptophyta; class Magnoliopsida; order Myrtales; family Combretaceae; genus Combretum; species Combretum micranthum. Next base: position 386,299 of record JAMXBD010000589.1, read on the forward strand.
CACCAATAATTTCCACTAATTATATAATGATGATATTTGACATATTTAATTTATTTTATTTTATTACTCTCTTTTTCTTTACATTTTTTCTTTTTTTTGGGCAGACCTATTTTGCATAGGTATGCAAATGAGGATGTTTCATTGGGTGCATGGTTCCTTGGCCTAGAAGTACAGCACATTGATGAGAGGTCCATGTGTTGTGGTACACCTCTAGGTATTATTCCTCTCCCCACTTGAAGCAAAGAACAAGACCATTGTTCCCAAGTTAATTACAATTAGCAATGATCACATATAGACCTTCATCATCACTGATCATATTTGGATATATAAGAATAAAAAAATTTACCTTAAATTATTTAAAAAGTGCATTCAAGTTGTTATTAAGGTTAAAATCACATTTTTAGGGTTTAAGGAATAGCAAGGTAAGGTTCACTATAATTTCTGCAAATATTATGCATCTCCATGATAAATTCACCACATACACAGCAGCTAGAAACAAAAATAGCATTATTATACCCTTTTAATCTTATTTATGCCTAAATTGAATAAGAATGACATGAAATTGTTATACAACAGATTGTGCATTAAAGGCTCAAGCAGGAGATGTTTGTGTGGCATCTTTTGATTGGTCGTGCAGTGGAATATGCAAATCTGTGGAGAGAATGAAAGACATCCACATGAAATGTGGAGAAGGAGATGAAGCTGTTTGGAATGTTGATACCTGACTTTGCTAATAGCAACAGGGTCTAGTCACATATTAAGAGAAAGAGAGAGTGAGAGAGAGAACAAAGCTTTGTGGCACAAATATTAATTTTAGAGTTGGGTTTCTCTGTGCTTGAATTTGTATTTAGACTTTTTAGTTTAGTAATAATACACATGTCTAGCCTATGTCTCTGACTCTATCACTTGAAATCTACAGTTGATGATACTGCAGTTTTGTTTGGTTGATTTCATGAAATAGAATTGAACATATAATATCAACGCAGAAGGACGCATAATGACAACAAGGTAAGGAATGTTTTCCCACTTGGTTTCAGATCTCAGCATCACCACTATTTACTCCTCCAATGTGTGTCGAAAAATGAAATTGATGAATTAGCTGAACTATATCATCAAATGTCAAACCTAATAAGAGTTTGGTTCTGAAATAGCTGAACCAGATAGTAAACGAAAGACATTTGTTACTCCAAATGTAACGGATAATCCATTTTTTTTAATCCTCATAATGTTTTTCTCGTGAAAAGACATTAGTGCAATAGCTCATAATCAAAAAATTTGCAAGGGAAATAAATCACTCAAAACAACATTAATCAACATGAATTCTACATTTGTAAGCAGCTAGTAATATGCAAAAACTAAGATAATAACTAGTATGCTCAGCACGGAGGACATAATTAACAATTTATGGAACTTCAGTGTTAGTTCGTTACATAGTAATGGATGGTGCACAATCTCCTATTCACAGGGTTCATGAACAGGCTACACCTACCCACTAATTTAGTGGACAATGGCACATTCCACCCCCCCCCCCACCCTTCATAGGTATAAAGAATAAACAACTAGATGATAATGGTTTGCTTACCATTCTGCACTCAGAAAATAAAGTCACTGAGTTGAACACACTGATCCTTAGTGTAATGCCTACTAACAATGCAAGCAGTGTTCTCAGCTCCAGCATTTGGGCAATTCATTTTATGCCTGCATAGTAGAGAGGAGATGAAATGTAATGTCTAGAAGATGATACATTGCATGAAAAGAGGTCAATATGGCTAAAATACTAACCATGTAAAGTGATCTTCACAACAAATGGACCCTGAAATGATAGAAAGCCCTTCTCTTTTCCTGCATTCAGCTATTATGTTAAACCTCTTGAAGCAGAGGAAGGGTGAAAAAATATTCAGATACTACACAGCATGCAGAATACAGCATATTTCATGACTTATATGTGTGAAATGAGAAATTAAGTGAACTTCAACATTAGATGTTATGACTTGGCATTTTATCTCCGATCTGATGAACCTTCTCACGTGTATATGCTAAATAACCATTAGAATAAAAAGTCCTTGTATCCAAGCATTGAGAAGTATTACAACTATGAGGTACCACAAATGCCATGTAGACTTCTCTTAAGCACACACATCCTATTTGCTCGATGAAGGAAAAAAACCAAAAGTCACAGCAAAAAGATAGCATACAAGGAAAATCCAACATAGATAACAAAAATCTTATGTTACAAATTCTTTTGGAAAAGGTACCAAGTTAAATTGAACATTCAATGAAGATGAACAGGAGTAGAATAGATAGCATACCAGCTTGCGGTATACATGTCATAAGATCTCTCAAAGGCTTTATCGAAACAATACTGACATGCCAAAAGATTTGATATGTCAGTCACTTTGCAAGTCGTTTTACAGCATTTCACCTGCATTAATTGGTTGTTCAAATCACAAGTCAACTATATGGCTCTACAAGTTTGTAGTTTTATGAGTTCTTTTCTTAATTAAAATGGATGATGTAGAATTATAAATTTAGATTTACAATTATATCGGTTTTATATGATTTATATGATTATACTGATTCTACATGTTCCAGTTAGGTAAAATTATAGTTTGACCACTACAGCTACAATTACTTGGATTTTAAGCCAAAACACATATAACCTTAGGTTTCTTGAGGCAAATGGGTATATAGTTGCAAAATAATCAAGGGGCTGCTCTATAATGATCATCAACGCATTATCTGTCTACCATGGAAGTAAGCTAGAGAATTTAAAAGGGTCAAGCAATGACAATGAAACTGGGACTATAGACAAGTGCTAGATAAAAAATTAGAAAATCTGTATTTGGATATTATCATTGCTGGGAAAAATTTTCCCTTTTCCAGAGAACTGCCGATAATTCAAGATTAAATAAAGTGAAGGCCAAAAACAATGAATGAAGTGGAATCTTAATTAAGCAAAATGGGAGGTAAGAGCATGAACATAATTTGAGCTTTGATTATGGTCAATGAGGTAAGTTCATTTTGGCAAAATATTCAGCCATATTAATACTCACCAGGCGGTTCAGTTTATGAGAATAATATTGTCGATGGGAGGAATAAGCTTTGATATGCTCATACAAATGACCTGCACTGAGAACTAATCCATATCAGGTTACATAATTCAACTACTTACATTGCTGTATTAATTGGAGGACAGCCATTAGAAATGCAGGATTACATATAGATTCTCTTACAAATTGCATAAGATTTCTGCAAACATATAATTCATATAGCTTAGGACAGACCAAATAAATGGCGAGCTCCAAGATGCAAGCAAGCAATTCCATACCTAAATTTAATCATTTACTCCAATAGCTTCACAACTAGGTATGACTTCTTACCCGTCACAAATTACTGTACTACAATCAAGGCATGTTGCCAATCCAAATGGGGATTGGCATTCATTACACTGTGCTGTTGATGAGCTTTTGCCAATCTGGTGGCACCTGCAGATGAAAACAAATGACATAAAGGAATATTATTGAGTGTATAACTGGCAACAAAGACCCATGAAGATTTACTTAAAGCATACAGTTAACTAATGGGATTATCAAAATCATTTAAGACAAGTACATACCTGTTAGTGTTTTTGCCCAAAGCCAAATATTTGATATTTTCATTTTATAATTTGTTAAGAACAATAAAATGATTATTCCCAATCGGATTAATAATTCTTATGTTTTAAATTATTTAATAATTTATTTCGTAAATTATTTTATAATTTATTATTATCCCTAATAAGATTAGGGGACTAAAGTTATTATTCGCATTAATAATAGACTTTAGTATAAATAGAACATAAGACGCTCTCCTAGGGTTAATGACATGTGTTGTCTAAAGAAATTTCGAAACCCTAGAGAGAGTGTGAGAAATTTGTATCTCTAGGAGCCCTTTCGAAACCAAATCTAGAAGCGTTCTAGATTGCGCTAGCACGCAAGAAGAGAATCCAAATCAAGGTCATTCTCGTGTGGATACCATAGAGGGCGTTCGCAAACGTGGCAACGTCTACAGATCTGTATCATCAAATAGCTTTTTGAAATCGAAAAAGGTATTAAAACTTGAACTATTATTTTCGTTTTTGTATCTAATAAAAAACACATGGATACTGGAACTAGGGTTTCAATTTTAAAGAAAAAATTTCGCTGCAAAACTGATAATAAAACCCAACAATACCTTCTGTAAAGTCCAAGAAGATCCCTAGGTATGGAGTGACTTCCATTGTCTCCTTTTGACACCTTCGGGAAATTGAAACCTTGTGTCACATACTAGTTGGAAAAAGAACAGAAGCAGACAAGGAGGTACAAGACCTAAACCAAGAAGAAGTGCCAGATATATACTGTGCAATCTTCAGCAAGGTGTCCAGGCCTCTGGCATTTAGAACTGCATTTACAATTTAGTGAAAAAAATAAATAAATAAATAAAGAAAGGGAAAACATTCAGCGAGTAGTCATTCCTCATGAAGTGCAAACAGATGTATAATTTGCTTAACTGGGAGTCATCTAATATGCTTAGACATTTTAGTGATCAGAATGTGCCTTTCAGGAAACTTACCAGTTATATGTACAAAGATTTGATCTCTTTCTAGACCAGCGGTTGTGATTATGATCCCAAATATCATCCTTGTATTCAGGCATTGTCGGTGCTTGATCAAGCCTAGATATGGAAGTTGCTGTGTTTTGGCTGCTTATCTGGAGCGTGAAAGCACAATACAAAAGAGTAAGAGTCAGCAAGGTGCAAGAGTAAAGAGAAGACTGTTAACTAACAAAACAGCTCAGGAAATTACCTCGAGTTGAAGAAATTCTAAGAGCTCAGTTTTGCAATCTATACTGCAGACATCATCCTCTGTCTGTCAATGCAGATAAATACGTAAAATGTAATTTTAAGAAAACATGCAAAACTTCAAAGTCATATCCTACTGTTCACATGTCTTGCCTTGTCACATATATATTCTCCATATCTTCCACAAACCACACGAATGGGTTCGCCTGCAACAGGATATCTTTGTTCACTTCTGCATCTAATATCATTAGATCTGCTGTCACCAGGACTACCTTCAACATGATTACCTAAGAAATCAAATCAAACATCAATATGTCAGAAAATAGCACACTGACTGGAAATAAATTTCATTGACTAAACTTAAAAATTATTGCCTTAGTAGTAACCCTATCAAAAAATCCAAACAATCCGAGGCAGCATGGAAACCAACAGTTGGAAGTTTCATTTACAAAGTTTTGATTCACTTTTTAACAGGTCAGGAAAGAGACAAAAAAACTGACCACAATTTAATGATTCCTCCTTTCCTTCACTTTCAGAGCAGCTCTCATCACCTGGATTTCATGAAATATGGCTTGGTTAATGCATTTATTGGCAGAGAATAGTCTTAGTTGGACATACATTGCAATGACCCTTATAACATAATATAAAATATTATCACAAAACTCCCAAAGACAGCAATGATTTAATGTGCGTTTGTGCATTATATGGCAAGTGATTCCACCAACAAAAACAATAAGAGAAGTTCAAGGACATGCATGCAAGCTCTGGGGACTCCCAAAGGAAAGACATATATGCATTCTATATTGTCATCTAACACAAGATTGGTGTATTGAGCAGGAAGCACGATGGAGAGGAAGTAGAAGACATAGTCAAAACATAGAACAAACCCCAAGATTTCATTTTCAATACAAAGTGGTTTTAACATCTCTAAACGGAAAATTAAACAGTAGCCAATGAAGAAGATACAAACTAATTTATCCAAAAAATATAATATTCAAACTAGCAATCTAGTCCAATGCTTTCATAGGAAGTATCTAGTTAGCATTGTAACTATAAGTATGCAGCACGGCACATTCAACACAGCCTAAGATCAGTCACCTCTCACACACAGGCCCAATTCATAACTACTATACTCACTTCCATATTCCACTAAAACCGCGTTCGAGCATGAAGTCTCCTGCATAGAAGAAACACCAAATTAAAAGAATATACACATAAAGCAGCAGTAACCAGAATCCAGGAAGAGGATAGTGTGAAGCATCCCATTACCAATATTTCTGGAGTCAGCTCCACATGAACTCTGGCCGATTTCACTTCTTTCCTGCCCATTTAATTACAAAACCACGTCACACAAAAACCTTTAGACTTCCTTTATTCTTCTGGAAAAAATGCTTTCATGTGTTGTAAACAATCAATACAATTCAGCACATGATTATCTGATATTTTAATACCAATCTAAATTGGCCACAGAATTTGTATAGTTCAACTAATGAATCAATAAAATTTTATTGATTGTTGCGTTTGATTTTCTACATATATCGAAGAACATTACAAGCAAATCCAAAACTACAATGAACTTAACGAAAAGAACAGAATTGGACTTGCCTTATGTTGCGGATGTAGTCCTCATGAGACATGGGCCTCGTGACATCAATCTCCGTCTCCACACGCGTCCGTTTATGAGAAATGGTTTTGTCGTTGATGGGTCGCTTCTGTTTTCCTTGTTTAGGATGCTCGTCGTTTGTTTCGGAAACTTTTCCGGTAACCGCGTTGTAAGCTGCCAAGCGAACAGACACACAATGAATGAAGAAAACAGGAAAAAAAGGAAACAGGGAAGGGGAGAAAGAAGAGAAGAAGACCTCGAAGGTTTTGAAGAGCAGAGGAAAGACTGAGTTGTTTGTTGTATGAGAAAGATGGGTTCTTGTACATATTGCTCCTTGTCGACCCCATGTCCTCTCTCTCCCTCTCTCCCTCTCTCGATGTGCCCGCCAACGAGAAGCCCCAGCGGTGGTTGTAGACTGAACTAGCAGGGACTGAGAGAGGATGGAGAAGGAGAATCGCAAATCCGGTCTGGCCGTCCAATCTGAAACCGGTTTATAAACACCCAAGGGCCAAGGCTGTGTCAGGCCGATACTCGTAATTGCTATTTCTAAAAAGGAAATTGCCACGTTTTAGCGGGGAGGAAATTGTCACGTTTTATATCTGGATCTTTTTTCCTTGGCAAATACATAAATAAAATGGATTTTATTATTTTTATAATTAATTATTTTAAAATTAAAATTATTAATTTAGTATTAAACTTTATTTCTTGTTGTAATTAATTATCTAAATCTTACTAATTTTTTGGATTGATTATTTCATTTAGATATTACAAATTCCTCTAAATACAACATTCATTCTACTAATTACTAGTAAAGATGCATACGCATGACGCATTCATATTATAGATGATAACAAGGGTGCCGCTGTTACATTGATCTTGGTGCAAGTGGTAATAATTGGTATTGTGAGAATCACATCAGGATTCAACCTGAGCACGTTAGAGATCAGAGGTCAAACTGAGATGAATAAAAAATAAAATGTAAGGAACATTTTAATTATATAAAATAAATATATATAATATCACTCAATTAAATTTATATTTGGATTGAATTTATCAATTAGCTATTGAATCCATCCAAGACATATACTTTAAGCAAAGAATAAAACTTAATATGATAATTGTATTTTATAAAGTTATAGTATAGTATAAATAAATATTTAAATTTTTAGTTTTATTTTTCCTCAAACCGAGTCATAAGATCAATTTGGATTAATGCCAATCTAGTCAAACGCATGCAGCATGACCGATTTCAATTGAACTGGGTTGGACTAATTAGGCTGCTCCGAGTCCAATAATATTAGTAATAAAATAATAAAAATAATGATAATAGTTTCATAGAACCGTGGTGGTGGTGACCCATTACAAATGGTGAATGACTAAGAGAAATGCCAAAGGAAAATAATAAAAATAAATTATATTTTAATATAGAAAGTTATTTTTTTTTATTTCATTGTATAATGAGAGTGAAATTAGTATTACTATGTGGTCTTGATTAAGAATTATCATTTGGTCTAATTTCAAAATTTTTGCAACATGGAATAGATAGGACAAAATTATAAGTTCAATCCAATAAAAAAAGAGTTTTAATCAAGCACTAAACTTAACTTATTGCACTACAGTGAATTTTGTCCAATTGCCTATTTCAAAAGATTAGGAACAAAATGTACCTAAAGTTATAAAATGCTAAGGGAATGGAGAAGGTCATAACAGGATGTTGCTCGGCTCACCATGAATAGTCAATCCTTAAATTGGATTTAGAGTACAATTGTTTTAGAGAAATCATTTTCTAAGTCATTTTCAATATTTATTATAATTAAATGTTTGCAATTATTAGATATTGGTAGTCCTAGAAGCTGTAAATACTAATGACTCTTATGAGGCAGAGTGTTATTAAAGTGATCGGCCATGAATACAAAGTGCGTGGTGAATGATTATAGAAACTAGGGGTATGTACGGTACAGTTTGGTTCGTTTGCATCTCGAATTGAACCGCATCATATTTTACGATTTGGTTTTTCTTTTAAATTCGAACCTAATCATACGGTTCGGTTCGTAATTTTTTCGAATCGAAAAAAAACGGTTTGGTACGGTTCGATTTGAGGTTTGAACCATTTTTTCATAAAATAAAAAATATATTCTATCAAAAAACTTCAATTACATATTTTTTATCACTAATGAAATATACACAAAAATATTTAAGATTAACCATTTACCAAATAAACATGCAAAACTTCTAAGAAGGAGGGATTTCATCCATTATAAAATTAAAATCGTGACTAGTTTTTTTTTTAAATTAATTTAAACTATAATGGTATACTAGACTTTATCCTGATATAAGATACAAAATTTAATTTTTATATGCTTTTAACTAATATATTATCAATTTTATAGATCAATAAGTAACTAAATGATAGAATTAGTAAGACCAAGGAAAGAAAAATTTTCAAAAGTTAGAATACTAGATGCTAAAATAAAAAATACATCTTATTTGTAGATAACATAACAATTAAAATATAATATGATAAATATAATTTTACTCTAATGAATGATACATATTTAAGTAACAAATTTTAAAAACAATTAATTTTTTAATGAAACAATTAAAAGTACAAATAATATATTTAATTTTTTTAAAATGAAAAACGGTTCGATTCAGTTCGATTCATGGTCCCGAACCAAACCGCGAACCGTTTGCTCTTCACCGAACCAAACCGCAAAATCGACCGTTTCAAAAAAGAACCAAATTTTCGGTTCGATTCGGTTCGGTCCGATGCAGTGCGGTTCACAATTCGAGCAGTTTTTTTGCATAACCCTTATGGAAACACCAAAGGGGAAAAATATAAATGATATGATATTTCAAAATAAAAATTTAGCTATTTATTTATTATTTTTCATTAATAATTTTTATAATAATTTGCTAATTGTTATTTTTGTTTTCTACCATTATTCATATTACAATTATAAACGCTCACGATTGTTATGATAATTTTTTATGATTACAAAATTTTAATTATAATATATATTAGATAAATTTCATTAAAAAGTATCAATGTTTTATGTTAGTTTATTTAAGGCATCAATATTTTGAGTTGTTAAAAAGATGTATCAACATTTGAGCTTAGGTTAAGATATCAACATTTTGAGTAGTTTAAAAGAGGTATCAACTTTATTATGTAAACTAACATCAGACAAATTGGAAACCATCCATTCAATAAACGAAAGATTCATAAATCTATTTAACCTATCAATAGGTACCAATCTATACCAGATTAGCATAGCATGATGACAATTTCGCAAGACGTGCTCAATCATTTCATCCTCTAAATGACGCAGCTCACACCTAGCATCAACGGTGAGATGTCTCCTTTTTTTTCGTTCAGCATTAGTCAGTAAAGCATGATGAAATGCTAACCAGAGAAAAGAATAAATTCTTTCATGTCCCTCCCATCTCCAGACAACCTTGCATTTCATTTCTAGATTACACCAGTTGTCCTCAAAATCAAATATAAGCAAAGTAGTAGTAAAAGGATCCCCAAGATGAGCAACCCTATGAAATTTTATCACAACTAGCCATATCAGAAGGGGGAAGACTGCTGCAATACAAGCTAGAATAGAAGAATTCAAGTATTTGGTCAAAGATTCTTGTTCCATCTACCTTAGTCAAATACATAAAAATATCACTGTAGCATCTCTCTCCCCTTCAGGCACATCAAACATAACATAATCAATTAATGGTTTATCCATCCCTAACCATTTATCATACCAAAACAAGATGTGTTTTCCATCACCAACTATCCACATCAATCCTTTAAGCAATATATCCCATACTTTAGCCAGATTATTCCAAAGATGTGATGGTTGACAAATTAGGACAAATTGAGGAGCTAAGATATTTGGAACTTTGTATTTAGCTCGTAGCAAATTAGCCCAAGATGATTTGAGCCAGAGATAATACCCCAAGCAACTTTAACTAAGAGAGACACATTGAATTCTATTGTCTTTCTTATACCAAGCCCTCCACATACTTTAGGTTAATACTATCCCAAGAAACCAAATGCTATATTCCATAGGCCATTTATTTTGGTACAGCATGGTGGTTATTTTGGAGTTGGCATAATAAAGAAATCATGGCTGGAGAGAACCTATTGTGCATTCCCTTATGTCTATCCTTCTAGCTAAGGTGAAAGAGATCTATAATGCTAATTTTGAATTTTGGAATTGTAGCAGCAACTCTAAGCCTAAAGGTGAAAGGATGATTGTGTTGATTCTCTATTAATTAAAGTTTTGATGATAACAAAATACTCAATACACTAATTATTCTATTTAGTGTGTAGATTTAATTCAATATAAGTTTGAAACAGAACCTTTCATAGAACCTTTATTAGTTCAAGATAAGTAAATGGATGAGTTGCATATTTTGAAATATAAGCATTTATAAGACTAAACGAAGTGTACATAATTTCTTTTACAAGGAATGGTGTGTTCAAAGGCATTCTCAAAAGGCAAAGTTATACAAAATGTTTTCCAGAAGTTTGTTAAAAGGCAAAGAGCTATAACAGAAATCCAGAAGGTTTCATAGAACCTTTACTTCCATTTTTTGACAGCAATTTTTTTTTCACAAAACTACTGTTCATCTTCCTAAATGAGATTAAAAATGTTTCAGTTCAATACAAATGATTATATAAGACCTAGCTTCGAGATAATAAGTATATTTGGGTAGTATACTTATTTGCTCCACTAAAGTTGGTCAATATCCAAGGAGATTTAATAGTGTTTTCAAAGTTCTCTCTCATCAACTATAAGATCTTCAAGAACAATTTCAGATTCTGTTCAAACAGATTTTACACGAGATTCTCTTCAAGATAAGCTGATTATCTGCAGCTAAAAATATCAAGACAATAACAAGGATATCTCTTATCTAATTCTATAGGTCTTGCCTAGAAGATTAAAACAGGATAAACATTATCTTTGAAAAGATAAAGAAGAAGATCACGATGACAACAAAAATATTAGCAAAGTTTTATCTTCCAAGTTTATCTCCATCAGAATAATGTCATTGAAGGAATTAAAAAAGGAAAATTCCAGATTTATTTGAATCTCGAAAATCCAGCATAACTTATCTTCTAATTTCCGCCACAAGCTTTTCAAAATCAAATCAAAGATATAAACAAGAGAGTGGAAGTATATCTTTTATCCGATTAAACATCATTTAAGTTTGAAAGAGGGATAAGAATCATTAGATGTTATCCAAGATATGTGTGGGAGAGTTATCCATAACAGATTTTTTGAACGTTAGAAACAAAGAAAGAAAAATTTTCGAGCCAGAGGAGAAGATATAATAATGTTACTCAACGGAAAATAGAGAGAAGGACATAATATACACACTTTGCTTTCTCTCTCTCTTTCTTATAAAAGCGGAACTGTTGAGAGCTACCTTAAAAAGACATTTGCTGCTACAAAGGAAAACACCCAGCTTACAATTTCACATGAGGTGACTTTGTGCAAAATCTTTTCTTCATTGCAATATTACGAATTTATTCTTTTATTTGTGTAAAAGAAGGAACGTATTGTTTCCTTCTTAGTTAATAGTTTAATTACAAGATTAAACTATGTAGATCAATTGTTAGCTAGAAGATAGTTGTTAAAATCGAGTAGAGAGGATTGTACAATATTGTAATTTGAGTTTATTGGATATAGTGGAACAAAACCGTAAGATAATAAGGTTCTCGACTCAGAGCTGGAAGAGTGGACTTATGCACAAGGCAGAACCACTATAAATTGTTGTCTGATTCTCTATTCCTTATTTTTTAATTTTTGCAATTTATTTTCATATTTGTTTAATTGTTTATATTATTCTCGTATTTGAAACCAAAGAGGAATGTTTTTAAAAGGCAAACATTTTTATTAATAATCCATTCAACACAACCCCACCCCCCTTTCTTGATTATTTAAGTGGGACCAACAGATTGCACGGGAGCCTCCTCCTTGCGAATATTATAAAGTTAACATAGATGGTGCGGTGAAAAGTAGAAATTCTATAGCTTTGGCTAGGGGTTTGATTCGTGATTTTCATGGGAGATGGATTGGTGGTCTTTATGGTTAACAATGGTGTAGCCACATCTCTAGTTGCAGAACTCTAGGGTGCATTATATGGTCTCCAATTTACCTAGGAACTCAAACTACGAAATGTTATTTGAGAGTTAGATAATAAGCTTGTGATTGATATGCTTACAAGGTATGTCCATCAAAACCCAAGCTATGATAATTTGTTACTATTTGAAGCTACTGGATAGAGACTGGAATATTCATGTGGTTCATAACTATAAAGAGACAAAATTTTGTACCGATACGCTAGCAAATAAAGCTATTGAGCAATCGTTGGGTGTACAAATGTTACAAGTCCAGCATATTTTTATGAATGACTCATTACTTAAAGATATAGTAGGTGTGGCCTATTTTAATTTGTGCTTTGTAATTTTAGGCTAGTTTACCCCTTTTTTGATTCAAAAAAAAAAAAAAAAAAAAGAGTATCAACTATTGGCAAAGTGAATTTAATAAGGTATTAATAATTGGCCATTAATGGAAAATTTCAAGGATTTAATTGAAAACTAGTCTAAATATTGATATCTCAAATGAACTTTACAAAACATTGATACCATATTTGATACACTTTACGAAACATTTGTTTTTTTTTTTTACTACTCATAATGTTGATACCTTAAATGAATTTAACACCAAGCATTGATATCTTCAAGTTTATTTACTCAATAAATATTGAAAGAAAAACGAAAAGATATTTTCCACAATACAAATACATTATTCGGTTAATATTTTTGGATGTTTTACTAAAAATTTTTTACAATCCATACGTTTTTTAAGTCCAATCCCATTCAGCTATTTGATTTAGATAGATATAAACTTAGTTGTGATACTTTAATATATTAATTTTTTATAATATATTAATACTTGGATGGATGGTCCATTTATGGGAGTTTATTTAACCACTTACAAAAATAAAAAGTAAATGTCCTGAATGATATCTGGAATTTAATAAAATATGCAGCACCTAAACTTTCAAATTGATCAATGTAGTATCTATAAGAACTTTTCACATATGTCTCCTCTATATTGGTTAAAAATACCATGGATAACGAATTTAATGAAGCTATTATATTGGTGGCATGAAGAATTCTTTAGATATTAATTCATTTGCCAAAGTTCAACTACCATTTATGATATTGACCCTAAAAAAATTATATAAAAGGAATGGTCTATTACGTTAAATACTTGTCATTCACATTTATAAGATTTTAGGCTCAAATCTCTTAATGTCATATTGGTATGCTGAAAATCGTCTGGAATAGAATAGATTGAATTAAGAGAATGACAAATCCATTCTTATGATTGGATACATTCACGAAATGAAATTTAATAAAAGATTTTTCATAATACCCTTCGTGTTAAATGTAGATAATGAAATACCTTGAATTTTACCAACCTAAATTAGGAATGCGATAATTAAATACTATAAAAAATGTGGGTAGTTTTGAACTTTATTTAAATTTAACTTAGTAATTAAATTTAAATAGTTTATTTAATTGAATTTTGCAAACTATAGAATATAATTAAAAAGTTTAACATAATTGCATTAGAAAATGGATTTAATGGAAAATAGAGATTTTAATATAATAAATACCTACTTCAACCTATAAAACAACATCAATTACCTCTTTCAACAAATTCAAATTAATCAGTCCTTTTCAATTATCAATTGAACTCTATTCATCAAGTTCAATTACCTAAACTCCTAAACATATAATTTAGACATTTTAGCCTAAATTCTAACTCTTTAAATCCTAAAAATTTAAAACTAAATATTTGCTTTCAAATACCAATTACTAAACCCCTAAAACCCTAAATTCAATTTCTAATGTAATTTGCAAACTTTCTTTTCATACTTCTTAAATCCATATCTAATTCCCAAAAGCCCATAACCTAAAAGTCTAATTCATCATCTAAAAGCCTAAGCCCATTAATATTAAAGTCCAAGCCCATTAATATGAGTCCAAGTCCATATTCAAGAAGCCCATTTACATGAATCAAGCCCATGGATCAAACCCACGAATCAAAGCCCATAAACCCATAAGCTCATAAGACCACATTAGCTATCCTGTACCCTCACACATGATATAATGCCTTAAATCCTAAATATCTCCAACATGTGAAAATGCCAAAATGACCTTAACCAATTCAAGAAGAATTCTACACCTATGGAAAGACCAAAATGCCCCTAAACTAATAAAGTAAAAGGACCAAAATGACTTTAACCTCGATAGAAATTACAAGACCTAAAATACTATAAATATAAGCCTTAGAAAACCCTAATTTCCCTTCCATTTTCAGTAGCCCCAACCCTTAAATTCTCTCAAGAAAACCTCTCCTAAACACATAAAAAATTCTAAAAAAACAAATCCTACAATGACTCCTCTTCAAAACAAGCCTCCAATAGGTAAGGAAATCCATTCAATTTCCATCATGTAATTACTCAATTTCTTTCCTAAAATTTAACCTCTATTTCAATTGATTCTTAAGTGAATTTTGAAGGCAAAACCAAGATTTAAGTTGGGGATTAGCATTAGAAGCAACCTCAAATTCTTGGAGTAGTAGTAGTGAAGACTTTTAAGCTACTCTTTTTACAAATCAAGTAAGTCAATATTAGGGGTGTTAATGGACCGGTTAACCGGTCCATGACCTCATTTTTTAAACCGGTCCATAATGATCGGTTTTTCTAAAATAAAACCGTAACCGGTCCATTATTAACTGTTAACCATCTTAACGATTAACCGGTTTTTTCGGTTAATTTTTTTATATTTCGGTTTTTAACCATTCAATATAATGGTTAACCAAAAACTACGGTTAATCATATTTTGAGATATTACCATTGAAAAAAGTAGAACCTTTTCATATATTTATATTCAAAAATTGCAAAATGATAAATCAAATAAATATAAAACCAAAAAATCCATACTGTAATAATTAAAATAAAGTACAACACAATAACAAATAATAATTAGAACATAAATGTTCTAAGCAGTGGAAAACGAACAGTAGATCTACATTCTACAAACCCACGTATAATATTACATCAAATCCTCCCAGCACATTCCATAGAAATACAGTCACCAGGAATGGAATTACATAATATTTTTATGCACTTAATCAACTGCAATGGAGTTCCAGTAGTTGTTTCACTCAGTCATATACAAGCTACATGGTGTTAACACACACATTCAACTAAAGTTATACCTGCAATTAGATCTAGCATAAGACATTGAAATCCATAAACAAAAAACCTACTGTAACTATTGATAGCATTTGGCAAGGTCATTCTAAAATTTTTCAAAAAAACTTGTTATCCAAACATACTTTTACATAAATTCCAATATAATTTATAACATACATCTTACCTTACAAAGGAGAGGAATCTAAGAGCTACAAAACTACACGTAACATTTAGTACGAATGTCACTCAGAAAGCGAAAAAAATGGAGTCATCTTCCATTATCTTAAAGGTAAGCATAGTCTCAGTTGGTGAAAAACAAAAAGAAAGAATACTAGGAGAAGACGAAAACAAAAAAAAAACAGAATTGAAAAACATAAAAACAGAATGGAGAAAATGATATTTTTTTTTTATCTTTCTATTTACAGAAAAACAATATATATAGTCCCTTAAAGTATTATACACGTGGCCTATAGCCTATAACTTAACACTCCCCCTCAAGATGGAGAGTATATATTAAGAACTCCCATCTTGCACATAAGAAACTTGAATTGATCTTCAGATAAGCCCTTAGTAAATATATCAGCTAACTGAGATTTACTACTAACAGACAAGGGCAAAATGATCCCATCTACAACTTTATCACGAACAAAATGAAGATCAATTTCTAAATGCTTGGTCCGTTCATGAAAAACCGGATTTTTAGCAATGTGCAAGCAGATTGGTTGTCACAAAACAAATGGACAGGGCCATGATGATCAATCTGAAATTCTTTTAGCAAAGCCAAAAGCCAAAGAATTTCACAAGTTGTACTAGCCAAAGCACGGTATTCTGATTCTGCTGAACTTCGAGAAACAGTGGTCTGTTTCTTGGCTTTCCAACTAATAAGAGAATCACTAAAAAAGATACAAAACCCGGTGGTGGAGCACGACTATCTAAGCATCCTGCCTAATCACTGTCACTGTAAGCCTTCAACCGAAAATCAGATTTGCAAGGGAAAAATAATCCTTGACCAGGAGCTTGTTTGATGTACCGTAGCACTTTGTCTAAAGCTTGCTGATGAGACTGTCTTGGTGATTCCATATATTGACTTAGGATATGAACAGAATAAGCCAAATATGGTCGAGTTAAAGACAAATATAAAAGTTTCCCAATCAGCTGTCTATATCTTGTAGCATCCACCATAGGCGAATCATCATTACGACAAAGCTTATGATTATATACAATAGGAGTTGATGATGGTTCGAACCAAGAAATCCAGATGTTTCTAATAAATCAAGTGCAAATTTGCGCTGGCAAATCATAAGCCTTGTATCAGATCGAGCCAATTCTAATCCAATGAAGTAACGCATTTCGCCCAAATCCTTTACTTTAAATTGGCTGGCTAAGTATTGTTTAAAATCAATAATAGCTTGAACATTCTTGCTGGCTATAGCAATATCATCAACATATACAAGGACAACAGAAGATCATCACCAGAACCCTTAGTAAAACATGAGTAATCAGACCTTGATTGAATGAATCCATGACACAACAAACTTGAAGTCAACTTGGCATTCCATTGTCGAGAAGCTTGCTTCAGTCCATATAAGGACTTATTGAGCTTACAAACTAAACGACTACCAGTAAAAGACTCCCTGAACATTCAATCCTTGAGGTATATCCATATAGACCTCTTCATGCAAGTCACCATTAAGGAAAGCATTATGGACATCCATTTGATGAATGTGCCAATTGAGAGCAGAAGCTAAAGCAAAAAACATCCTCACAGTTGTATGTTTGACAACAGGAGAAAATGTTTCAGTATAATCAAAACCTTCTTGTTGATTATACCCTTTCGCAACAAGCCGAGCCTTATACCGATCAATGCTTCCATCTGCTCGAGTCTTTAATTTGTAAACCCATTTACATCCAATAGTATGCTTGCCTTGAGGTAATGAAACAAGAGACCATGTATGATTAGCCTTTAAAGCTTCAAGTTCTTCAGTCATGGCTTTACACCAAGGCTCAAAGAGAATAGCTTGTTGAAAAGAAGTAGGCTCAGGACAAGCAGAAATATTGACAGTAAATGCTCGAAAAGTAGGTGATAAAGCATTGTAAGAAACAACATCTTGAATGGGATAAGCAACATGAGAAACAGGTGAAGAATGATTCGTAAAAGACAATCCAAGATTATGATGATAATCAGACAAATAAGATGGAATCTTATGAGTTCGACCACTTCGCCTAAGACCAGCATCAGATATAGAAACATCTCTATTGGAAGTGAAATTATCACAAGGCAAAGAGCCAACATTAGAAGTATCAACAGAAATCAATCCATCACTATTCTGACCATCATGTGACAAAGTAGTAGAACTAGGAACATTTTCAGCCATATGTTCATATTGTAAGAACAAATGATCCATGTAATCGGTAGGGATGGAAGACAAACTAGAAGTAGGAGAATCAAATGATTCATGTAACGTAGCAACCTTAAAAGGAAAAACATGTTCAAGAAATTGTGTATCTCGAGAATTGATATATTTCATATCAACTAAATCATATAGCCGATATCCTTTAACACCAACAGGATAACCAACAAAAATACAAGGATGTGCTCGAGGAGCAAATTTTGTCCTGTTCCTAGTGAGTGTTGAAGCAAAGCACAAGGCACCAAAGACACGAAATTGTGAATAAGAAGGAACATCTTTGAACAGCAACTGATATGGAGATTTATCATCAAGTACAGCAGTGGGAAGACGATTGATAATATAAGTTGCAGTCAGCACTGCATCTCCCCAAAACTGCAAAGGTAATGAAGCTTGAAACATAAGAGCTCTAGCCACAGACAAAAGGTGCTGATGTTTACGTTCCACAATTCCATTTTGCTGTGGTGTTTCAACACAAGAACACTGATGTAAAATACCTTGATCAGTGTAGAACTTGGACAAGAAAAATTCTGATCCATTATCAGTCCGAATGATCTTAATTTTTTTATTAAACTGAGTAAGAATCATTTGATAAAAACATGGAACAAGACCAGAAACTTCAGATTTGGATTTCAACAAATAAACCCAAGTAACTCGAGAGAAATCATCCACAATAGTCAAGAAATATCTATGACCATCTAAAGTTTGTGTAGAAAAAGGCCCCCATATATCCATGTGAATCAACTCAAAAGGTTGAATAGTATTCTTTACATGTAAAGAAAATCGAGTACGTTGTTGTTTTGCCAAAGGACAAACAAAACAATCAAATTTATTGTACTTTACTGACTTATCTAACTGTTGAATGATCTTCAACCGATCAACTGAAGGATGGCCTAATCTAAAATGCCAGACATCAAAAGCATTAGGTAATTTTTCTAAGGCTGTAGTAACACAAGACATCGTATGTGATTGAGCAGAACCGGAAGCACCTTTTTCAAGAAGATATAAACCACATTCAGCCTTGGCTCGACCAATCTCCCTCTGTGTTGACAAATCCTGAATAGAAGCACAATCCTTTGTGAAGAAAACCGAGTATTCATTATTAGAAACAAGCTTAGAGACTGACACAAGATTGAACCGAAAGTCAGGTACATACAAAACATCTTGTAACATGAACTCAGAATTCAAAGAAACTGCTCCTTTATGGTTACCTCAAGTCTTTGTTTATTTGGCAATTGAACAAAACAGTTCTTAACAACAGTGCACGAACTAAACAAAGATAAATCACTGACCATATGATCTGTGGCCCCTGAATCTAAAATCCATGGTATAGTCCCATACGAACAAGAAAGACATGAAATAGAAATAGTACCTGCCATGTTGCTATGTACGACAGTAGAAGAATTTCTTGAATCACTCCTTGAATTATCTTGAATCTGATTATTAGAATTTTCTGTGATACTCAACATACTTAACAAGTGCAATACTTGATCTTTTGTCAAATGAACACCAGAATTTCCATGTGATTCAGACTTGCTTCCATATGGATTTGACCTTTTATTGTCGTTGTCAAAAACCACATTCTCATTGTCTGCTGTAACTTGATTAGCAAGAACACGAGGCTTATTGAATTTAAAATGAGGAGGATAACCAATGAGCTTATAACATTTATCCTTTGTATGTCCTCTTTTATGACAATGAGCACAAACAACTTCACTTCGAGACCTCTGATTCATAGACATAGATCTCTGGTTTACAGCTATGGCAGAAGCTTCTGCAAAAACATTTTCTTTTGGTCTACTACTTCTTTGAAATTCGTCTCTGATCACAAGATTATAAGCCTCATCTAGATTAGGAAAGGGCTTAGTAACCAAAATTTGTGACCTAAGAGCAGAAAAATTGTCATTTAATCCATTGAGAAATTTAAAGACATAATCCTTTTGATTCATCTCAATAACTTGTCGAAGCAATTCTGATTACATCCACCACAAGAATAATATGGCAGCGGTCTGTAGTTACGAAGTTCTTCCCAAATAATGTTCAATTCAGTAAAATACTCATCCACAGACCTATTTCCTTGAACAGTACTACTAAGCATGTGATGTAATTGACAAATGCGAGTATCATCAGGTTGCGAAAACTAACCTTTAATTTTTCCCAAATCTCTTTAGCTGAGTTCATATATAGAACTGTTGAAGCAATCTGAGGCGAAATTGATCAAAGTATCTAAGTAACAATTAAATTGTTACATCTATTCCAGATCGAAAACATTGGATCTGTCTTCGCTGGAATCTCAATTGTTCCGTCAAGAAAACCTACTTTGTTCCGAATCGAAAAAGCAAGAACGAAAGCCCTACTCCATGTGTTGTAGTTCAATCCTGTAAGAATTGGAGTAATTGACAAAGAATTTTGTGAATCAGAATGATGAATATAATATGGTGAAGAAATATCCTCTAATGTGTTCATGATGAAGGAGAGACGAAAAACAAGAACTATCTCTAATGCTCTGATACCATGAAAAACAGAAAGAAAGAATACTAGGAGAAGACGAAAACAGAATTGAAAAACAGAAAAACAGAATGGAGAAAATGATATTTTTTTATCTTTCTATTTACAGAAAAACAATATATATAGTCCCTTAAAGTATTATACACGTGGCCTATAGCCTATAACTTAACAGTTGGCATTAATGCTTAACCAATACAAAATACTGTAACGGACTTGGCCTAGTCATCTTCCATTACAAAATAAAGTACAACACAATAACAAATAATAATCAGAACATAAATGTTCCAAATAGCACATGTTCCAAATCATAATAGTTCAATATCCAAAGTTCAGCATTTCTTATATTCTCCATCACTTTCTTGTATTCCACATTGCAAACACCAAGAAGATGTAGCCACACTGGGAAAAAAAAAAACATGAGAATCTGTCAGAAAAAAAATGTATTCAATAATATATGAGTATCGGTAATAGAAATTAACTTACATTCTCTTCTCAATCATCAATTGTGCAAAGAGGATGATCTTCTGTAATGCAAGATGTTTCTAGGAAAAACATAACAAAATGGAAAAGAACAAAGAGTTTCAATATATAAGTAAATGATTTAAAAACAAGGAAAAAAATAGAAAGTAGAAATATATTTACCTATGGATAGCGACTCAAGTTGCTCCAAGATATGTTGTAGATATATGGGTTTACTTGAATTTCTTAACCAATTTTGCCCACAAATTAGACCTTCCACAAGTCTAAGAGTAAAAGCATTGTGAAATGAATCAAGCACACGACCTCCAGTGCTAAAAGCGGATTCACTAGCAACTGTAGATACAGGAATAACCAACACATCCCTTACTATCAAAGAAATTGTTTGATACTTAGATGCATTTGTTTTCCACCAACCCAATATATCAAAAGAAGGTACCTTCTTCTCACAATCATCATGCAAATATTTTTCCAATTCATTTTTCGATTTATCACTTCCTTCCTCCACACCATGTTTCATGTACTTATCATCTAGATATTGGCCTACATCTTGATATTCATCAACCATCATAGGCGAGTCCACATCTTGTGGTTCTCCACTAGTGGGGACACTAGATGTAAGATTGGAAATATTATAAATTTCAGACAAAGATTCCAAAATAACTGTCACTTTTTCTTTTAGTTTGCATGCAACACCACATCATAAAATTCACCAACCATGTAATCAACATATCTCAATTTGCATCTAGGATCAAGAACCAATGCAACAAATAACAAAACATTGATGTTATCAATATTAACCCAATACTTGTCATACTTCTTCTTCATCCTAAGAGCCATTGCTTTCAAACTAGGATCTTTACCCTTTTCAATCATGTTTGATATCATCATGCCAAGGCCATAAATCTTCTTCATATATTCATTATTGGTGGCATGAAGTGTGCCAGACAAGCTCAAAGTGGTGTCATAAAAAATCTTAAGAAAAGGCAGCAATGATTTAGCATATTCCCAATCCTCAAAAGTTGGAGTGTCTTTCTTCATAGCAGGTTCCAAAGAGTACTTGCTATTAGTGAGCTCTAATAAATCAAATGCCTTTTGAAATTTCAAGGCTGCCTCTAACATTGATATGTTGAGTTCCATCTAGTCTCTACATCTAAGCATAAAAGACTCTTACCATCTTCTCTTTTTCAACACAACTTTTAAACTTTTGGTTCCTAGAAGGAGAAGATTTCACATATTTCACTGCATGCCTAATTCTTAGAATGGAGTCATTTATTTCACACAAACCATCTTTTACAACCAATTCAAAATATGTGCAGCACATCTCACATGCAAGTGCTCATCCCCTAAGACACTTTCCTTCCAACTATTTAGTCTTCTTTTCAAATATTGTAAGCCCAAATCATTTGAAGATGCATTGTCAACAGTTACAGTTAACACCCTATTAATTCCCCAATTAAGCAAACACCTCTCAATAGCCATGCCAATTACCTCCCTAGAATGACCAGCAATAGGACAAAAAGCAATAATTCTTTTGTGTAATTTCCAATCATCATCAATGAAGTGGGCGATGAGACACAAATAAGATAAATTTTGAATGGATGTCCATGTATCAGTAGTGAGACAAAGTCTTGAAGACATTTTTTAAAAATATTTTTTCAATTTTCCCATTTCCTCCTTGTAAATATTTGCAATCTCTTCCTATAGTTGCACGTGAAGGAATTCAAAAACGTGGTTACATCACTTGACAAAAATCATGAAACCCTTCATGTTCCACAAAATTAAAGGACAACTCATCAACAATAATCATTCTAGCAAGATATCTTCTATATTCCTCTTGATCAAACTTCCAATTGGCAAGTGAATTTGCACAAGTCCCCGCATCAAATTTAGGTGTAGGTTTTATAGCTAATGTTGCTTGTCTCTTGTCCATGTTGTAAGGATATTTTTTACCCCTATTTCGATGATTACTCAAACAACTTGTACCACTAGAAGATGGATATACAAGAGACTTGGTGCAATATTTACATGTAGCTCTAGGATCATTGGCATCATTATTCTTCTCAAAATGTTCCCAAACCCATGACTTCCTTTTACGCACCTTTGAATTAGCATGTTGAGGGAGAGGTGCTTTTGTTGCATTACCATCACTACTTGAAGGTTGAGAGCTCATATTCTCATTACTTAAAGCTGGAGGGACCACATTTGAAGTAGAATCAGCCGTTTTATCATTATCCCCAGTACTAGACATCTACAACAATATAAAAAAAAATAGATATTTTAGGTAAGGATTTAAAAAAGTAGATATATTCAACATCACCCATAAGAATAATTAAAACTGATGCAAGATTGAAAAAAAGAATGGTTAATAATGCCATATTACACCTATGATATTTTTCAGTTTCTTTTTAGAACTGAAAAATTATTGTGGTGGAGAAAATTGTAGAACAAAGATAGTAATAAAAAAGAAAAGATATAGTTTATAACATATTGACATCGACACTGGTGTTCTAAGTGGAATAAATTGGGTTCAAATACCCCTACTTGTTATTATTGTAATGATAAAAGAGAATAAAAGAATTTTAAAAGTCCAACAAATTTCGTAAACCAAACACCTTAAAACCCACACGGCTACCCTCGTTATGAAATTGGCCCAAAGTGGACCAATCCCGTTAATTTTGTGTCACATTTCTAGGGCATGAAAAGACTAGAAATCAATGATACTGAAAAATTTTTGGTTGTTTGTGATAAAAAGAAGTCTATCCTTTCTTATTGCCCCCTTTGGAATGCATTACTTTAACTTATCAGTATTCCACTGTTGACTTTCCTCCATATCAAAGCTTGTTCTACAACTAACATACTATTGAACACTAAGAAACAGGTTAAAGTCTCATATCGAATAAAATTTAAGATCATATGGAGCTCATGCACGAAATGCTCAGATATCCCCAACCCAAGAACAAATCACTGCACGAACACTGTTTGGAAAGCAGTTGATGATAATTTATGGAGGATTTATTAAGCATAAACAATAAGAACCAGAATTCAAGAGGACCCCCATTCCATGTGTATGGATCAATTTGATGAACAAGAACCTGGAACTAGTTTCTTCAATTGCAAATGACCTCTACTTTACCCAAATAAAGGAACGTCCTCATTAATATAATAATGCTGAAAAGAAGATCAACCTGAGAAAACAAAGAAGACCCAGATGCTTCTCATCTTACCAATCCCCAGTAAGTAGATTAAAGGTCATTCTACACCTTTTCAAAATTGGCAATCACTTCCTATAAAACGTTGCTCTAACCTGACCTAGCAGGTGAGTGGCAATTGATCCATTGTTTGCAATGAAGGACAAGACAGGAAGCAAGCATTCCTCTTTTTTTTTTTTTTTTTTTTTTTTTTTTTAGCAGTTAAGCATTCCTTTGTTTGCTTTTGCTTCTTCTCTACCAAGCAATCAAAAACTTCGAAAATTCCCTCTCTTATAATAGTTCAAAAACTATTAAGCACTTCTCGCATCTGCAATCAGAATTCAAGTATGCAAAGCAATTGCACAAAACAAAGAAGGCCGTATGGTTCCAATCACGAAACTTCGAAAATTCCCTCTCTTATAAAACTATTAAGCACTTAGCCAACACGTTGCCGGCTTTACTTTATGTCAATACCTAGCATTGTTCAAATGGCATGAGAATTGAGAAATGAAATAAGAAAATTACCAGGAGAAGGGAGGTGATGACGAGATTAAGAAAGGAGACGATGAGATGACGAGATGATCTTGTTCTTGTCCCTGTTTCTAATCCCAGTTTCCCACTTTGATCAAGTGGCAATGATGAGATGACAGTGACGATGAGATTAAGAAAGCCAAAGGAGAAGGGAGGCGGCACCACGGAAGCAACGAGACGATAGAGGAGACCGAGAAGAGAGCTGGATTGCTGGAGAGGAAAGGAGAAGGAAGGCGGCACCACGGCAACAATGAGATGAGAGAGGAGACCGAGAGGAGAGCTGGACTGCTGGAGAGGAAAAGAGAAGGGAGGTGGCACCGCCGCAGCAACGAAACGAGAGAGGAGAGCTGGATTGCTGGAGAGAAAAGGATAAGGGAGGTGGCACCAAATAGCCAATAGGGTAGTTTAGTTTTAAGGTTTTGTGATTTTTTAATTTATATTTATTGAAAAATCAATTATATTTATATATATTATATATATTTACAAATAACGGATCGGTTAACCGAAACCATCGATTTTTTAATATTAAAAACCGAAACCGAAACCCAAAATCGAAAATTTTAAAATTCCAATCCTAAACCGAAACGATGGACCGGTTAACCTTTTTTTCGGATGGGTTTTTTGGTTTCGGCTCGGTTTTTTGGTTTCACCAGTTTTTTTGCAGACCTCTAGTCAATATAATTAATATGTTTTGATTATATTATTGACATTTAAATTCATGTAAATTACTAAAAATAAACTTAGATTTAACGTTTGATTAATATATGTATGTACAAGCATGGAAATCGAAGTATATATGTGTATATGTATGCATACTAGGAATTGAAGCATGTTAAATTATTTATATATATGTGTATGCCAAAATTTATATATGTGTTACATGTTGAATTGATGTGTTTTATTGAATGAAATTGTCAAATAAATATATTATATATTAAATATAAATTATGCTGTAAATTAAGAAAATTAGAGTAGATAATGATGGTTTAAGTCATGATTTATGATTTTAATTGTAAAATATAAATCCATGCACACACTAGATAAGATAATATAGAATAAATATGTTTTAGATGATTTAGATATGTTGGAAAATCAATTTATATGCATATAGCCTTAATAAACCTAAAACAAAACACATAAACCCCTCTTGTAGCAGCCATAATTTCCAGCATAAGACAACCCAAAACAGCCCACAAAACACAAACAAACTTAATCAACAAAACCATACAAACACAGCCATGGACAAACTTTAAAAAGAAACACAATACAAGCTTAAGGAAACAAGAAACAAAGACCAATGGAAGAAGTATAGCATCATTCCATTAGCTCAAACAAGATAAAAATACTCCAAAGCTCTACTTATCTATCATAATATGTTTAGAAGCTAGAAAATCATTGAGTATGATAATTCTATGATGTTATATGTATTGACATATTACATGTGATACATGTGGAGTATAGAAAAACACTTAGAAGTAGCTTAAACGCAAGTTTAATATATAAATAAATTAAGAAAAGTAAGTTCTAAACAGAGCAAAAACAACGAAGACGATGAACAGTGCCTACACCGGTATAATACCGATGACGTAAACCAATATGCCGGCAACGTACGTAGAAAGGCTAGCGGCCTTCATGCTAGCCTTCATTGAAATATAAGCTACGTGATTTTTCGAAACACGTAAAATTACACATATACTGGCGGTGTATAATTATACACCAGCAGTGTACAAGCCTACGATGGTGGCCTTCGAGGCCGGCTTACCCTGGAACAAAACGTGTAAAATCTACATGAACACCGGCATTTGGAAAACAATACCGACGATGTAGGTATCGGCGTACATATAAAATTTTCCGGATTAAGTCCATTCCGCCCAAAGCCAATACGTTAAATATATATATTTACATATATCTGTAATAAGAGAAATAAAGTAAGATTTAGAAAGTAAATTCAACTAAAAAGATTTATAGGATTAATAAAATGTAATAAAAGTAATTTAACAACTCCTAAAATTTTTGGAAAATATTACTACTAATATTATTACTACTAAGAATATTATTATTGTCATTGTCAATATTACGACTATTAAAATTACTACTATATGATTATTATTGATTTGATTCTTTTGATTATTATTATTATTATTATGACCATTCATATTATTATTATGATTTTTATTAACATTATAATCCATAATATTATTATAAGTATTACTCTTAATGATATTATTACTATTATTAGTGCTATGAGTATTATTATTGTTATTGTGATAAGTAATATTATTATTATTGTCATTGAAATTACTATTGTTTTAATAAAGTTATTATGAAAAATAATATTAGTGTTACTAATAAATTATTTTATAATTATCATTATTAATATTACTAATATTATTATCATTATTGTAATATTAGTGTACCTTATAAACAAAAATAAAGTATAGTAATTATAAAATACATATTTTATACATAAGAATGGAAATTTAAATAAGATAAATTTTTTAGTAATGCGATACCTCTACATAACAAGAAAATTATATGAAGTATATGAAAAGAAACATGACAACACTAAGCAATAGTAAATAAATATGAGTACTATAGTTGGTCAGATAAGGAACAATGTAAAAATAACAATAATAATAACTATAAAAATATAAGCCTACTAAATACCAAATTTTTTCAAATATTCGATAGAAATATATAAATAACTAACAAGATTAAGAAAAGAAAAATGAAAATAAATAATAAGTAGTAAATATTCGTTACCATAAAAAGGATCGATAAAGGTAATAAAAATTAAATTAAATATCAAAACATGACACTTAGACATAGAAGTTTATTTGCATTATTTATATTATGTTAATACGTATTTTGGCTTAATAAGTGACAATGAATTATAAATAATATAAATAGAACTAATATGTCTTAAATGAATTATTTTACTAAGTAAAATTATATTAGGTTGATTAAGCTAATTAAAATAGATTTAGTAATTGAATTAGGTAATTAATTTCAATTAATTCGGCTTGGATTGATGTACTATAGGTAAAACTATAAAAAGAAAGGAGTACGTAATTTCTAAAATACGTCTAAATTAGAATTAGTGTAAATTATCGTATAAGTTATACCATAATTAATATGATGAATATGTTGTTTCAAATATGTTATTTTCAGAACTAATAAAAGAATATATTGATTAAATAATAAATATTGTTACTTCATTTTCATTGGAAAAATAGATCAATTCTCGAATTTTTAGTAGCATATTTCGATAGTTTAACAAAGACCACAGATGAGTAGCTTTGACTTTATCACATTGTTTGTGCTTGTAGTATAGTTGCATCTGAATAATATATATTCAACTAATATGCTTGTGGGATTGGGTATAATGCATGATGATTAGTGTATGATTGAATGCCAAATTATCATAATATAAATGATAATTCTATTGTATGATAATTACTATATGAAGCATATTGATATTGTCTGTGAATTGTATGATCACTTTAAACTTGACTAAAAACTACTGGTACTACATATGAAAATGGACATGCATTGCATTATATGCACATATTGCATTTTAAAAAAGAGGATAACCCTGCTTGTATTAGCTTTTCGGATCTCTGCTGACGTACTTGGTTTTTCTAGATGATATTTTCCTAGTTCTTCCAGGAGCACCTTTGTTTTGTTCTGTTCTGTTCTACGGGAACTAAGTGGTATAAAAGGAACACCGCTTGTGGTATCGACGTGAAATGTCTAATACTTAATAGTGTTTCTTTGTTCCAAGGATAAGAGTGAAATGTTTTAAAACAATTTAAGAGAGTTTAAGGTACCCATTCTTCCTTGGTTCTCTGGTTCTCCTGGGCACGGTATATCACTCGTAATGGCTTCCTACCAACCTCGATGAGGGGGCGTAAATCTACATCTTGTTTGGATTTCAAATTTCCAAACTTGTATTGCACATATGATTGATTGTTGCATGTTATATGTTTGATAATTAAACTTGTTTGTTATTGTTTGATGTGTTGTTTGGTCAGGTTATCTCATTGAGCTCGTGGTCTGCTCACCTCCCAACAGTTTTTGTGCATGATTAATACTAGCTGGGATTGGGCTAGAAAAGTATGAAGAGAGCTTCTCCAATAGATTTTATTGAAGATAGAAATATAGGATATGGTAAACTTAGATCGCAAATAAGATAAATTTGATCATAAATGGAATTTGTAAGTTGTGAGTTTGAAACCCATTTTCACTATTAGGTATGGGATTCCGATTCTTCGCGATTTTTGTCAGAAGTGGAAAATTAGATTCCATAGTTGAATTCCAGTAATATTATTATAGGTATGTATGTCATGTAAATAATAAATATTAACAAATAGATAGAGTCTTGTACACTCTGACTTGCAAGACAGTTCTCATATTGCGGATGCACATGTGGTATGATAACTTTAGATTAACTTTACTAGGCCCCCCTTTTTGAGGCGTGACAGAAGTGGTATAAAAGCTATAGGTTTGTTAGAGATAGGAGTAACCTATCAAATGTGAGATTGGGGTAGAACTTGTGTAGATAAATTAAGTTTACAAACTAAAAGATGTAGACATTTAGACTATATATAGTTATATATTACAAGTATTATATTGGCACTTGTTGTCCATATATATGTAAAGTCTTATCTTCTGTTCTTATGTCCAAGGGCACTATAATCTTATACTAGAAGCCAAGCCATAAGCTTTTAGGTTAGTTAGATTTTGATGAAAAAACTACATACCCCACCCTCTATTAGATGAATTGGAAATTAACAAAGAGACATAACAACTATATATAGTACAACACAACACATCAGTGGAAAAATCTAATATCTTTGGTTGTACTACTATAGTAGGCATGAATTCCTATAGCCCTATAACAAAAGATTGATCAACGCATTAGGAAGGCGAATGAAAGAATGAACTTTCTCCTGTATTGGGATATTACCAGTTGAAATAAGAAGGATATTATATGATTTTGATACATTTATAAAGATTCTAAGGAAAATTGGAATTTGGTGAAGCAATAGTATCAGAAATATCAACCATTATTACCATGAACAAGGTCATAGTTCTGGTAACAAGAAATAATCTAAATTGGATCTGTATACTAAGAAAAAGAAGTCCTTATATCTGAATCTATAAATGGTGCAATAGGAAGTTGGAAGAGGTAGTTTATTTGATTTAAGCATCGATAATTAACAAAGAATGTGAAGAACATGGAATTGATGGAACAGTTAATACAAGTCTTGTTTATGCGAATTGGCATGCATAACAATGGTTGCTTGCAAATTGAGCCTTGGAAATAAATCAATGATGATTTCAAATATAAATTTTCACTGAGAGATGATTAAAAGACATTCATGAGTAGGAAATTTTGGTATAATTGGATGTGTTAGTGAAATTTTTAGAGATTCTAATAGAGAATTATACTGTGATGAATTTAGGATACAAGCTCAAGGACAAGAGCTACTAGAGTAAGAAACAAACAAATGTTTGAAATACAACAAGTTGAACAACCAAGAACTAAACAATAGGATGTTCCACATGAGAAGAATCTCATGAGCAACATGGAAACAAAGTACAAAACCGAATTGATGGAATTGACCCCAGGATAATAAGACTATTGATGAATATGAACAGAAGTTTAATAGATTGTTTCAATTTACACCAGACACTTATAGAGACAGTGAAGAGAAGAAAAAGCAATAATAAGTCCTATTGTATAGAGTAATTTAAATCGATTAATTTATGGCTCGTTCACTATAAATAAAACTATCAAACTAATCATCTGATCATAGAATATATAGGTATTAAAGAGATACCTCAACCATTTGAGTGAATATATATATCAATGGGTTTCTCAAATAATTATGCAGTTTCTATTCTCGATCTTTAAGAATGCTATTTGACTAGTGTTATAGGAATATAAAAGACTATAAGAAAGAAATAAATATTGTAGTAGCAGGAATTATAAGTACTAGATACCCTAGAAATTTAGACAAACCCCTATAAGTTTCGAGGACAAAACTTTTCTTAAGGGGGGGAGAGTGTAATCTCCTTAATTTTACATAACCCGATTATAATAAATATTATAAATAAAATGTAGAACCATAAAAGAACTATAATAAAAAAAATAAAAAATCACTCCAAATTTTTCGCAATTGAAATTTTAGATATAAACATATTAGAATAAAGAATTCTTACAATAAGACTTTAAAAAAATATACATAATGTTTAAAACAAAGTAAATAAAGGAATAAAGAAAACTATTTAATATTTAAAAACCTAAGTTTTAATATTCAAAACATATCAGTACCTTTAAATTAAATAATTCTGAGTCTATAGAAACTAAAATTTTAATCTAACCTAATAACTTATAATTTGTAAAAAGAACAAAGTAACAAATATAAAATAAATAATAAATTTCTAATCTAATAAAAACTCTAGAATAAATCTATAAATAGTCATGAATTTATATGTGATTTCAAACCTTATAAATTTATAATAAATTCAAATTATGAGCAATATAATTATTAATTTATCTAAATACCACCAAACAAAACTTTTAAATAGATAAACTATAATTTACGATAGCAGGTACAAAAACTGAAAAGTAAAAGCCTTAAATTAAAGATTCCATGTGTACCAAAGTGTTCAGAATATTTATTATTGATAATATGTAAATTTTTATCCAAAAACATTATTAAATCAGTATTTATTATACATGTCATTTAGATCCGTAAAATTAACTTTTTGCACTAGTTCATATTTTTGCCCACTCCTTACATAGTTGTTGGTTATAAATTTATCACCTTTTCTTTGGTTTTTTATTTCCATTTATCCTATCTCCCTTACATTTTTTTTAATTTTCTTTTCACGTTTCTTATTCTTTTCATTTTGAATGCTCACCGTACGTAACAAACATGCAAAAAATAACTCACATATACATATCTACAATAGAAATTCTATGTACACCATAGCGTTCAGAATATTTAATACCAATAATATGTAAATTTTCATCTAAAAATATTATCGAATCAATATTTATCATATGTGTCACTTGGGCCCGCAAAACTGACTTTTTGCACAAGTTCATATTTTTCCCCACTCCTTACACAGTTGCTGGTTATAAATTCATCATCTTCTCTTTATTTTTGTATTTCTATACATCTTATCCTCCTTACATTTTTTTTATTTTCATCTATACGTTCTTCATTCCCTCTTAAAATTTTGGAGCTCTTTTGTACGCAACCAATGGATCAAATCTCTCAAAATAAACGACATATTTATACCCGATTAACCTAATAAACTATCCTAAAACTAAGATAAATAATTAACAAAATAATATTATAATATTTTTCTCTTGTTTTCGGTGCAAATTGGCTTGGATTTCAGTTGAAATATTCTCAAATAGTTGCAGCCGAAAAACACACACACACAACTTGCCCAATTTTCATGTTCAAGTCAACAATTTACACACACAAAAACCAATCACAAGTTATCAAATAAGACAAGTATTTAATGCATGATTGCAGGCTGATATGCATTTGCAAATTCGGTGGAAAAAAATTGCCCTACCTTGGCTAAAACTTGAGCTGCTACCTTCCATACTCCCATGCATATATATATATATATATATAGCTTTAATAAACCTAAAACAAAACACATAAACCCCTCTTGTAGCAGCCACAATTTCTGGCATAAGACAACCTAAAACAGCCACAAAAAAAAAAAAAAAAAAAATTCGATCAACAAAACCATATAAACATAGCCATGGACAACTTTAAGAAGGAACACAATACAAGCTTAAGGAAACAAGAAACAAAGACCAAGAGAAGAAGTATAGCATCATTCTGGTAGCTCAAACAAGGTAAAAATACTCCAATGCGCTACTTATCTATCATAATATGTTTAGAAGCTAGAAAATCATTGAGTATGATGATTATATGATGTTATATGCATTGATATATTACGTGTGATACATGTGGAGTATAGAAAAACACTTAGAAGTAGCTTAAACACAAGTTTAATATATAAATAAATTGAGAAAAGTAAGCTCCAAGCAGAACAAAAACGACGAAGACGATGAACAGTGCTTACACCGGTATAATACCGACGGCGTAAACCAATATGTTGGCGGCGTACGTGGAAAGGCTGGCGGCTTTCATGCCAGTCTTCATCTAAACAGAAGCTACGTGACTTTTTGAAACACGTAAAATTACACACACCGATGACGTACAGGCTTTCGATGGCGGCCTTTGAGGCGGGCTTATTCTGGAACAAAACGTGTAAAATCTACAAGAACACCGGCATCTGAGAAACAACACCGGTCGTGTAGGTATCGACATACATATAAAATTTTCCAGATTAATTCCATTCCGCCCAAAGCCAATATGTTAAATATATATATTTACATATATGTGTAATAAGAGAAATAAAGTAAGATTTAGAAAGTAAATTCAATTAAAAAGATCTAAAGGATTAATAAAATGTAATAAAAGTAATTTAACAACTCCTAAAATTTTTGGAAAATATTACTACTAATATTATTACTAATAAGAATATTATTATTGTCATTGTCAATATTATGACTATTAAAATTACTACTATATTGATTGTTATTGATTTGATTCTTTTGATTATTATTATATATATAATTATTATGATTAGTATGAATTTATTTATTATTATTAACATTATAATCCATAATATTATTATAAGTATTACTCTTAATGATATTATTACTATTATTAGTACTATGAGTATTATTATTGTTATTTTGATAAGTAATATTATTATTATTGTCATTGAAATTACTATCGTTTTAATAAAGTTATTATGAAAAATAATATTAGTGTTACTAATAAATTATTTTATAATTATCATTATTAATATTACTAATATTATTATCATTATTGTTAATATTAGTGTATCTTATAAATGAAATAAAGTATAGTAATTATAAAATACATATTTTATACATAAGAATGGAAATTTAAATAAGATAAATTTTTTGTAATGCGATACCTATACATAACAAGAAAATTATATGAAGTATATGAAAAGAAACACGAAACACTAAGCAATAGTAAATAATATGAGTACTATAGTTGGTCAGATAAGGAACAATGTAAGAATCAATAATAATAACTTTAAAAATAAGCCTACTAAATACCAAATTTTTTCAAATATTCGATAGAAATATATAATAACTAACAAGATTAATAAAAGAAAAATGAAAATAAATAATAAGTAGTAAATATTCGTTACCATAAAAAGGATCGATAAAGGTAATAGAAATTAAATTAAATATCAAAACATGACACTTAGACAATCATAGAAGTTTATTTGCATTATTTATATTATGTTAATACGTATTTTGGCTTAATAAGTGACAATGAATTATAAATAATATAAATAGAACTAATATATCTTAAATGAATTATTTTACTAAGTAAAATTATATTAGGTTGATTAAGCTAATTAAAATAGATTTAGTAATTGAATTAGGTAATTAATTTCAATCAATTCGGCTTAGATTGATACACTATAGGTAAAACTATAAAAAGAAAGGAGTACGTAATTTCTAAAATACGTCTAAATTAGAATTAGTGTAAATTATCGTATAAGTTATACCATAATTAATATGGTGAATATGTTGTTTCAAATATCTTATTTTAAGAACTAATAAAAGAATAGATTGGTTAAATAATAAATATCTGTTACTTCATTTTCATAGGAAAAATAGATCAATTCTCGAATTTTTAGTAGCATATTTCGATAGTTTAACGAAGACCACAAGTGAGTAGCTTTGACTTTATCATATTGTTTGTGCTTATAATATAGCTGCATCTGAATAATATTATTCAACTAATATGCTTGTGGGATTGGGTATAATGCATGATGATTGGTGTATGATTGAATGCCAAATTATCATAATATAAATGATAATTCTATTGTATGATAATTACTGTATGAAGCATATTGATATTGTCTGTGAATT
This sequence comes from Combretum micranthum, assembly GCA_024138025.1. Lineage (NCBI taxonomy): Eukaryota > Viridiplantae > Streptophyta > Magnoliopsida > Myrtales > Combretaceae > Combretum > Combretum micranthum. The sequence continues at coordinate 421,144 of JAMXBD010000589.1, forward strand.
GTATGATCCTTTAAACTTGACTAAAAACTACTAGTACCATATATGAAAATGGACATGCATTGCATTAGATGCACATATTGCATTTTTAAAAGAGGATAACCCTGCTCGTATTAGCATTTCGGATCTCTGGTGATGTGCCTGGTTTTTCTATATGACATTTTCCTAGTTCTTCTAGGAGCACCTTTGTTCTGTTCTATTACATGGGAACTAAGTGGTATCAAAGGAACATTGCTCGTGATATCGACATGAAATGGCTAATACTTAATGGTGTTTCTTTATTCCAAGGATAAGAGTGAAATGTTTTAAAACAATTGGAGAGAGTTTATAGTACCCATTTTTCCTTGGTTCTCTGATTCTCTTGGGCACGGTATATCGCTTGTAATAACTGTAAAGACCCGATCCTCTAAATCCCGAGACTTAGAGTACCGAATCCCCAACCACATATAACGTTTTCACATTATATGTAAGGTTGTCCTAAAACTAACAGTTTATGAAAATTGTTTGATCAAAACCACTATACTTTGTAAAGAACTTTTAAATAAAATAAGATTGCTAACAAAAGCAATCTATACATACATTTACATCATATAAACAATGTTTAGTGCCAATACAAGACATTACAAAAATTACATGTTTTCTTAAAACACAAGAATCCTAAAGGATCTTAAGGTCATTACAAAAATTGGCTTAACTAACAAGCCTTCTATACATAACTTTTCCCTTAGCAAAAGTCTTCCAAAGGCCCAGGGTAATCGAATCCTATTCGTCCCACTCATCCAGAAATCTCTCGAAATCGGACCCATAGCCCAAATCATCATAAAACTCGTCTCCAATACCTGCAAAGCAGCAAAAGTGAGCCAAAGGCCAGTACACAATAACCAATGCAAAAACAAATCATCCAATCAATGTAATGCATCATTAGACGGTGATTATCTTTATTACGCTTTCTTTCACAAATCAACAAGAGGGTATTCAAACCCCGGTCACACTTCGGGAATTCAGGGATCCTGAGTAACAGCAGCTGCTCAGGGGTTGATATAAGCAGTCCGAATACTTATATCTCCTATATCTATTTCATGGATAATAGTTCATTTAGGGTTTAAAAGCCGTTGCCCGACTCTACTTAAACTCAGTCCAACATGAGCCTAGTTCACAAGTTCCCATAAACTTTGAACTAAATCATGGTATTTCCCCCTAAGTTTAAGCAAACGTTACTCAGATACTATTCCCCCCTATCGGCTACCCACTTAACCAAAAAGAATCGCTATTGCATCATAGCGTACCATTGCATCATGGTAAAGTCATTGCATCATGACTTGGTTAAGCGCCTAACTAACATGCCATTGCATCATGACAGGTTTACTGCTCCTCGGACCAGATTAAACAGCGTAATAGACATCCAATTCATTCAAATGTTAAGTCAAATCGATTTAAATCAGATTAGGAATGCCTATTCCTAGCAATCATCAAATAAGTTATTGCGTACCTGAACCCGTTAGTATATAACAAGGATCTCTCGGTGAAGAACTAACCAAAGAATCCTTAACTGAAATAAGAATATCACAATAATCAATAAATCAATAAATATAGATTTCATTCTCACAATTATACACATATTATATCTATATATCACAAATAAATGAAAGAAATTTAAATAATTGAATACAAAGTCATAAATAAGCATTTAAAGGTCCTATTATATCGCAAATCGCTTAATAAATACTTAATTGCTCAAATAACAAACTTTGGAAAATTTTAGAAAAAGTTTTTAAAATTCAAAAGTACAGGAGAGAGGTCGGCAGCCAAAGCCGGCGGCTTTGAGCCGGTGCTCGATACTCTGAAAATCAACACTGCCAGCGCTGGCAGTGTTCAAGGGTACGCCGTCAGCCTTTTTATCCTACGCCGGCGGCCTTGAGCCGGTATAGAATCCAAAACCCAAAATTTTCAAAAACGTCCAGAGAGGTCTAAGCTGTCCGCTTACCTAGATACGCGAGCAGCTTTGACACATACGCGGCGGCCTTGATTCCAGTGGCCGGCGTACAATATGAAGGAAAGAACGCCGACTGACTTTCCTAGCGAAAGCTGGCGGCGTAGAAACTCAGATTGCTGGCGTACGTTCTGAAGAACAAACGCTGGCAAATTTTTATTGTAAAAGCCGGCGGTTTAGCAAAGCGGCGTTAAGAAGTTTGAATCCAACGCAGCCTTTACGCTGGCGGTGTTGAATTCCCAGGTGCCGGCGTACGTTTTAAAAACGGCTTAAACGAAAAACACAAATCCCCTGTTTTTCTTACTTTGAAAATTCAATCCTATAACACTTTAAAACCTTCCTCAACCACCTTTCCAACCTCATATACTAACCTCTACATACACTACTCAATCTTAACAACCCAACACAAGAAATCAACACAATTAAACACTTCAACTTCCACTTCAATCCATTTTAAATTTTCCTACACAAATCCTCTTCACATTCCCCGCTACACTTCATATCACTTCAACAATACATGCACAAACTCACACTCTCATAAAACACATTCCTAGCTCATCCCAAGCATGAACAAACAATTTAGGTAACATTTAGCTCATTCCAATGAAGAATTCATACAATCACTTCAAGAAAGAAAAACAAAACAAAACAACAATCATAACTAAATAAATTTAAATATATATGTATACCTTTTCTTGAGGAAAACTTTGATTTTTAAACTTGATATTGACCTTGACTTGAGCTTGGAAATGGAATTGAAAGAGGAAGAAGAAAAGAAAGAAAGAAGAAGCAAAATTCGTATAAAATATTAGGGCTGCAAAAAGAGAGTTCAATTAAGCATAATTTGACTTTATACATATTCCAAATTTACCCTCTAAGGCATATACAACTTTAATTTGTAATTTAGGTGAATTTGAGTCTCATTTGGGCTTCATTTGGGGCAATAATGCTAACTTAATTAAAAAAATCTCTATCAACTAACCTTAAGCAAAATTAAAGTTGATTTATAAATCTAACTTAACTTAACATCTTAATGTGCAAAAGACACCATTAATAATTTTACTACACACACATTAATACATATAAAACAAAATATTAATTTCATTATATATATATATACAAAATAATGCATTTTAGACCACTAACAACATAACCATTATGGAGCTTTAGAAATAGGTTGAAATACCCCAAATATTCACCTAGATTAGAAATTGAGTTTAGATAGATTAAATGAATCAAATGACTTATAGGACTTAATTAGACAAGTTTGTTTAATTTAATTAGCTAATAATTAAGTTGATTTTGAGATTTGAAATTCCTCAAATCCCTAAACATGTTCTAAAAATGTTTAGAGGATTCCTAAATATTCAATTTAGACCAAAAATGCTAATTCCTAAATCTCAGTAAAATTTGAGTTCATTTGCTTGAATAAAAATATCAGTTCTTGAACCCGAACTCAAATTAAATATCTTTGTATCCAAATTAAATTCCTAAATTAAGTTCTTATTTTAAGATCTTAATTTATAGTCTATCAGTTCTAAAATCATCTTTTAAATACTTCTGGAACTATAGATATTGATCTGATAGTTCTAAAACTATACCCTATTCCTATTTTATCAAAATTTTACTTTATCCTTTCCCCTTTTCTTTTCTTTCTTTTTGGCTGCCCTTCACTTTTCGTTTCCTTCTTCTTCTTCTTCTTTCTTTCTTTCTCTTCTTTCTTTCTTTCTTCTTCTTCTTCTTCTTTCCCTCTCCAAATTCAACTTGAATCTCAAGATCAAAGCCAACTAGAAGATAAATCAAAGCTAGGAGATGAGCTAGATGGAGGAAACCGAGCTAGAGGAGGAAGTTTCAACTTGTGTTCTTTTCTAAAAGCTAAGTTATCTATTTCTATTTATCTTTGTTTTTACTTGTTATTTACATTTCTAATTGATGTATTGATGTTGAACTGGGTTGGAAGTGCTGTTTACATTTGTATTTGTTAGTTTAATGTTTGATGGAAGTGGGAATTGGTGAAGAAGAGGATGAATAGTGAGTTGGAGTTTATTGAATTGATTGAAGTTTGATTGTTGTTTGAAGTTGTGGGAAGAGATTTGAAGTGTTAGAAGTTGTTATTAGTGTTTGTTTAATGTTACAATTGATATGGGAAGCTTAGGAAATGATTTGAAGAAGTTTTGATAAAAGGAAGTGTAAAAAAACATGTTTTCGCAACCTGTTCTGTCTTCAACGCGGGCTCCTGGAGCTCCTACGCGGCCGGCTTTGAGCCGGTGTTGAAGGGAACAGAATACATTTTCTTAAAGCTGCCTCCAACGCTGCCGGCTTTGAACCTTTACGCTGCCGGCTTTGAAATTTACGCCGCCGGCTTTGAAGTGCCGGTGTTCGTTTTACTAAATGCCCTGTTTCGCAGCCTCTTCGTATTTTGGCCATAACTTTTTCATACGACCTCTAATTGAGGTGATTCAAGTTGCTATAAAAAGCTTAAAAAGAGATATACAACTTTTGTGTTTTGAGTTTTTACAAATACGAAACGAATCAATGCTTAAATTCTGATTCTTTCCGGCTGTGTGTTTTCTTAAACAAAAATTAAAACTTGTTTTTGATTTCTAAATGTTTATTATCAAGTGTAAATGGATCTTTTTGAGTTAAAATGAGATAGATAAGTAATGTTTGATGTGTTATGTTGATAGATTGATTTAATTAAGCATGATTGAGATAGATTTATAAATTTAACAAATAATTGAATTTTCAAGAGTATTAAACTAAAAGTAGTTATGTTGTATATATGATTTCCATTGCTTGATTCATGATGTTGTGATGACTTAGTGGAACTAAATGATCTTGGTAAGTATATAAATGATGAGTTATGTATTTATATGAATTTTATTTGAATTTCCTTCATGCTAAGTTTAAGATTTGTTTATTATTTGTTCTTATGATTAGTTATTGAACTTAAAGGAACTTAGTTAACAAACTTAAGTTCAACTTGATTAAATAGACTTGAATGAGTTAAAATGAATTAGATTGAGTTAGTTTAACTATCTTTGACTTAGTTTTGAACTAAATGATTAAGGTTAATTAATTTATCTAAGTTTAAGTCAAGGTGAGTTCAAGTTGACATAGATTCCACATGTATAATGAATTAGTAATGAATCTAAGTTCAAATTGACTAAATGAGCTTGAATTAACTAAAAGGAATTAGATTACTTAAGTTAATCAACTTGAACTAGTTTTAGATTAAATGATTACTTCTAATGAGTTTGACTTAATGAACTCAATTAAACTAAAATGAACTAGATTTCTTAAGCTTAATCCACTTGGCTTGGCTTTTGAATTATATGGCTAAAGTTAATCAATTTGACTTGGTAAATGACTAATTCCGATCAATTTGACTAAGGTTAAGCTAAAATGGGTTAGTAACAAATAATAGAGTTAAATGAATGAATTAGTATGATCTTTGAATAATATGGGAATATGTTGTTTCAAATGTTTATTTGCTTCGAATATGAATGCTTCTATGTATGAATGCTTTGTATATGCTATGCTTTGTGGATAAGAAACCATAATTAAAGTGAAAAGAATTACTTTGATAGACAAAGGAGAACTGTCCATATTTTGGCGGGGCGATATTCGCAGCCATAGTGGGGTTCCACATTAGTGTCTGATCAAATAGGATTTAATAAATGAGTTTGAGATGAATGGAGAAATAGCTTAAGTTCTTATATGATTTTGATAAAGTGGATGATTAGTTTAGTTTAGTTTCTTATACGAGCTCTTTCCTTAACAGAAGTGGATATCTGATTTATCTTCTGGATTATCTTTTGGAATTCCTTCTGAGCCTCTATTTGGATTTCGTATATAAGGTACGCAGTAACCTGCTTGTCTCTGTTAGGATAGGCATTTATAAAACTTAAATATATAATAAGAAAACTTAAAATGTGATTGTTGCTTGTGCTTTATGCCGTTAAAATCCAATTCCTACGCCAGGTCATGTATGAACCTAACGGCGACCCTCATAGTTTGATGAGTTTGGGATGGAAGTTGGTATCTGGTTCGGGGAGCGGCACCTTGCTCGGTTTGAGCACGGTAGATCTAGGCGCTTAGGCCACTCCTGTCATTTGAGATGACTTTCATTAAGTGGTACGGCGGGTAGTCGACGGGGGGTATAGATCGGTGAAAATTTATTTAAACTCGGTAGGAAGTACCATAGTTTAGTTCAAACGTTTATGAGAACGGGTGAACTATATTTTATGATATGGACTGAGTATAAATAGAGCTAAGTAACGGCTATTAACCCTGGAGGAAGCTACTTTTCTCTTTGACTTAACGATATCTAGGACGGTATGAGTACCCGAACTACTTATATCAACCCCCTGAGCGTCCGAGTGTTACTCAGGTCCCCTCGCGATCCCTGTTGTCCGGAGTTTGAATACTCCCGTGTTGATTTGTTTACTTTAAAGAAAGATAATAACTTGTGGTTGTTGCATTTGCATTTAGTTAAGCTCGTGTGTCACTTCGTGTGTGATTGTGTTGCTGTGTACTGGGCTCCGGCTCATTATTGTTGTTGTTATTCTTTTTACAGGAATTGTGATTGTTGATGATGATGATGAGATGATGACTTGATGATGATGAGTTTGATGGTGATGGTGATGATGATTGATGTGATGATGTTTGTCCCGGTTTTAAGCGATTATGAAGATATGGGAGAATGAGTGAGGTGTGATAGGATCGAGATATTTCTTGTATTTTGTTCTTCTTTTGTTTTGTTTTGTAAGAGGACTGGATATATTTATAAATTGTATTTTCCTTTAAGGGCTTATTAGTGCCCATGTTTTTGTAAATAATCTTTTGTAAATATTTATCTAAGTGAAAGTTTTTCCACTTTTAATAAGTGGAAGTTTGAAATGCTTTTATGTAGAAATGTTTTTATTAAAGTTTATTTTTCCGCTGCTAAATCCAGTTATCTAAAAATAACTAAACGATTTCATAACTTAAAATCGGATAGCAATGTTCAACATAAACACCTTCTTTTAAGACAACCTTATGTATAATTCGCAAGAGTTATACGTGGTTGGGGACTTGGTGTGCTTAATTTGAGAATTGAGCATGTCGGGTCTTTACATAGGTGTAGTTCCTGGTATCAAATCAATCCCAAAATCAATCTCCCTATCCGGTGGCAAACCAGGTAATTCATCAGGAAAAACATCAATAAATTCCCTTACTACTGGCACCATATCAACTCGGAGTTCTTCACTACCCATTGTAGTTCTCATATCCTTCTCCCACAATTCCATAGAATACATACTCCTCAGTCTCCTTCTTTCCAACACATGAAGTAGTCTTCTACCTTCCAACTCAAAACTCACTTCCGCTTTACTACAATCTATTGTAGCTTTGTAAAGATTTAACCAATTCATTCCAAGAATAACATCAAAATCGATTAAAGGCAAAACTAACATATCTATTGGCATGCTTTCATCAGAAATCACAACATCAACATTCCTACATACACATGGCTCTTTGGATTGCACACCAAAAGGAGTATTTACACTCATCACTCTATCATACAGCACTTCAGAAGACAAACCACATTTATTCACAAAGCTTTCAGCAATACATGCATGAGTAGCACCAGTATCAATTAAAGTATATGCAGGATGATTTGCAACCTGTATTATACCTGCCAGTGTATCAACCGAAGGAGCTTTCTCACATTGTTGTAAAGCAAACACTCTAGCAGTTGTCATTCCCTTTCCAAAGTTCGGTCCTTCATTCCTAGGCTTTTCTTTACAATTTGCCACATGATGACCTCTTTGTTGACAATAGGCACAAAAGATGGGCTTCAATTTAGGTTCAGGACAGTCAGAAGCTTTATGACCTACTTTCCCACATGCAAAGCAAGCTCCAGGAGTCCATTTACATTGAAATGATTCATGAGGCCCAAAACATATAGGACATCGCCTATCAAATGGAATGGATGGCATAGAAGTTTTCACCACTTGTCCCGAGCTTGGTTTCTTACCCAAATATGGTCGCTTGCCTTTGTTAACATTACCAAACCTTGAATAAGGAGTGTAGGATGTCACCGATCTCTTGCCCATAAATGTAGCATGTCTATCCCTCTGAGCTTTATTTTCATTATTAATTTGTTCCACTAACTTTGCCTTGATTACTGTTTCAGACAGTGTTGACAATTGAAACTTCTTGACCTCACTCTTAATCTCCATGTTCAAGCCATCTTGAAACTTTTGAACCTTCATACTCTCATCACTGTAATTTGTACCGGCAAATCTAAGTAATCTGCAATATTCTGCATGATATTCTTCAACAGTTTTATTTCCTTGCCTTACACTCAACCAACTCGATATCATTTGTTCCCGCTCCGTGGATGGTACGTATTGCAAGAAAAAGGCTTCCTTGAATCTGTTCCATGGTATCAGTCTTACATATCCCTTACTATTCAATCTCCACCAATTATATGCATCTCCCTTCAACATATATATAGCCAAATCAACTTTTCTATGCTCAGGTACTTCATAGGCTGCAAACGCTTTCTCGAGCTCCACTATCCAACCTTCCATTCGAGTTGGATCCAAAACAGTTCCATCAAAATCAGGTACCAGTCTGACAAAATCACGTAACTTGACTTGATCATTTCGGTCTCCCATAGGTACTTGTGGTTCCTCTCTCACAGTTGATGGATGATATTGCTGCATAAACTGTTGTTGTTGTTGATACATCATTTGTTGATACTGTTGAACTATTGCAAACATATCTCGAAACATAATGAACACATTATTCGGATCTCCAGTAGGCATCTGAGGCATAGCTGGATATGCTGGCATTTGAGGAGGCTGTGGATTTGGTGTAGTAGAAGCCGAAGCCGGTGATGGAGTCGAAGTAGAAGCTGGAATACTAGCTGATGCAGAAGCTGAAATAGTAGACTGAGAAGGAGGTGGCATACTTTCTCTTTCCGAAGATTGTCGGGTTACTCTTCGTGACCTATCCATCTTTTAAACAAACATGTAACATATGTATGACATATAATAATTTCACAAAGTCAAATCAACAGCAAAACAATTAATAAACCAATTAGATATTTAAACATAAAACTTAATATAAACAAGTCCTATATATGTCTAACTAAACTCACCACATCTAAGGTCAAGTCACCACTATTTAAATCAAACAATTTCATAAACATAGTGAAATAGCCATGAAATTCCTAATTTTTATTTTATAAGCGTATTGTTGAATTTAAGCATGATATTAATATATATATATATATATTGATAGTGAGTTTAATTTTTATGAGTATTATGATGTGTGAAAGTTTAGAATTATTTAAATATGTTAGATTAATTATTTATTGAGTTTGTAAAATATTAATATGCCTTAGAGTGTGTTATTTATGCTTAGAATAAGTGGAATGTATATATATATATATATATATTATATATATATATCCTTAGGTAGCAGAAAAATAGGCTAAAAACTTAGCCATTAAACCTCCATTATGTGCCTTAAGACAAAGATATTAATTAACCCAAAACAAAGTCATTAAGCCTTTAATGTCCTCATGCCCTTAAAGTCAACATAGGATAAACTTAAACTATTTAACCTCTAAAAAATTCGGCCAAAAATCCCAGACCAAACCAAAAGCCCTCCATTTGCCCTAAAACCTCTTCTTCTTCACTCCAAAAAGGCTCCCAAGGTGAACCAAGTTTGAGACTTGATTTTCTACAACATCCACCATCAAAAGCTTGATCTAGAGTCATTAAAAACCCTTGAAGTTCTTGTGGTAAGTGTGTTCTTCAACTTTCTTTTCTATGCATGAATATGTAGTCTTGATGCCATATTTGTTTAAATTCATGCTCCATGATGTTTTGATGGTATATGATGTGTTATAGGACTAGAGTGGTTAGTTTTATGTGCTTAGGATGAGTTTTGAAGTGTTGGAAGTGTTGGTGAGTGCATGTGGTTGGATGACCTAATATTGAAGATGATGTGAATTTGAAGTGTAATTGATGTTTGATGGAAGTTGGAAGAAGATGATGAATAGTGATTTGGAGTTGATGAAGTTTTGGAGATGTTTGGTGTTGTTTGAATGATGGGATGATCATGTAACAAGCTTTAGAGTAACTTGGAATGAGTTTAAAAAAACTTTGAGAGGTGTAAAATGCACTTTGAAAACAGGGGATTTCGTCATTTTTTTCGTTCCAGTGTACACAACCTTGTGCATGGGCGTGCAGCTGCTCATGCAGGCCTTAAAATTCTTAAAAGTTGCTCTCGGGTCATTTTTTTTACCCAACACGGCCTCGATGCACGGCCGTGCACACGGTCGTGCAGACTTCCCCTATTTCACAGATTTTTGTATTTTAGCCGTAACTTTTTCATCCGATGTCCAATTGAGGTGATTCAAGTTGCGTTGGAAAGCTAAGGAAAAGATCTAAAACTTTCATGTTTTAAGATTTTCCAAATTCGAAAAGTATCAGTGCTTAAATTTTAATTCTTTCCAGCTGATACACTTTCCAACAAAGTTTAAAACTTGTTGTTGTTTGCTAAAAGTTGTTCAAAGCTTGATAAATGGTCATTTAAGTATTTGTTGAGTATTGTATGATAATATATGATATCTAAATGCTATGTGATGATGTTATAATGATTTATTTGAATTTCTTTGGATGATTATACTTGAGCTTTTATGAATATATACTTGAACTAAGTGTGAGTTTGTAATTACTTCTTTTTACAGTGATTGATTCCCTTTCGGTTATTCCCGTTGACTCTCGATCTAGTACAGGTACGCAGTAACTAGCTTGTCTCTGTGTTAGGATAGGCATTTATGAAAACTATATATATTAAGAAAAACTTAATTGTGAGTTGATTTGTGTTTTACGTCGTTAAATCCAATCCCTGCCCAGGGTGGCATGAGTGCCTAGGGGCGCCCCCTCACAGATTGGGTGAGCCTGGGGTGGAATTGGTATCCGGTTCGGGGAGCGGCACCCTGCTCAGATTGGGCATGGTAGATTTAGGTGTTTTCTGTAAAATTATCTAGAACGGTATAAGTATCCGAGCTACTTATATCAACCCCCTGAGCGTCAAGGTTGTTACTCAGGATCCCCTACTATCCTTGTTGCCCGGAGTTTGAATACTCCCATGTTGAATTACTAACTAAAGACTAAATAATAATTGAATGGTTGTTGCATCTTGCATTTAGTTTAGGCTTGTGTGAATCATCTCGCTTTTGTTTTCGTTACTCGTGTACTGGGCCTCTGGCTCATATTTTATCTATTTCAGGTGAGGATCTTGATGAGTCTTATGCGAGCTTGGGTTATGGTCCCGATTTTGAGGATTTTCTAGAGGAGTTTGAGGACTAGAGATGGCCCTGGACTGGTTGGAGCCCAATCTTTTTTGTAATAGACTAGATATATAGGTTGGATAGTTGTTTATATAGTTCTTGATGAACTATATGTTTGGTAGTTTTGCTAAGCCTTGTAAGAAGCCTTTTGGTTGTAATATATATATATATGTATGTATGTACCTAGCTTGCATAACCTGTGCTATTTCTTATAATGTTTGTATATATATATATATATATATATGGTATTGCGTTTTGAAAGTAAGCTATTAAGTAAATAATTTTCAAAATGACTTATGTTGTGAAATTAGACAAACAATTCATCAAACATTTCTTCTCGGACAACCTTACATATAATCCTGCAGATTATATGTGGTTGGGGAACTGTTATCACTTATTTTAAATTTAGGGGTGATAGCGGGTCCTTACACATAGCTGTGATACCATCTGTAAAGACCCGATCCTCTCTAAATCCCGAGACTTAGAGTACCGAATCCCCAACCACATATAACGTTTTCACATTATATGTAAAGTTGTCCTAAAACTAACAGTTTATGAAAATTGTTTGATCAAAACCACTATACTTTGTAAAGAACTCTTAAACAAAATAAGATTGCTAACAAAAGCAATCTATACATACATTTACATCATATAAACAATGTTTAGTGCCAATACAAGACACTACAAAAATTACATGTTTTCTTAAAACATAAGAATCCTAAAAGATCTTAAGGTCATTACAAAAATTGGCTTAACTAACAAGCCTTCTATACATAACTTTTCCCTTAGCAAAAGTCTTCCAAAGGCCCAGGGTAATCGAATCCTATTCGTCCCACTCATCCAAAAATCTCTCGAAATCGGACCCATAGCCCAAATCATCATAAAACTCGTCTCCAATACCTGCAAAGCAGCAAAAGTGAGCCAAATGCCTAGTACACAATAACCAATGCAAAAACAAATCATCCAATTAATGTAATGCATCATTAGACGGTGATTATCTTTATTACGCTTTCTTTCACAAATCAACAAGAGGGTATTCAAACCCGATCACGCTTCGGGAATTCAGGGATCCTGAGTAACAGCAGCTGCTCAGGGGGTTGATATAAGCAGTCCAAATACTTATATCTCCTATATCTATTTCATGGAGATAATAGCTTCATTTAGGGTTTAAAAGCCGTTGCCCGACTCTACTTAAACTCAGTCCATAACATGAGCCTAGTTCACAAGTTCCCATAAACTTTGAACTAAATCATGGTATTTCCTCCTAAGTTTAAGCAAACGTTACTCAGATACTATTCCCCCCTATCGGCTACCCACTTAACCAAAAAGAATCGCTATTGCATCATAGCGTACCATTGCATCATGGTAAAGTCATTGCATCATGACTTGGTTAAGCGCCTAACTAACATGCTATTGCATCATGACAGGTTTGCTGCTCCTCGGACCAGATTAAACAGCGTAATAGACATCCAATTCATTCAAATGTTAAGTCAAATAAATTTAAATCAGATTAGGAATGCCTATTCCTAGCAATCATCAAATAAGTTATTGCGTACCTGAACCCGTTAGTATATAACTAGGATCTCTTGGTGAAGAACTAACCGAAGAATCCTTAACTGAAATATGAATATCACAATAATCAATAAATCAATAAATATAGATTTCATTCTCACAATTATACACATATTATATCTATATATCACAAATAAATCAAAGAAATTTAAATAATTGAATACAAAGTTATAAATAAGCATTTAAAGGTCCTATTATATCGCAAATTGCTTAATAAATATTTAATTGCTCAAATAACAAACTTTGAAAAATTTTAGAAAATGTTTTTAAAATTCAAAAGTACAAGGGAGAGGTCGGCAGCCAAAGTCGGCAACTTTGAGCCGGTGCTCGATACTCTGAAAATCAATACTGCCAGCGCTGGCAGTGTTCAAGGGTACGCCGTCAGCCTTTTTATCCTACGCCGGCGGCCTTGAGTCGGTGTAGAATCCAAAACCCAAAATTTTCAAAAATGTCCAGAGAGGTCTAAGCCGTTCGCTTACCCAGACACGCGAGCAGCTTTGACACTTACGCCGGTGGCCTTGATTCCTAGTGGCCGGCGTACAATATGAAGGAAAGAACGCCAGCTGACTTTCCTAGCGAAAGCCGGCGGCGTAGAAACTCAGATTACCGGCGTACGTTCTGAAGAACAAACGCTGGCAAATTTTTATTGTAAAGCCGGCGGTTTAGCAAAGCGACGTTAAGAAGTTTGAACCCAACGCTGCATCTACGCCGGCGGCATTGAATTCCAAGTGCCGGCGTACGTTTTAAAAACAAGCTTAAACGAAAAACACAAATCACCTGTTTTTCTTACTTTGAAAATTCAATCCTATAACACTTTAAAACCTTCCTCAACCACCTTTCCAAGCTCATATACTAACCTCTACATACACTACTCAATCTTAACAACCTAACACAAGAAATCAACACAATTAAACACTTCAACTTCCACTTCAATCCATTCTGAATTTTCCTACACAAATCCTCTTCACATCCCCCCCTACACTTCATATCACTTCAACAATACATGCACAAACTCACACACTCATAAAACACATTCCTAGCTCATCCTAAGCATGAACAAACAATTTGGGTAACATTTAGCTCATTCCAATGAAGAATTCATACAATCACTTCAAGAAAGAAAAACAAAACAAAACAACAATCATAACTAAATCAATTCAAATATATATGGATACCTTGTCTTGAGGAAAACTTTGATTTTTAAACTTGATATTGACCTTGACTTGAGCTTGGAAATGGAATTGAAAGAGGAAGAAGAAAAGAAAGAAAGAAGAAGCAAAATTCGTATAAAATATTAGGGTTGCAAAAAGAGAGTTCAATTAAGCATAATTTGACTTTATACATATTGCAAATTTACCCTCTAAGGCATATACAACTTTAATTTGTAATTTAGGTGAATTTGAGTCTCATTTGGGCTTCATTTGGGGCAATAATGCTAACTTAATTAAAGAAATCTCTATCAACTAACCTTAAGCAAAATTAAAGTTGATTTATAAATCTAACTTAACTTAACATCTTAATGTGCAAAAGACACCATTAATAATTTTACTACACACACACATTAATACATATAAAACAAAATATTAATTTCATTATATATATATTATATATATACAAAATAATGCATTTTAGACCACTAACAACATAACCATTATAATCATTATGCTTATTCAATTCAATACTTAAGATATAAACACATGGAATTTAAATAGAATTTAAATCTAGGTCATTTCAATAACTTCCTTCCAACTCCGATGAGAGGGTGTGAATATACAACCTGTTTGGATTCCGGATTTTCAAACTTGTATTGCACATATGATTGATTGTTGCATGGCATATATTTGATAATTAAACTTGTTTGTTATTGTTTAATGTGTGGTCTGGTCAGGTTATCTCACTGAGCCCGTGGTTCGCTCACCCCCCAACAATTTTTATGCAAGATTAATACTACCAGGGATTGGGCTAAGAATGTGTGAAGAGAGCTTCTGCAACGAATTTTATTGAAGATAATAGGATATGCTAAACTTAGACTGTAAATCAGATAAATTTTATAATAAATGGAATTTGTGAGTTTGAAACCCATTTTCATCATTTGGTAGGGGATATCGATTCTCTGTGATCTTGGTCAGAAGTGGAAAATTGGATTCCATAGTTGAATTCTAATGATATTATTATAGGTAATTATGTCACGTAAATAATAAATATTAACAAATAGACAGAGTCTTGTACACTCTGACTTGCAAGATGGTTCTCATATTACGGGTGCACACGTGGTATGCTAACTTTAGATTGACTTTATTAGGCCCCCTTTTTGAGGTGTGATAATAATATTAACTAGTGATTTTAGAAATTAAAAATAATTGAGAGAATAAAAATAAAAAATCATAGTCTATTCATAATAAATATAAAACTTTATGCAGTGCCCTTGAATAGATTAGCAAATGACATGTTCATTGGCTTTGTGATTATGTAATATGACCCAAATGAAAAATAACATGTTTCACTTTGGACCCATAATCATAAGGTATCCCTTATCAGCGATTTTAATCACATTGCCCTGCATATCAATTAAGAATAGCCATTAATATTCTTTTGAAATGGCTGTTTAGTGAGTTCAACTTGGCTTATCATATGCTTAACTGTTGTTTAGCCCATCTTTGCCTTCATTATGTATGTTTTTGTTTGTATTAGGAGATTAGCTCATGCAAGAGTATGAATTCAAAGTTATGATGACTCATCTAATCAGCAAGTGTAATATACAAAAAATAAGTTATAAAAAAGGATAAAAGTGTCAATTGATATAAAATAAGAAGGTTTTATGATCAAAATTTAAATATAATTGTGCTGTGATCACATGGCAGAGACATGATTGAAAATGGAATGTGGTAGACTGTACATAGGCTTCAATGCTGTCGACGTAGGATCAAGCACTGCTGGTGTACATGTTTGTGGCTTAAGTAGCGTTGTGAATATGTTGAAAGTGAGAAATTGTGAACAAGTCTTGTGTGCTGCCAGTGTTCGTGTGTGCACCGCCTGTGTTGAAGTCTACTGCCAGTGTACATGCTAGTGTAGGCTTAAAGAGAAATCACCCGAGATAAATGGCAAATTGATACGCTACTAGTGTTGACATCTACATCGTCGGCCTTCAAGTAACGCTGCTGGCATAGAGTATAAAAACTGTCGATGTTTGTGCGCAAAAGATAAAAGATTACATGAATTTCTTTATATTTCCTTCTTTGTTTCTTCTCCACAAAGAAACCTTAAACCTAGAAATTCTCTCTGTGAGTGATCCTGACAAGCCTGGGATATTCAAAAGTTCAGATCAGGTAATCATATCACTATTCTCTTTGGGATTTTGTAGATCTATTAGTTTTCTTAGGGTTTTCTATTTGCTTTGTAGGAGAAATTAGAGGAAACTCTAGTTTTCTTGGAGATTTGGATTCTTGGGTGATCAAGACGAATTAAAGATTAAATTTTAGGTAAATTGGTAAATCTTTAACTTTTATTATATCATAGTTATATTTTCTGTTGATTTTTTAGTTTGTTTGGTGTTGAATCGTATTCTGGGGTTTTGTTAGATTGTTGAGCTGGTTGATTATGCTGGAGAATCATTGTGTTTCAATCAAGGGAAAGGTGTGGTTTTGATAGTTTTGGAGATTAAGGTTTTAGGAGAATAGGTTTATTTGATGATGTATATTATTGAAGTTGTTTTTGTTCATATTATCAGGTTTTGGTGAATTAGGGTTATGACTTGTGATTCTAAAGGAGATATGGTGATTTTGAATTTTGTTCCTTGAAATTTGATTCAGGTATGACCGAACTTGTTTGTTGTATGTGCTTGTGGGATTAGAATTGTTTCTTGTATGTGCTGTAGCTTTAGAATTCCAAATTAACCTAATTTCATATGGCTTATTAAATTATTTTGTTGATTGTGTTTGGCTGTGGTTAATAAAGATCACGCAGAGTGTGACACTAATGCTAGTAACCTGATGATCGTTGTGTGACATTGTCCCGAATAGAGTTACACCTAGATATGATTATGGTAGATTAGGTTTTTGGTAGTATGGCCGCAGGTGTATGGAAATTGCAACACTAATATATGTATATATTATCTATTTTCTATATGTTTGTTCTTTACGGAGTCATGAGTCACTCTAGATTTGAAACTAGATGCATATAATTCTGAATTGTGTTGTTTGCTGGCTAATCATAGATGATAAATTTGTTCGTTGCATTAGAAAGAGTTGCATGTGAATATATATGTTATGTGTGCATATGCATTTGTATATGGTTTGACATACTGGTCTTTTTGCTCATTTCTTTCATTTTTTAGTAGCAAGAGAAGATCAGGTGATTTATGATCCTTTTAAATATGATGTTTTTGTGGATTACAAGAAGGACAATAATGGATCCAATTTCCCTACTGATATTTAGAATACATAGCTTGGATTTAGAATAAGATGAAGACTTTATCAAACTTATATGTTCTTACGTTTTTGAAGATGTTTTAAGAGTTTCCTTTTATGTGTTAATCTTGGTTTAAGTATGGCTTTGGTTTATGTCAACAAGTTAATTCGGGAGTATTATTTATATGATAATTTGTTTAATAGGTACCTTTTATATGTGAGTATTGGAATTATATTTTTTATATAATTTGTGGATTAGTGTTCCATAACCTTGATGTGTTCTTATAAAGAGAATGACACATGACGGGTTGTAATGTTCAGAAGTTAGAGCGTTATGGTAAGAAACATGCAATTACTTCCTTATAACTGTTATGACCCTGCGTTAGTCTTTATTGAGTGTTAGTAGGTGTGCTAGTGATTTGTTTGAGTCCTACCTTAAAAGCGAAAACAATGGATGTGGCTGTATCCCTTCCAAGTGAAAAGGCATCGTTATAGAGATGTAAGATATATATAAAGCACTAGCTTTTCTTACATTTGTAATGAGAAAAATTGTTTTGGCAGTTTATTTTTAAACTTTTGATTTAGAAGTTCCTTAATCCACATATTTCAAGTTTTTAAAAAGTGTAAGTGTCCTAGACGATATCATTAGGCCTTCAAAATGCTTCTATTTGTGGACGATTAATTCATGATAATATTGTTATAAATATTAAGTTTCTCACTTCTTAAAACTTAAAAAAGGAGCCGGAAGAAGAATTCTTATGCTGAGAAAATCGATTTGTCGAAAGTATATGATAAAGTGAACTGGACTTTCTTAGAGAAAACTTAGGTCAAGGTTGTCTATAATTCTAGGTGAGTTAATTGGATGATGAATTCTGTGAAATTTGTCTCATATAATTTGATCCCGAATGGTAGGAGGACAGGAGTGGCTCTGGCCATTAGGAGGACTCCATTTCACCCTGTTCATTTCTTATAGTTTCTGATGCACTTTCCAGAATGAATATAAAAGTTTACAATGCCATTTGGAGAACGAAACCCCTAAACAATCTGAAGATTGGAACTTGGATAGTGCATCAATTTGAACTTTTGTTATTTAGTACTCCAACTTTTACAATTTATGGAGTCAACTACCTACACTTTGCACTTTTTACAATTGCCTATATGAAAATTGCGTATTTTTATAATTTACTACCTAATCTAAAGGCTATATATGACTTTAAAAGGTATATAAGTAATAAATTAATTCAGGTAATTAATTGTAAAAAATAAGTAAAATTCATATTCAGTTATTTAGTGAAATTAACATTTTCCGTTTCTTTTACATTATCCCCATCATTTTTTCATTTTCTTTGTTATTATTTTTTATATTATTATAACATTATTAAATTATATACTTTTTTTAGATATTATAATAATAAGCTAAACTAAAGAGAAAAGCAACTTATTTGTTGAGGAAAAATCAAAGCCGCGACAATGGTGGCTTGTTGGAGATGGGCGATCAGAACAATTACTGGGATGGTGGACGATGAAACCCTTCCGTCAAATTGAAGATTCGAACTTGGAAAGTGCATCAATTTGAACTTTGCTAATTTAATACTCCAACTTTTTCAATTTATGGAATCAACTACATGGTGAGCTGGAATCATTGACAAATAGGTATATGGTGGGACAAAAACTGGTCAGTAGTAGTTGTGTAATTCCAAGTCCCTATCTTAAAGAAAACAAGTCAAGAGAAAGGAGTCACAACCTTTTGTTACGAGCAACATTAGTTTTTGGGCAAATTCTATCATTTATGCCCTCAAAATGGTTTTTTTTTTCTATTTTTGAAAACTTTTGGACGTCTTATAATTTTTAGTATATATGTTCATTTTGATGTTTTATTTTTTCTTATGTTTTCTTTACATGTGTATGTTTTAGGGATGTTCTATTTTTGGCAGCTTTCGAGCTTGAATATAAATATATGCTTTAGGGCAAAGAATACATTAGTTTTATTAATAATATTATCTTGGAGCCATCTGTTGCTCAAATTTTCCCAAATATTTGAGTTATAATGCTAGTTTCAAATTTTGGATGCTTATTATTAGGGTATTCACAATATCAATAGATATAGAAGAACACATTGCAACATTCGTGTGTGAATTAATGGGACATGTTATTTTTGTTTCTTTTCATTGCATCACTACCTATATTTTGCACTTTTTACAATTAACTACATGAACTTTGCCTATTTTTATATTTTACTATCTAATCTAAATGCTATAAATGACTTTAAAAAGTTTATAGATAATAAATCAACAGTTCTAAAGTTTAAATAATTTATTGTAAAAGAAGGCAAAGGTGATATTAAGCTATTTAGTGAAATTAACATTTTGTTAATATTCCGTTTAAACGGACCTAGTTTGGAAATGCTAATTATGCTAAAGGAGATATATTAGCTATTTTCAAGCAATGTTGTCAAGATTGTGGTGTATGAAATTATAAATCTATATGCGAGCTCTGATTTTTTATGTCTAAACATTAAATAAGTTTTAGTGAAGTATTTAATTAATTATTTAGATTTTTATTTGCTAAAATTAGAGCCCAATTAGAGAAGTCCATAAGTGAGCTTTGATTTTTATATTCATCTTTTCCATTTGCTACAATTGAAGAGTTCATGGGCATGACCATACGTATGAATGTATAAAGGTCTAATTATATATAGCAAGAGCTAATTATTGTACGTTAGGCAAAGTTCCATGGCTTTATTAAGGTTTCGCAGTGGAGTAGAAAGTCGACCGATTAACAGCTTTATGGTATCTTCTCTATTCAATTTGATCCTAGTCCTCTTTAATTTTTACAAAATATCCCAAATGAGCAGAGAAATCAAAATCTGAGTCCTACTCAAACAACATTGCTCCTCGGTGATTTTAGTCGGATAATGCTGATGTCAATTTTAGTTTCTGTTAGAATAAATATCATGTAAAACTCAACTTCTTCTTTTTAAATTGTTTGATTTTCATTTGTATCTATATCTATATCTGGTTTGTTTAATCTATTTATAAATAAAAATTTTTTTTTAATTTATAACTGTTAAACAATATGTTGAAAACAATAATTTAAAAAAAAAAAAAAGCTAAAACAATCAGAAAACAGTGAATAAAATAACATAATTTACATGAAATAGGCCGCAACATTATCTTTGGAGCTGCTGCTGCGATACATTTCCTTGCAGGCTGTGAAAGTGGAACAAAAACTCCAAAATTTTTATACCACTGATTGCATGAGATACAGAATATGAAAGGAAAAAACAGAAAAGAAAAGGGGGGGAAAAAAAAGAGAAGCCATGAGAGGAAACAATAAGCAGCAGACTAGCACAAGCTCTACTGAAGCTAACGCAATGGCAACTGGTTTTCATGCTCCTGATGGGTGCCGCCACTCGTCAATGAACGCCAACCGATCCGGTTTCCAGCTCGGGAATCTCTCTTCCATCCAGGAGTTCTATTATTTTCTCTGCTCTTCCATAAAGAATAAGAACGCGCCTTGCAGTTTCGTCCATGTTCTATAGTGCTTTGAGAACATTCCTTTAGAATTGAATTCTTCAAATTGGTGAGACAAGCTCCCAAAATGTCGCATATTCTAGATGATAACATCTCGAACAGAGCGTCCGTCGTTTGGTACTGACTGTTTCCCTGCTGACATAAGAAAAACAGTTTCGCATACTCTGTGCAAGCAATATGAAGCCACAGCCTGTATTGGCCAAAGTGAAGTGTTTTCTTGCGAAGGGTCAATTGCTTCAAAGTTACTTTTTGCTGAATCAGCGATAAATCTGAGAATGTCCATGGGGTTGTTTTTGGAAGCAAGTTTCTTCAGATCTATGTCCGACCGACTGCCATGGATGTCTAAATCCCCAGACACTAAAAGCAGCCTTCCTTTTGTTCTTAAAATTGACGTTGTCATTCAGGTTCTCTTCAATTATCTTGACAAACACAAGTCCTTCTCGACAGCTTTAATCAGCTTGTTTACTTTACATGGATTAATGTCGGGGAGCAAAACTGCAAAGCTTGTTAGGGTTACCACTGAAAGACTCCAACAATTGGGAGGAGGTTGCCTAATATCAAAATGCGTGACTTGATTACGTCAAATAAGAAAACTCCTGCAAAACTAGGTGAACTACTAGTCTTTAGAAAATCTAGGAGGTAAGTCGGCTCCTCCCTCTTCCCTTCCTCATATATGTGCTGGTAGGTTTTAAGTAGATGTCAACAAGAAGTCAATTATTTCTTCCTCACCCATGAGATACAAAACATATTGTTTGAGTTGCCTTGGGTCGGTTAAAGAAAGAGAATTGGAGCGGGAATAGGGGTTATTTCGATTGATACGGCGGAAGATGCACCTTTCTAAAACCCATAATGCACACCACAAATATGTATACATTGCTAAACCCATTGCTTTAATCAGACGAACCATGGTTGATTGTATCGCAATCAAAATATTGCAGAAACTTTTTTTGCATGATGAACCAATTTCCGGCACTTCTTATCGTGAAAATAAATAAAGAAGGGTCTTTCTCTTATCTCAATCAGCAGTTGGATCCAATATCTTTCCACATTCCTTATCTTTCTGTATGCTGTTCGAATGCTTTCATGTCTTGGAGGACTCCGGCCCTTTTGAGATAGTACAAAAAATCCCACTGTAATAGCAAGAATTTGAGCAGCAAAGACCAGTGAAGTTGACCATTCGTAATCGCTCTCAACATCACAGAAAGAACCATATACTATTGGATTAGATGATAGTGGAGATTTGGACATATAAGAAAGAAAAATGGTGTAGCCAAAAATTGGTAGATTGAACAATAGACATAAACGGCCGTACTACATAGATTTGACCGTTGCAATACAAAACGAGGCGAACCAGTATGAGACATGACAGAAAACTTCACCAGATATTCCTCAAGTTTCTATTAGCCCTGGTCGCACGATTTTCATTTTCAAACTCATCCATAGCTTGCTGTTGCTTACAATTATACATGACTCCCAATTCATTTTTAATAGATGCAAGTGCAATGGTAGTACAGAACGAGAGCATCAAGAGATACATCATAGTAGCAATAAAAAAAATGTGAAATCGTATGAATGCATAAATGACACCAGTATTTATCTGTATGCAAAGATTAACAACCGATGTGATTATAAGAATGACAAAAGCTATCAAGTTAGCGATCATGTCGGCATCTTCCATATTTCCTAGTGAGGGAATGAAGTGACACATTGAAAACCAGATAAGGGCAGACGTACTCAATTTGGCTAGTTGATCTGTTCTTCGAGGCATTGGCGTATTCAAATCAACCGAGAGTTTAATCGCTACTGCTAATACAGTAAGTGTAGAGGCATTTAATGCGAAGTACCTGGATGAAGCCCAAGTTTGCTTCCGCCGAAGTACACTGATAACATCCATTAATAATAGAATACTACAACACAGAGAAGCAGCAGCAATGTAGAGACCGATCCATGGCATAGGCTTGCTATAATTTGAGTCAAGATATTTACTGGTGCAGTTAAACATGATTAAATTGCTTCACGTCGAAGTTCAATCTATAACTATGATATGTGAAGCTCTTGTGCGTATTTCTGATTGGATGCTGCTCAATTTATAAACTTCAGCGAGGCACTGAAGACTTCTCTAAACTAGTGAATTTGTGACAAACATTGAACATCGCGACAAGACATTTTTAATCACTATTCCATGTGACTTCACGATTTTAAATTTATTTTTTCTATATGTCCAATAAAAGGTTCAAATTGCTTATTTGTAGGCTTATATATAAAATTAAATGTCTCACCTAATAATACAAATTTATTGTCTCGTACTTCTACTTCTTTTTTTTTTGCCAGTGTCTCATACTTCTACTTGTTACCCATAAATCAAAGAGATATAAATATTTTTAAAACTAATGCCAACACACTGCTCGAGTAAAAATCACAAACTCCAACTTCAGCCTAAAAAGAAGGTGCTTGGCTTAACGAAGAGATTTATAATGATATTAGCTGCTTGCTCATTTGAGCCATAAAATTTTAGCACAATTTTTCTACAAGTACCAACCTCTAGATCAAGTGATATTGCACATTATTGTGATTAGTTCTGCTATGAAACAAAAAATCCTTTGCCATTTGAAATTGTGGACCTATTATATCAAAATATCTCTCTAACTTCATTTTGCTCATAATGACAATCGACAAGTGGTTTTTTATCGCCATAATGCTTGCCATACTGTAGAAGTTGTTGCAGCATAATTTGCTTCGATTATAAAGCTACCGCTTCTTGTTTCTTTGAACTTCAGGTCACTGATCCAATATTTAAACCATTACTAGAAGCACTCCTGCGATTATCTAAATATCCTTCAGACAATGTCTGTAAAACGAACTAATTTAAAATTTTGCACTTTAGAATACTCAAATTCATTGTTATAGCCATAAAAGAAGAATCCTTTTCGCTCCACCAAAGTATTGCCTTGTATAACTATTCATAAATCTAGACATAATATTAAAAGAGAAAGCAATGTTAGGTCTAGTAGGTGTTAGATACTTTAAATCAATAACTAAACTTCTAAACTTTCCTGGATTCACCTTTTCACTCCATAATTTGTCATATTGAATCTCTTCAAATGTCTATAGCATACGTTTGACACTCAAAATTTCCATCTTTATCTTGTATCCCTTTAGGTTTCAAAAAATATTGTAACAATTCAAAATTATCGTCTCTAAATTTTTCAAGATGCGGTACATCAAATCATCAATGAATATTCTAAAGAATCTATATAAATCAAACTAATATAGGACAAACTAGTATGAAATCTACCTCACCTTGTCACTTTTAAGTAAAGATTTGCCTTATTATCACTTCTTGTAAATCCAATAATTTGAAAGAAGGAATCAATTTTACTATACATACTTCAAGCCATGAAGGGCTGCCCCCGCCGGGGGCCAACGGTCATATAGACTTTATTTTCATTAACGTTGTGGCAAACATTGAACATCGCGACAGGGCATTTTTAATCACTATTCCATGTGACTTCACGATTTAAATTTAGCTTTAGGATATCGTGTACCATTTTACAGCTCAACAAGTAGTAATTTATATATAAGCTTAGTAATTCGCGAATTTCACGCTTTGGCATATAAGGAGTCTGTGGTGAATATCCCATCAAACCTAGTACAAATTAATATAAAAAAACATGTACGTGAAAGTTAACTTTGAACACTTTAATAGATTAATTTCACCTAGTACTTGTAAAAGTCCATTATTAAATAGCACATGAACGACTTGGCAAAAAAAAAAAAAAAAGGCACATGGAACTGAACGTGAGCGATTACCTTTCCCCGTTAGCTAGAAGGTAGCTGAAAAATATAATTAACAATGACTTGAGTGGAAAAATTTTTATCCCTAACCATGCGCTCTTGTCGTGATGTTCATGTTTAATTAGATGCAAAATTTGCCTTACAAAGTCATTATGTTTTTTTTTTTTTTCACCTCTATTTTTTTCATGACTTGTTATCTCGAAAGAATATTTGAAAAACTTGACTTGCCATACTTCCACCATTTACGAAGACTACATAAATTTTATCAACATAAATTATTTTATTAATATAAAATATGCAGATATGAAATGTTAAATTTATACTTTGGCCTTTAGATTCTTTAATCATGTGGAATCAACATTAGTTTCTTATTAATTTTGGTGGTGGGAAAATCAAATTCGGAGTTTTAGTGTGACGTTATAAATCATAGTATTCTATGTCCCCTATTAATTATCATAGAGAGTAATAAAAAGTTTAAAATTACACATGCTAAGGCTTTTAACTCTGACCTTGCATAATCTTATAGCTTACGCAGTCCAATGAATTCAAATAAACATCCCCAATTTCATGTTACAAGAGTAACTAGGGAAATAAAATAAAGGTTAATTAAAAAAGTTAATTTCGATTTTTTCGTATTCTTTTTACTCTATTTACCTATTTCAATAACAATGTAACTATCACGACCCAATTAGAGGCCTAGTAGGATTATCCTCAAGTAATCATACCACGTGTGCACCCGTAATATGAGATTTATCTTGCAAGTTAGATATTATAAGACTCTATTAATTGATTACCTCTTCATGACACTTATTCATGACTAAGATACACGATTTGCCACAGATTACTAGAATCGTAGAGAATCGGTATCCCTACCAAATAATAAAAATTAGATTCGAACTTATATATCAAAAGACTTATATGATGATATAATTTGTCTATTACATAATATTAGTTTCTCAAACGTGTAGACCTAACTTTTCTATTTTCAAGATGTCCACTGAAGATGTGTACTCCACACATTCCTAGCCCAGTCACAATAAGTACTAATTCTGCACAAAAACTGTTGGAGTATGAGTAAACCACGGCTCAATAAAATAATTAGACCAAACCATACATCAAGTAATAACAAGCAAGTAAAATTAATATGCATTTGCAATGTGACAATAAACCATATTCATAGGTACAAGCCTAGACGACTTGAATCCAAATAGGATGGAGATTTATGCCCTCTCATCATGGTTGAAGGAACCAAGTACAATGAAACACAGTACTCAAGAGATTCAGAGAACCGAGGAAAATCAATACCACACTTTCTCATAACTAAGCTAAAAAAAATTTTATTTTTCGCCTTGAAACAATGAAACTCCACAGCAGAGAGAGAGAACCAAGGAAAATCGATATCACTCTTTTACATAAAAACAACTTTAAAACATTTTATATCAAAACTTGGAACAAAAAAACTCTATTAAGTATTAAACATTTTATGTCGATACCATGGGCAGCGTTTCTTTAGATAGCTGTATAGTTCTTGTGGAATCGAATAGAACAAAGATGCACTTACGTAGAACTAGGAAAATGTCATATAGAAAAACCAACTGCATTACCATAGAATCGAAATGCTAATATGTAGCAGGACTCTCTCTTCTTTATGTGACAAATGCAAATTGTGCAATGCGTGATTAGTTAAATATATAATCAAATACTATTAAGTCATGTTCTTATATGGCCATACAATTCACAGACAGACATCAGCATGCTTCATACATCAATTATCATACAAAGTAATTATCACTTTCAGCATTGTATGTTGACAACCAAACATACACTAAGTAGCACACGATATACTCGACTCCACATGCATAACAGTTTTAATATATTATTACATATGTAATTATACTACAAGCATAACCAATGTGATAAGATTAAAGTTACTCAATTGTTCATACTTGCTAATTGTCGTAGTATTATATGGGAAAATCCAAAGTCTGATCTGTGTTCCCTAGGAATCAAGATAACATATATCCATTGCTATACTATTATTTGCATAATAATCCCACTTATACCTTTTGTGTTCTAAACTCAAGTTTTATTGTTTTTAATCTATTTTATTTGTTTGAATATGGGTTTTAATTCTTATAAGAGGGTTGAGTTATAAAATTTGCATAAACATGCTTTTCATAAGAAAAGTGCCTTAAATGATTCCAAATATCAGTTTTAATAGTGTAATCTTAATCTAAGCCTATTGTACTCATTTTAAATATGATTTTAGCATATAAATATGCATTGGAAAGCTTATTAAACGTAGTTATTAGTTTTCTAGTTTATTCTTTTGTTTTGCGTATTTTTTCTTATATGGCTCTATGGATCCAAAAGGTATCACTATGATATCTATTATTCTAGTTTTATATTTTGAATCTCTTTCTAAGTTCAATTGCTTGTTTTATGAACATTTCATTAAGTTTTAGTGAATAAACTCTATTTAAGTCTCTTAACTTATACTTAATCGACCCTTATATTGAAATTTATTTTCATTGATCTTATTTTAAGTAAATTAACTTTAAGTAACTGGGTGTTATTAATCAGTATACCCATAACTTCTATTAGTTTAAATCTTTAATTTTAATATACTACATGTGTTGAAACCTATATAGGAGTTTTACGAGTATACTATAATTTTAGTCTCTTTATCATTATCTATACCATCCTATTAGCTAATTGGTACTTGTTTTTCTTGAGTTTTGTTTTAGGAATTTCAGTGTAGCTATATGGGTTGAAACATATATATGTCCATATAGGTATATTCTTGAGTTTATTAATTAGACTCAAGATTATATTATCATCTACTCAAGTGATACTTGAATTTTTTTAAGTTTTAGGACTAATACCTTTTATTTTATACATTATCCGACACTTATATTTTCATTTAAGATCATATATTTTAGTTTATTTACATTTTCTACCTTCTTATATCTTCAATAAGTTAAATATACATGTTTCATTAAACTTAAGCTTGAGTTCTTCTCATAACTACGTAGGGCCAAAATTTCCATATAGAGTCCTAGGATTTGTAAGCTTTAAATTCCCATGCCATATTCATTTCTACTCACGGTACATATTCTCTACACTTTAAACTACTTAGTTTAAACATGGAATAAGTTTTCACTTATCATGACCAAATTCTCATAACTTTTCATATAATAATCAAATGATCAATATTATTTCATATATCATGTTCTATGTTGACATTACTTATGGTGATCTAAGTTTCTTAAATGAAGATATATGGATTGTATGTATTCTTTTATAGGGCCAAAACCCTCTTTACGCATCAAAGTGTTTATAGATTTTGTGAAGTGGTCATTTCAATTTTCATGAATTATATTACATGCTTTCAGTACTCAATATAGGTTAGGTTTTGTTTTAGATAGCTCATGACATGCTTGATCTTTGAACATGGCCGAAACTTATAGCTTTAGGGTTTGATATGCTCTTGAATATTATTTTTAATACTCTCTAGTATACTTGTCATATGCCTAGTAAGATAGAAATTGCTTTGTTCAAGAAAATGATATAAGTACTATTAGTTAAAAGGAAGAACCAAGATTTTTAATGACCCTAAATAAAAAATTATCCTAATTTTCTGTTGAAATATATAGTTGAACATAATTTAGACATGACATAGAGTAAAGACTACCTTGATTTAGTGAAGTATGAAGTTGGTACTTGACTACTACTATGGTGGCTGAAACCCTATCACAAAGTATATGATAAAATAAGTTTGATCCTATTAGAATCTAACTTGAATTAGATAGTTCTTTACCTTAGTCTCTTGATCCTTCAAGTAGAAATCACTAGGATTATTTCTAGGATTTTAAAGTAGTTATGTGACTGATATAGTAATGGCTTTCTCTAAGGCTGTTGTTTTAGTTTTCATGAATGAAAGAAGTGCTTGATGTTGAGATTTGTTGAAAAGTGTTATGGGGGTTATAGTTACAAAGGTTCCGTGGTGGGGTTTGATCTTAAAACCTTGATTTTCATTTCATCTTGTCTATTTAAGGTAGCTTAAGAAAGTGTTTGAGGTTGATTGTTGTTGTGTTGTTTGATGAAGGAATTTACGGCATCAAGGGGTTCTTATGGTTTCTATTTGTCTTTTTGCTCATAGAAGGGCATTAAATGAGAAGATACTAAGAATATATTATAAGATTGAATGATGTTGATGTTTAAGAAGTATATGCAATGGAACTCACAGCATAAGGAAGATTTTTTAGGGTTTTCTTATGAAAATGATATTCCTACAATATTCACAAGAGGCATAAATGAGGTCATATTTGAAATATTGGCTAATGTTGATGTTTTTTTTTTTTTTTTTTTTTTGTTGATGCATGAAGAACTCACGACAATTTAAAGGTTTTTATTGATCATGACCCTTCAATCTGTCTTCCATTCATCACTTGACTTAATTAAAGGAAATGAATTTGATTAAATGAAAACTAAATGTTTGTTTGTATATGGGGGTGGAATCCACAGTTCAAAGGGGTTCAAGAAGAAATGGATGTGGTCCCCCAGCTCAATTTGAACACATGAAACTTATGGTGGCTACGCCAAGACAAGAAGGTTTGCATAAGGCTTATGTCATGCTTGTTTCATGTAAATTTTAGATGATAAGTTGAAGTGATGCAATTCCTCTTCATGCATAAATTGAATTCATGGTAAGGAAGGCTTGATAAGGCTAATTGTTTGCATCAAATAATCTCCTTAATGAATTAGACAATAGGTCCCTTTCATGAACTAGAGATAAGGAGAGATAAGATAATGAAAATGACATTTCTCTTCCTATACAAGCAACGTGGTGTATATTTCACCTCCCACAAGACTTTAAGATTTGGTTCATGAAGTTTCGTAAAAAGAGGACATCTTATGTGATGAAATTTCAAGAGTTCTTAGTAAATATAAGTCAATATCTAAGCTATCGCATAGATTATTAGGCTATGCACATGTAATAAATTTAGCTATCTTAAGAAAATAACTTTTAAATTATGTTTAATGGTTCTACCTTTTTCTTAGATAAGTGTTGAGTTGAAATCTTGAATTTAAAAGTTATGTGATTGAATATTTTTAGACTTTTCTCTTATGCAATTAAGTTTTTCGGGCCTAGGAATAATGCAAGATACTATACTCAAAAGATTCAAAAAATTCTGTAGTTCTCAACTAAGTATTTATAATTTTATTTGAGTCTATATTTGTAGATAATCATCTACTTTTGGTTATTTCGCATATCATAACTTAAAAATTTAATTTTACTTGTGATACCCCTCTAAAATAGATAATGGAACTTTAATCATAAATATGCATTTTGGTGTAATGGCTTTGAGTTCATCGGAACTTTAAAGTTAAACGTGCTCTGTGCAGAGTAATCCCATGATGAATGACTCCTTGGAAAGTATTGGCACCAAAAGAACAAAACCATGTGGCATGTGCCTAAAGTAGACAATACCTCAGTAAGCGGAGTTCTAGGGCGTTACAAGTGGTATTAGAGCAGTTTGCCAGTCAAAAGTGGACGGATGTGTCCTCACTGCTTGGTATGGCTCTAGACCTATGTAATAAAACTGACGAAGACATCAATTTTAATACGTAGAGGAGTATTTGATACCTCTCAAGAATAGATGGTGGAACTCTAATCATAGAGGTGCCTTTTTGTATAATGGTTTTGAGTTCATCGGCACTCTAAAGTTAAGTGTGCTCTATGCAGAGTAATCCCATGATGGATGACCCCTGGGGAAGCGTTGGCACCAAAAGAACAAAATCATGCGATATATGGCCCAAGCGGACAATACCTCAGTAGGAGGAGTTCCAGGGTGTTAAAGGTTTCGTGTTTTTATTTAGCGAGTTATTAACATTTATGTATAATCTTGTCTTTGGTATCTTCTCCTAGTTACAAAATTTTCTTTCATATCTCATAGAACATATGTGAGAAAATTCTTTACATGCTTTAGTTCATGATATTCATATTATTATCTATTATGTGAATTTTAACTTTTAATTATTGAACTTAAAGAGGGAAAATCTTGGGCATTACAATAAAAATAGCTTCATGATGAAATAGACAAACTATGATGATTGATAAATTTTCTTTTAACTTAGGAGTTCCTACATGGTTTTATAAAGACAATTATGGAGAATTGTCATATAGAAATTTATCTAGTGATCATAAGACAGACGACTTAATAACATGTTGGATATTAATGAGTATGTGTACATATTTATTTGATTATTTTGAATCAATATCTTCTAAATTAGTTCTAAAGCTTTTAATTTATTTACAAGACATTCCCCGATAGAAAACTAAAGTTTTAAGATTATGAGTTTGAGAATATTAAGACTTTTAGTATGCAATTTAGTTTATAGGCTCGAAAGACTAAATTATTAAGAGAAAATTTTATTTTATTTTTTTATTGTATAACTCATGTAATTATCTCTAAGGTTAAGGACATTTTAGTCATTTACTTAAACAGGTTAGAGACATTTAAGTCATTTCTAAAGAATGGAAATATCTAGATTTGGAGAAAAGGTTATTTTTTGTCCTTTTAACTTGATGGAGTTCTCTAGAATTTTGGGATTCCAGTGTGTGGGCTAACAATTATGGTCTTATGCTTATATCATGCTTACATCATGCCTATATCATGCTTGCATCATGCCCACATCATGCTTGCATCATGCCCACATCTTGCTTTCATTTTGATATTATGCTTACACCATTGATGATGAAAATTTTATCATATAGTTCGGTAGAATTTTCTAGGTCTTAGAAGGGTATTTTTATCTTCTCACTTGTACGATTTGAGTTTCCTTCCTTAACTGCTTAGTTAGAGTTTTAAGCTTTATAGGCTCAGAACATTCTATCATTAATGTTTGTGGAATTAAAATTTTTGTCTGG
Source organism: Combretum micranthum (assembly GCA_024138025.1). Taxonomy (NCBI): domain Eukaryota; kingdom Viridiplantae; phylum Streptophyta; class Magnoliopsida; order Myrtales; family Combretaceae; genus Combretum; species Combretum micranthum. The sequence goes on from JAMXBD010000589.1 coordinate 452,726, forward strand.
GGTCTAGATTTATAGATATTGATTTTTTTTTTATCCTATCACGTATTTTTAAACCTTACCAATTCATTTCTAATTTATCATTCTCTAACCAACTACAAGAAAACAGGCCATTAGAGACAAAAAATCTATGACGGAAATTAGAAAATATAGTTATAATTTTAGAAATAAAATCTGCGACGATGGTTTTTGTGACGGAAATTTACGTTTAGAGACAGAATTTTTGTCTCTAAAGCCTAGTTTTCTTGTAGTAAATATACTTTAAAAATTAATCATTTCATTCGACACTTGAAATCCTGTGCTATTGATGAGTGTCGAGTGAGTTATGGGCTCGTGTTACAAAATCTTATCTTTTACTCCTAAAAATTATCTATCTTGAATATTGATAATAGTAATGTTCTAGTACTGGTTTAGGTTTAAAATACTAGAAATTTCTCAATAGCAATCATATCGTCATCTTAACATGTGTAGAATTGTTTTATTATTATTAAATTTAAGATAGAAAAATCTTGGGGTTTATTGTAATAATCAATTTATTATTGATTGTCCAATGGAAGTTATGTTGGAATATTATTGGTAACAGTTCTATTCTCTATCCATAATAAAATTATTCACTTTAATATTTTTAAATTACGAGAAAATTGGAAGTTATCTTTGCGACTTTCCGCAAAGTTCTTAAAATTCTATGTTATAGTTTTTGTAATTATTATATTCATATTGTGCAAAATTAAAGGGTTTGAAGTAACACAATCGTTTTCCACATCATTTTTTTTTCTTTTTCTCTATCTCTATATCTACAATATCATTTTCATTTAGATATACAACATTAGCTCCATCACCATCACCACAAAAGAAGAGCCAAAAAATGAAAGGGACATGGCAAGTCTAATGGGCTTTTGATTCTAGCCTTTTATATAATTCAAAAAAGAACAACACATGCACAAAGTTATTATATGGGTAGCCTCCGGGCATCACTTTCTTACATGCAGATGTTTGTTAGCAAATAAAGAATTGGATGCTTAAAAGCCAAAATATAAGCGTCTTAAATGATGGGGCGTACGTTACCTAAAGATGGGAATTTATTACATGATAATAGGGACTAAATTTAAAATTAATGGTAAAACAATGAGATTTTTTAAAAAATATTTTTTATTTACTTTTTCTATATGTCCAATCAAAGGTTCAAATTGCTTATTTGTAGGCTTATATATAAAATTAATGCCTCACCTAATAATACAAATTTATTGTCTCATACTTCTACTTTTTTTTTTTTTTTTGGCCACTGTCTTGTACTTCTACTTGTTACCCATAAATCAAAGAGATATAAATATTTTCAAAACTCATGCCAACACACTACTCGAGTCAAAATCACAAACTCCACCTTCAGCCTAAAAAGATGTGCTTGGCTTAACAAAGAATTTGTAATGATATTAGCTGCTTGCTCATTTGTGCCATAAAATTTTACACAATTTTTCTACAGGTACCAATCTCTAGATCAAGTGATATTGCACATTATTGTGCTTAGTTTTGCTATGAAACAAAAATTCCTTTGCCATTTGAAATTGTGGACCTATTATATCAAAATATCTCTCTAACTTCGTTTTGCTCATAATGACAATCGATAAGTGGTTTTTTTATAGCCATAATGCTTTCCCTACTGTAGAAATTGTTGCAGCATAATTTGCTCTGATTATAAAGCTACCGCTTCTTGTTTCTTCGAACTTCAGGTCACTGATCCAATATTTAAACCATTACTAGAAGTACTCTTGCGATCATCTAAATATCCTTCAAACAATGTCTATAAAACGAGCTAATTTAAAATTGTGCACTTTAGAATACTCAAATTCATTGTTATAGCCATAAAAGAAGAATCCTTTTGCTCAACCAAAGTATTGCCTTGTATAATTATTCATAAATCTAGACATAATATTAAAAGAGAATGCAATGTTAGGTCTAGTAGGTGTTAGGTACTTTAAATCAATAACTAAACTTCTAAACTTTCCTGGATTCACCTTTTCACTCCATAATTTGTCATATGGAATCTTTAAAATATCTATAGCATACGTTTGACCCAAAATTTCCATCTTTATCTTGTATCGCTTCAGGTTTCAAAAGATATTGTAACAATTCAAAATTATCGTCTCTAAATTTTTCATGATGCGGTACATCAAATCATCAATGAATATTCTAAAGAATCTATATAAATCGTACTAATATAAGATAAACTAGTATGGAATCTCCCTCACCTTGTCGCTTTTAAGTAAAGATTTGCCTTATTATCACTTCTTGTAAATCAATAGTTTGAAAGAAGGAATCAATTTTACTACAAACACTTCAACCATGAAGAGCTCCCCCTCCCCCCGTGGGGGCCAACAGACCTATAGACTTTATTTTCATTACCATTGATAATAAATTCTTGACGATGCGAAACACAAGCCTCCTCTTCTAATCACCAGTCAAAACGAAGGATTTCACATCAAATCGAATAATGTACAATTGCAATTGAGTAGTTAAAGTCGAAATAAGTAACAAATTTTTAAAGCGAGCAACAAGAGAAAAAGGTCTCGTCAAAATCCGTATCTTGCTGTTGTGAGCATCGCTTAGCCACATGTTGAGATTTGTACTTTTGAATGGATCAATCAATATTGTATTTTCTCAAAACACCCACTTAGCTCCTATAAGATTTTTCCTTGGGGACATCAACTAACTCCTATTCTAAATTTTTCTCAATGGTCTGTATCTCTTCTTTAATGGTAATTTGCCATTCTAGTTATTTCACCGATTCCACAAAACAGTTAGATTAGAAACATACAAAGCAATCTTGCATGAATATATATTTCTTTGAAGAATTTATATTTTCTTTGTGGTGCTTATTTGAGGGGCCAGATGATGAAGCATTCCAACTTAGTGGACTTGTAGGTAATGGTGTTGTGTTTTTATTTGCTCATCTAGAAGAATTCAAGTAGGAGTAACTTCCATTTTATTACTCTATTTGCAACCGGTCTCATCAATAAATACAATATTGCAACTTGCCATCACTTTGCCACTCAAGGATTAGATAAAGGATATGCTAGTGATTGAGGATTATAACTAATTTAAATGCATTTCTTAAACTTTTCATCAAAATTCGAATGAAAATTACTTAGAGCATATGTTATATACAACTAAATATATATTAAATTAAAAAAATGAAATTTAATTACATAAATATTCAAATAAATAAGTCAACATATAAATAGAAAATGAAAATAATTTAAAACATCTTAAATAAATTTTAATTAAATTATTTACAGATTGTTAAAGAATTGTATTATACATTTAATTACATAAATTTTTGAATTAAAAATGACATGTATCTATGAGAGCATCTTTATCCTAAGTATCTGGTGGAAATTTCAAGGAATATGGGTGATATGGTAGTTGCTTGTATAATAAAGAGGGTTGCTCAACCAAAGTTGCTTGGGCAAATAATCATCTCACTCTTTTTGTCCATTGGTTCTTCACATTTATTTAATCTTTTCAAAAAGTAATAATCTTACTCCTCATTCCATTGGCCCTTCTACACTTATTCAATATTTACCAAAAAAAAAAAAAAAACTATAAACATTATTTTAATGTAATAAAATAAGATGAGCCTTGTAAAAGTTAAAAAAAATAGATAAGTAATTTGAACCATAAATAAAATAGAGAGTTGTTTAGGAGGGAGAGTTTATTTAGACATGACATTTTAAGCAACTCTTACGCATATAAGGGATAATGATGTTCTAAGCTATTCAATGGGCTAATTAGATATGATAGAAACAAAATAAAACTCCCATTAAATGTTATATATCCTGAACTTTTTATCCTATAATGTTATAAATTCGTCATCCATTCCGACATATACAGTTATTGAAATATCCTAAACTACTTAAGCTTAATTAATTTGTGTATATGTTTTGCTTGTTGGTCTATGAAATTACTTGAAGATAGTTAGTTGATAAAAAATATATATGTTAGTGTATCTAGACGTTAGGACAAAATCAAATTATTAATCTCAAATTGTTTATTCACTTACATTGTTTTAAATTAATCAATTAGATTTAATTTTTTAAGTTTCTAAAGTTAGGGAAACCTCTTTAATAAATAAAATCTTAATACTAGTTAGCTAAGTTTTGTGCCAAATTTGATTTCTTAAATTCTAAGAAGAAGCCCATTCTTTGCAAAGAAAACCCAAGCCCCTTAAACTAAAACAAGTCCACGAGCCAAGCCTTTTTCTTTTCTTCTTAAGATACCCCAAAAGTCAAAGCTTGCTTTACCAAATATTAAAGAATAATTATCACATTTAAACTTTGTAAAAATCAACTAAAATAGACCCTTACTAGATGCCATTTCCTAATAAAAATACTCCAACAATTTTGATCAAATTTTCTTTCACAACTTATCCAAATCACCTTCAAGACTTCATTCTCAAATCAAAGTTAATTAAGGTAAAGTGTTGTTTACTTTTCTAAGTATTTATTCACTTGTTTCTTCTATAAAGATAATCTCTCTATAAATGAGTTTTTATTGAATTGAAGATAGAGTTAGTGAACTAAGTTGATCTTTAGGTTAAGATGAACCTCTAGAACTTATAAAGATAGAGAAATGAAAGTTGTCTAGTTTTTTTGGTAGATAAGTAAGTTTGCATGGTTTATGTGATGCTTTAACAGTGAAAATGAAGTTATGGATGTTGTTGATTTGATTGTATATGTATGTATAGTGAGAGTAAATGAACTTTTTGATGCTTAATATTAAGTTTAAATGTTGAAGTTTAAGTGTTTTATCTAAAGGATAACCAATTACTTGAGTTACAAAAAGTAGAAATTTGAACTAAAGAAGATAGGATGGTTTCCTTGTGCATCATGAGCGTGATAAAGGTTGTTATGCTTTTTGGAGGAATGTTTTTGAACGGTAATGAGCATGATACGACCCATAATAGCCAATCACAGCCATGATGGATGATGCGATCCTCTCTAATCCTATCATTACCCTCAATCACGAATGTGATTGTTCCCATGATGAGGGTAATGGCTGTGATGGATCCCTTGCTCTTTATTAAAATAAAATAAAATAGGAATAAAGGAATGAGTTATATGGATGTATCTATAAATATACTAAGTTATGTTTTGACATGGGTTTTTATTTAAGTTTGATGATTGATAGAGGACTTAACATTTAATTATGGTTTGATATTAAGCCTTGTATGAAATGATTTCCTTTTAATAGATTTCTCTACTTTGTTGTGTTTATCTTCAAATCCTTTGCAAGACATTAGTTCATCTAGGTATGCAGTGACTTGATTGTTCGTTGCTAGGTAGGCATTGCTAAAACAACCATAAATAAAGATAGCCTAAAAAGTGTTTAAATTACTTATGCTTATGTTGTTTAATTTGGTATGAGGAGAGACAACCTTGCTAGGAGCCGTGCACGGTAGTTAGGCACTTAGGCCATCTCCTTGTCATAATGCAATGACAATCCATAAATATCTCAGCGAATAGTCGATAGGGGTAACAATATTAGTATGATGTTTGCTTATGCTTAAAAAAATGATTTGGTTCACATTTATGGACTGGTTAAACTAGATGATATTATAAATAATAAGTAAAGATAAAAAATGCTATGAATCCTAGATGAAACTATTACCTTTGAAGATGTTCCCATATGTGATAAGCATTCAAACTACTTGTATCAACCTCTTGAGCAGCTATTGTTACTCAGGAACCCTAGTTTCCCAATGGTTTGTTATTGGTGTTTGAATATTCTAATGTTGATTTGATACCTAATTATTGAAATATATTAATGGTTGTTACATCACATTAGACTAAGAGTGTATGCCACTTTGTATTTGTTTGTGTTGCTATGTATTGGGCTTCGACTCACATTTTCTATTACAAGTGTTGACGAAGATGACTTTTATGATCAAATGGGTTATGGCATGGATTTCTAACAGTTTCTTGACGAATGGGATGATTGTGAAACATGGCTTTAAGATGTTAGGTGTTTGTAATAGACTTAGTGAAACCTTTCCAACATGATGTAACTTTTGTTAAAGGCTTATTCATAAGCCTATGGGTTGTAATCTAAAGCATTAAGTTATCTTTTATGTTTAAGAAAACAAGAACCTTGTAATCTTTTGAAGTATCGGCCTGATTGGTACTATTGATGTAACATATGTGATGATCTACTCTTAATGAGTAGCCTTTGTAATTTTTTTTAGCATGTTTAAGCAAATAGTCAACATGAACATTGCTTTTATGGATAACCTTCCGTGTAACACTTAGGTATTACATATGGTTAGGCTAGGTGCTTGGACTTAGGTTCAAGGCATGACAGTTCCTTAAATGTATTAGAGCTAACGTTTATGTGACTTTTTGCCTAAATATGATAGATTAAGATATGACATAACCTTAGATGCGGTGAGTTGAGTATGGAAAAATATAGGATCTTACTTAATGATGTGCTTTCTTTTTTTTTTTTTTTTTCATTTTTCATATTGAATAATGCACGATTTGCTATATATGTTATGAATGTGTTATGTGTTTTATATCAAAGATAGATAGGTCTCGTAGAGAAACTATACAACAACTAGAATGGGAGAATATGCCACCTCTACCTCATCAATCATCTGCTCCAAATCCTTCTCCTGCTTGAGCTTCCACATCTTAGATACCACAATCTCCACAAATGCTATAGTTTTTTCCAATGCCAGAAGTTCTATGGGAGATACAACTACAATGTGCACTATGTTTAGAGATATGTTTCTATTATGTAGTAGTATCAACAACAATAATAGTTTATGAAACAATATGCTTCATAAGCTGTCAGACAAGGAGATAATGTGCAAGCTAGTGAAAGAGGTGAACAAGTGAAATTGCATGACTTCATGAGACTATTGCTTGATTTTAAAGGAACGGTTTCTGACCTAACTATTGCTAAAAGTTAGATAGAAGAACTAGAGAATGCTTTTGCTGCATGTGAAATTCCTGAAGATAGGAAAGTTAACCTGGACATATAATGTTAAAACATGAAGCTTACAACTGATGGAGAATAGCAAGTGAAAATTGCTAAGACTTGTTACTTGGGTAAGATTTAAAGATGCATTCTTCATGCAATATATCCTATTGTAGTTAGAGAGCAAATGATCTTTAACTGGCAAAGTCTACGTCAAGGCAGTAAGACTATTGAGGAGTATCGTACTCAATTTTGTAGGTTATTACGATTCACAGGCAAGGGTTATCATGATGAGCAAATGAAGGTTCAAAAATTTCAGAATGGCTTAAATATTGAGATTAAGGGAGGGTTAAAATGTTTCAACTTCCAACTCTAGTCGATGTAGTAACTAAAGCAAAGTTAGCTAAGTAGATCTTGAATGAGAATAAAACACAGAAAGCCCGACAAATTGCATTTTATAGGGAAAAGATCAACATCATTTGCTTCATATAGAAGGTATGATAGTGCAAGTAAGGGTACAAGTTTTCAAACGAAGGGAAAGAAGCCATTTTTAGGCAAGAACGAGTCTAGATTGTAGGAAAACACTTTGAAGCTACCTATCTCTCAACTTGAACTATTTGATTGTACACATATGGAAGAGCATGGTTTGGGTGAATTCATTCATAAGAAGTCAATGATTATCAGTGTAAGTTCATTTTGTTATTTAGTTTACTTTATTGATTTCATATTTTAAATCTTCTAATGTCTGATATGTTGAATGGATTCTTTTAGGAAAATAATACTGAGTCATTAAAGGTGAAATATGGTGAAGATTCATCATCACTTCCTAACTTTGATTTAGAATCATGGGTAGAAGCAATTGATGGTCCTAGTCATGAGAGGTTATATCGATTTGGAGTTAGGGAAAAACCACATTAAAATAGTTGAGAATATTAAGAGCCCATCTTTTTTAGTTCAAGTTATGGAGATTCATCATCATCCACCATTACTCATGAGAAACTTAGAGAGATACAACAAAAGATGCAAGAATGAATGGAAAAAGAGAGAGCAAGAGTTGCAAGAAAAGATGGAACAACGGGAGCAAGAAAAATGAAAAAAAGAGAGTGAAAGTTTCAAGCAAAATTAAGAAATCAAATGGAAGCTTTGTTAACTAAACTAGTCAAACTTCAAGGGAAATGATCATGGTACTGTCAAAGACATTTTGTTAACTTTTACGTTTAGTTAGACTTCTCTTTTATCTCAGCTCTTATATTTTGACTCTTTGCTGGATTTAATGTTGATTGGGCTCATAACAACTACATGTATGAGTGCCTTCATGTTTTTTCTCTTAATGAAAATACTCAACTATAGGAAATTTAGTATTCTATTATTCATTTTATGTATGTATGAACAGGTTTGAGATTAATGAAAAAATGATTGTAAAGAATATACAGTCAATCAAAGTAGGTTTAAGATGAAAATTATGAATAAATAGGATTTTCTTTTGCAATACTATATAATCAAAAAAGAATTTGTGATGGAATGTGTAAATAAATAACATTTTATTTACATTGATTATTGAAAGAGATACATATTTGATAAAATAATTAATTAAATTATTATTCATAAAAAAATTGAAACATATTTGCGACAGAAATTTAAAAGAAAAATTATTGAAACATTACAATCAAAGACAAATTTGTGATAGAAAAACCGTCTTTGAATTGTTTTTACATAAATTTTCTTGACTAATTTGTGACAGAAATTGTAAATATCAGAGATAGAATTTTCTATCACAATATCTGCAACAAGTGTATTTGCGACAGAAATTTGCGATGAAAATTCTATCTATAAAAGCCTTCAGAGATAGAATTTATACTTTCAAAGACAAAAATTTCTATCTTTAAATGCCTTTTTTCTTATAATGATTAAAACATATTAGATTCTTTGATAGCAAAAAATAGAGTTCTCAAGAAGAAACATAGCAACAATTCAAGAAAGATAGTTCAAGATTGTTCATTAGGTGTACTCATTCCATTGTTGTATTGATTTGTAATAGATGTATATTGTGCTTGACAAAATTGTAATACAGGAGTAGTAATCTATCATCTAAACAACAAGAACCCAAGATATTACTATATGTTTTGTACTTAATTGCAGTTTAATGAAATTTCATGTTCTTTTAAGTTTGATTATGAGTTTTGTATTGTTTCATAAATTGATATGTTCGAAATATTGATTCCATGATTGATTTCATTTATGTTGATTGAGAAATTGCATATTTGAATTGATCTATTGTATTTAGAAAGGCTTGTTTGAATTGCTAGACATAGTGATATAAGAGTCTTCCATATTGAATTTAATTTTCGTAAAAGATTCATAATTTAATAATGCAATCCTCTGTTACTAATTAGAAGACATTATAATAGGTAGATTTAAGAGATTAGGGATTAGTAATCTTAAAAGGGATACTAATCTATCCTAGGAATCTTACGGATTCATTGGATATAAATAGTTATTAAAATTATCTTTTGAAATAGACTATAGAGATAATCTTGTTGGGAAATTGTTATTTAGATGAGTTTAAATAATATTGAATTTTCATATCTTGTTATTGTGTTGTTTGAGGCTATAAAAATAAAGAGTAATCATAGTTATATTAATAATAGATAAAGTTTTAACATATTTTAGGATAGATAATAGAAGAAAAAGTCATTACTAGTAATTAATCGATCCTTGTGGTACGATCCTATTCTTATCATCTATGATGAATGATAGGTATACTTACCTATAAATTGAAAGAAGGGACTTACTCCCTTTCTTTTTTTCTTTTTTTAATTATTGTTTTCTTTATAACTTACCTAATACCTTTTATTTACCTTTCTTCGTTTTTCTTAATTTATGTTCTTAAGATGACATTACATGTAACTAATTGTTGGAATTATAATAATAAAGTAATAATATCATAATAATATGATGAAATATTTTAGTAATCTGTCTAATCTTAAGAGAATAAAAGTCAAGACAATTATAGTGTGAGATATTTGTCACTGATTTAAATTTGTTAACATAAGTATCAATTATATAAAAACAATTACATAAATATTATTGCAAAATTGTATGTTTGTGGCTATTATATATATATGTACATGTGTGCCTTTTCATTTAGGTTGCACTTGCATATTGAAGATATGATTTTGCAAGGTAAGAAGTTTCCACATCACATTGTAGCACATATGATTTCTTTATAAAAATAAAAATTAGATGTGATTTTGTATTGATACTTAAATAATTAAAATTATATAATTTATATTTAGCTAATTTTAATCTATATTACCACACATACACATTCATTGTGATTTATTTATAATAAATACAACATAGGGTGGCAGTCTTTAGACCTTGTAACTGAATTAATAGGAACATGGCAGATCATTCAGAAAAAGAAAAAGCTAAATTCATACGCCCTCGTATGTGTAAATTTATCTGGATAGAGTTTAGGGGATTATTAGGTCACATGTTCATCCAACTTTGCGAATATCTAAAAGAAAATTTTCATGTTCCGCCAATTTTTTCCTTTTTTTCTTCTTTACTGGAATTGAATCCATAAATTATATAATGGCTTAGATTTACATATAATAACATTATAATACATGAAAATAAGACAATCGAGGAATACTATTCTATTAAAGCCTAAAGTTGATGAAATGGGTAAAAATTAGATGAAATATTCTTATAAATTAAGACTTTTGAAAGGGATTAATAAAAATATTAATAGTGTTATAGAGTTAGATATTTAAAAACTCAAGTTTAAGTTTTTTAATATCTATAATGAGACGTGAGAAAGTAATATTTAGAGAACTTGAATAGTCAATAACCATAAACTATATGTAATATATATATACATGTACCAATATATATAATAAATATTAACCAAATATGAACATAACCTATCTTATTAATTAAAATCTTAGTTAAGAAATTAATAATAACATGGCACCAATATACTAATACCAATAAAATAGGACTAAATGCATGCAAAATCCAATGAGATGGGGAAAAAAAATGGTCTAAGTGAACTATATTGCGCATGGAGCTTCCCTGGCAGCAAAACGCGATTACGAAAAGAAATAATTTTGATAAATTTACCACGAAATAACAACAAACATACTCTAAATAATAATTAAAAAGGAACTAACTTAACAAAGAAGTTAAATATAAGAACTAAGCTTAAGGTAACAATATAGAGGGGAAAAAAAAAAAAAATACATCAAACAAAATCTTTTGGTGCCTTTAATTTTTAGGGAAAATGCTTCCACATTCTCTTCATATTTAATACGATTTAGTATTTTAATTATATGATATCCTAGTATCAATTAAAAATGGCCACAGAATTTAAGAAGTTATATTTCAATGCTTAATGCTACGACCATTGTTTGCAATGGAGACTCTTCTCAAATTGAATGGAACAAGCTTGGTTTACTAAATTAACTAAATTTTTTACAAAACTAATAAATGTTATGAGACATTGGCGTCTTATGTTCGACACGTATCTTCATATGCGTTTCATTATTGGTTTTTGAAACTTTTCCGGTTCCAGGACATGCCAAGCCAACATATGATGTATTAGTAGCTCAAAACGCATGACTGCTAGCCATCTTAAACATTTCAACTTACTAAATATTTTATATTTATTAGTTGACGTGAGCAATTCTTCCTGTTAATTGAGTTGTTCATCAATATATAACCAAGAGCTTTCTGTCAGTTATTGATTCAGTAGATAAAACGCTCCGCTCTTGTTCTTCATGATACTTTATTTGTGATTTTGTGCAGCTCTGCTATCGGAAAAAATCTTTTAGGAACTAATTTTTTATCAGTCTCTAGAGCATCTAGGTCCTTGCACATTGAGTCGTTATACAATATTTAAGCATTTGAAGTGATTTTAAATGAACAACCCAGAAAATTTTCTTTTACTACAACTAGAATTGAACAAGGCTTGCACATTAGGATTGACTAGGACACCAAGATAGATAATACACTATAGAAACATTAAACAGTGCTTCTATTTGATATCACAAATGATTTTTAAAGATTTGGTTTTTAAGAATCTGCAAGGAACTCAAGAACTTGTATGAGACAAGAACTCAACAGGGCAGTTCTCGAGTTAAGTTCAAGCAGTTTTACTCCTGTCGTTTCGAGGAGTATTGGTCTTGATAACTTTGCTGAAGCAATAGCAAACTTGAAAATTTCTGCTAAGTTTTCTTGGACAGGCGGCTTTAGCAAACGATTAAGTATTGGCTTAATTGTACTTAATCGTTAACCATCACTGTATGAAGTCAACAATCAGAAGTAGACTCTTCAAAAAAAAAAAAAGAAGAAGAAGAAGCAGCAATACTAGATCTTCAGGTTGTTGGCGTGAAGGACTCCTAGAAATTAGAAGTTTATGGCTGGTCAATGAATATCATTAATTAGGAGTTTATGGTTGTATTATAGGGTCAATGAATATCATTGAAAACAAAATCAATCGTTATTATAGCAAATTTGTATATAAAAAATAGGAGAGCATGATTATGTATAAATACCAATGTATGTAGAAAAGAAAATATATATAAAAAAAAAACCTAGAATATTTCTTTCTTATTGAAAACATGGTATCAGAGCAAGTTTTCAATTCCCATCCTCCTCTATACAGACAACATTGAAGCAAATAACATCCTACAATACCGATATGGCTGGTGAACATTTGCAGTCACTAGAAACCTTTGAAATCTCTTCTTCATCTATCTTGTCAGAACTCACTACCAGAATGACGGAAATCCTATCTAAGAATTTAGGTATAACCTCAACAATGGACATAGCCGCTGCTTTAATAGGAATTAAATTGGATGGGACCAACTATGGATTGTGGTTTCAAGTGGTGGAGATGTACATTTCTCTCAAAGACAAATTGGGTCATATCAATGGTGATCTGCCCTAACCTGCAACGATAGATCCAACCTTCCGAAAATGGCGTACTGATGATGTCATAGTAAAAGGATGGCTCATTAACTCCATGGACCCATTATTGATTGGGAATTTCATAGATTTCTTACAGCAAAAATGGTATAGGATGCCATAGCAACAACTTATTTTGATGGGAGTGATGTCTCCCAAGTATATGACCTTCGACACAAAGTATCATGGCTAAAGTAAGCAGGTGGTTCATTGGAAAAAATTACAATAGTCTACAAGGATTATGGAGAGAGATGGACTTTTGAAGGCTAAATCCCATGTAGTGCCAAGCTGATATTCAGCGTTATAACAACATGTTGCAGGAAGATCGAGTTTACATATTCTTAGATGGCCTGGATGACCGACTAGACAACATTCATAGAGATATTCTGCAGATGCAACCATTCCCCACAATGGAGTAGGCTTATGCCCATGTTCGACGAGAAGCGGTGCGACAAGCAGTCATGTTAAGAACTTCGACTGAAGAATCATCAGGTTTCGTATTTACGTCAAAGAGTTTGAGGACTATAACTCCTTCGACAGCTTCCTCTCATAATGGAAAATCAAATTCCTCTTCTAAAAAGAATGCATCTGATGGATTGAAATGCTCTAATTGCAGAGGGACTAAACATACTCGGGAGACTTGTTTTAAAATCCATGGGTATCCTGAATGGTGGCATGAATTACAGTCAAAGAAAAAGTGCAATGTTGAAGGAACCAATGACACAGGCAAGAATGAACAGATGACTAGAGGTCAAGGTTTAGTTGCCATCAGTGATATGACTCTTTCCTTAATTCTAGCTCAAGCTCACAATGTCAGCACCATTGAAATTTATAAACCAGTCACAGGTATGAATCTTAACAATGCTCATGGCCAATGGATTCTTAACTCAGGAGCCTCTGACCATATGACCTATGATGAAAATGATATCTCCCAAAGATTCAATCCTACAAGAATCAATATTACAAATGCCTATGGAAAAATTTCCTCACTAATAGGAGCTGGTACAGTAATAGTGGCACCTAATATGCCATTATTAAATACTCTTCTTGTTCCATCTCTTTCTCACAAATTAGTGTCTCTGAGTCAACTTACCAAAGATTTGAATTGTGTTGCAATTATTTATCCTAATCTTTTATTTCTTCAAGATATTCTAACAAAGTAGATTATTGGACGTGGTATTGGGAAGGGGGGACTATACTATTTGATGGATGTAAAGATCGGTAAAGCATGTCACACGGCTCATCACAATATGTCCAAGGAGGAGCAGGTTTGGCTTTGGCATCGTTGATTAGGTCATCCGTCATTTGGATATTTGAAAATTGTTCTTCCAGATTTATTTTTAGACATAGCAATTTCTCAATTAAAATGTGAAACCTATAGTTTTGCAAAAAGCATCAGGCCGCTTATCCTTTGTGTTTTAATAAAAGTACCATTCCTTTTTCCTTAATCCATAGTGATGTGTGGGGACCATCCCCAAAACCTAATATGCATGGCTATCGATAGTTTGTGATTTTTTTTATGATTGCACACGAATGACGTGGTTGTATTTATTGAAACATAATGATGAGGTTTTCAATACCTTTCAGTCCTTTTATAACAGGGTTTGTACACAATACTCCATCAAATTACAGGTTCTTCGTTCTGATAACGGTGGAAAATATGTCAACACGTAATTTAATGACTTTTTTTCGTCACCATGGAATCATTCATGAGAAATCCTAATAGAATGGAGTGGTTGAACGGAAAAATTGACATATTCTTGAGACTACTAGAGCTCTTCTTATTGGGGCTAATATGACTGGGCATTATTAGGCAGAGGCAATTATGCATGCAGTTTATGTTATTAATAGGATGCCAACGAAAGTTCTTGAAATGAAAACTCCTCTTCAAGCATTATCTCATTTTGTAACACTGCCCTCAATCTTGATGATGCCAACTGGGTGTGTTGTATTTGTTCATATCCAAAAGGATCAACGCACAAAAATTGATCCTCGTGCTGTGATGTGCATTTTCTTAGGCTATGGCCTACACGAAAAAGGATATCGCTGCTTCGATTCCACTCATAGGCGAACCTTATGGATGCCACATTTTTTGAAACTGAAATGTTCTTTACTACTAAGCTCTCCACTCTACCTTGTTAAGGGGATAGTTCTAGTGAAGGGGTGAATTGGATGATATATGAGTGGCTAGGCTTTAATGAATATGACATTTAGAATGAGTCAGAGACAACTTCCTTAAATGATGACATGCCCCCTTCTTCTCCAATAACCACTAGTCCATCTCTTGAAAATATCATTGAGGTAAGTTCTCCATCAACCCTTATTGATCATCAGCCCTCTAATGACGTAGCTACCATTACTTCTATCCCTGGCTATAGATTACCTTATAGGCATAATCGTGGTGTGCTCCCAAGACAATACTCTCGTGAGATGGAAGAACGACGATCCAAATATCCTATTGCCAATTACATGTCCACTGGATTACTATCTGAATCTTTGAAAAGCTTTGCAAATGATCTATTGTCTCATCACATTCCCATTAATGCAGAAGAGGCATTACAGGACCCTAGATGGACTCAAGCCATGAAGGAAGAGATTGAGGCCTTGTTGAAAAATAAAACATGGATTCTTGCCACATTACTAGAAGGGAAGAAGATAGTAGGGTGCAAATGGGTGTTTTCAGTTAAATACAAAGCAGATGGATTTGTTGAAAGGTACAAAGCTAGAGTGGTTGTCAAGGGTTACACACAAAAATATGGAGTCGATTATCAAGAAACCTTCTCTCCAGCGGCAAAATTGAACACAATAAGAGTTTTATTGTCCCTTGCAGCAAATCTTGACTGGCTTTTACATCAATTTGATGTAAAAAATGCTTTTCTTCATGGTGATCTTGAAGAAGAAATTTATATGGATATCCCCCTTGGATATGTGGCAGACTTTGACAATAAGGTCGTTTGCAAGTTACAGAGAACTTTATATGAGTTAAAACAGTCACCTCGAGCTTGGTTTGGAAAATTGAGTGTCGCAATGAAGAAATATGGCTATCGACAAAGTAACTCTGACCACACTTTATTCTTGAAACACAAACAAGGCAAGACAAACAGCTCTAATCATCTATGTTGACAATATGATCATTACAGGAGATGATATAGATGAGATATCAAAACTCTAATCTCAGTTGGCATCAGAATTTGAGATGAAGAATTTAGGATGACTCAAATACTTCTTGGGGATTGAAGTTGCTAGGTCCAATCAAGGGATATTTTTTTCTCAGCTGAAATATGTGCTGGATTTATTAACTGAAGTAGGGTTATTTGACTGCAAACCAGCTCATGTATCTATAATTCAAAACCACCGACTTGGAGAATACTCAAATCAAGTGCCAACAGACAAAGGAAGATATTAGAGGCTAGTTGGCAAGTTGATCTATTTATCTCATACCTGACCTGATATTACTTATGCAGTCAGTGTAGTTAGCCAATTCATGCATTGCCCTAGCAAAAATCATATGAATGCGGTCATTCAGATTCTTCGATATCTAAAATCATCACCTGGTAAACGCATTTTGTTCTTTAAGAATGGTCATCTGAATATTGAAGGGTATACAGACGCAGATTAGGCTGGAAATATTTTAGATAGAAAGTCAACTTCAAGCTATTTCACATTTGTTGGTGGGAATCTTGTTACATGGAGAAGTAAGAAGCAGAAGGTAATGGCATTATCAAGTGCGGAAGCAGAATTTAGAGGAATGGCAAAAGGGTTATGTGAATCTCTTTGGCTTAAAAATTTGTTGTCTAAGATTGGATTTTCTCCTAAATGCAAGATGGATTTATTTTGCGATAACAAAGCAGCTATAGATATTTCTCATAATCCGGCATATCATGATTGAACTAAGCATGTGGAGGTTGATTGATACTTCATCAAACAGAATCTTGAAGAAAAGACAATCCGGTTTCCTTTTGTGAAATTAGAAGACCAGTTAGCAGATATCCTAACTAAAGTAGTATGTAGCAAGAATTTTCATAACTCACTTAGCAAGTTTGGCATGATAGATGTCTATGCACCAACTTGAGGGGGAGTGTTGGCGTGAAGGATTTCTAGAAATTAGGAGTTTATGACTGGTTAATGAATATCATTAATTAGGAGTTTATGGCTATATTATAGGGTCAATGAATATCATTGGAAACAAAATCAATCGTCATTATAGCAAATTTGTATACCAAAAATAAGATAGCTTGATTATGTATAAATATCCATGTATGTAGAAAAGAATATATATATATATATTATATATATATATATAACCTAGAATATTTCTTTCTTATTGAGAACACAGGCAACCCTTGGATAGTGAAAATGAAACAAGAGTTCCAGCAGTTATTACTAAAACTTATTTTTCAAGACACATTAAGGGAAGTGAACATCAGAAAAAGAAGACTAAATCAACAACCCAAGTGGAATTTAGTAACAGAGCTAAAGCTAAAGCAACTGGTTTGTCGTGTTGTCCGAGGAGCATCACCACTAATCAATGAACATTAACTGATCAGAACTCAGATTAGGCTTCTTGTTTCCGTCCAGAAATTCCATTAATTCTTTGGTTCTTCGAAAAAGATTGAGAACGTGCTGTGCAGTTTCATTCATGTTCTCTATGGTGCTTCGAGAGCATTTTGTGAGAACTAAATACTCCAAATTGGTGAGACAAGCCCCCAAAATGTCGCGTATTCTAGATTGTAGCATCTCGAACATAACGTTTTTGATTCGCGAGAGTATTTGCATATTTTGGGGCGTTGGCTCGGATAGAAATTTTGGAGAAACAGCCATCAAACCAGCCAATGCAGCAAAAACTTGAATGTAACAGACCAAAAAAGTCGACCACTTATAATCGTTTTCATCTTCTGCAGCGTAATCATAACTTTAACATAACATAAATTGTCATTACGAAAAAAGAAACCGTATCAACTCTACAAATAAAGGCAGTGGTACTACCTAATCTTGACCGTCCCAATACCATCTATGGCCAACCAGTATGAGCCATCATGGAGAACTTCATCAGATAGTCTTTAAGTCTATTAGTCTACGTTTCACTAGATCCACTTATGAGATCATTCAAAGCTTTCTGATGCATCTTTTCAAACTTGACTCGTAATTTATTCTTTAGATGCGTATCAAGAGATAATCATAAATAACAGAATTTGTAGATATATTAGATATTAGTTGTATAGTCTGTTACGTAACAATATCTTGTTATAGTTGTTATAGGTTTGTTATTTACGTCTATCTGTATATCTCTGTATCTCTATATATTTTGCAGTCTTGTACTTCTTGGTTAAGAAATAATATACCATCGATATTCTTCCCTATTCTTGAGTTGGTATTAGAGACAACACTATGTCTCATTTATCTTCTTCTTCTTCTTCTTCTTCAAGCTCTACCTCAACAACATCTGTTACTTCCACCTTACCTTCTCTACCTGCATTACGAATAGCTCCGACTTAAATTAATCATGTTTTTCCATCAAACTCAACTCCAAAAACTATATCGCTTGGAAACTCCAATTCACTCCATTATTAAACTTTTATAATCTTCATGGAATTGTCAATGGAAATGAACCAGTCCCTTCAAAAGAAATTCTCAATTCTTCCAATGAAAAAGAGATCAATCCAGAATATGTTCAATGGTTTAGCAAAGATCAACTCCTATTTTCTTGGTTATTGTCCTCCATCACTGAGGAAATTTATCCGCATTTAATTGGCTTGAAAACATCATCTGAAATATGGATTGCATTAGCCTTTGCCTATGTTGTAGTCAGCCATGCACAACGCACTCAGTTGCACATTGAGCTTCATAATCTTTTGAAGGATGACAAATCTATTTCTGAATATCTGTATCAAGCCAAGTCAATAGCCGATTCTCTAGCATTAGCTGGCCAGCCAATTTCGCTAGCTGAATTCAATGCCATTGTGCACCGAAAACTCGGTCAAGATTATAATGGAATTATAGGTGGTTTACAACAATGATTTGAGCTTGCTTCCTTCAATGATCTCCATGGTCAATTGGTGGCACATGAATTGCTTCTCAAGGCCCAACAATCATCCTCTATGCCAATTGCAAATATTGCTCAACGTACACCATCATTTAATGCCTCTCAACATTCACATGTTGCTGGTAGAGGTCGTGGATGTGGCAATAGAGGACGGCGTGGTTACAACAGCTATTCCAATCCTTCTCCAAAAACCTTCTCTACAGCTTGTCGAATTTGTGGATACACAAATCACTTCGCTTTTGATTGCAGACGCAGGTTTGATAACAACTTTGTTCCTCGCCAGACTTTCAATAATAATTTTCGTACTCATTTTTCTTCGAAGCCTCAAGCAAACATTTCAGTTCTGCCCACACCATCTACCGATCATCTTAACATGATGAATGAGCAAGCTATTTCTTGGTACCCTGACACTTGAGCCAGTCATCACGTCACTCCAGATTTGGCTTCCCTTCACATAGCTGATGATCACTCAGGTAAGGATAACTTAGTTGTTGGTAATGGTACAAAATTACAAATTTCTCATATTGGTTCTAGTTCCATTGCCACTCCTTCGAAATCATTGAATTTGAATAACATTTTGCATGTTCCAACAATTACAAAACCTTTATTATCAGTTCAACAGTTTTGTCGTGATAATAACTGTTTCTTTGAATTTCACCCTAACCATTGCTTTGTGAAAGATCACATTACCAAGAAAATCCTACTGCGTAGAACAAGTGAGTTGGGTCTCTACAAACTTTGTGGTACACTTCAGCAAAAGAATAATCTTACCGCTGCTGTTTTCTTGGCTAAATTGGAGGATTGACATGCTAGATTGGGTCATCCACACTATAAGATTGTTCGTAGTTAGTTAATCAGCTCAAGTTACCTTGTTCTTCTTTAAAGTTGTCCTCACATAAATGTGCTTCTTCTTGTCTTGGCAAACTACATAGAATGCCTCTTTCTTTAACTTATCATCGTAGTTCTCATCCTTTAGAATTAGTTCATTATGATGTTTGGGGTCCTGCACCTTTATGTTCATCTTTTGGGCATAAATATTTTGTTATTTTTATAGATGATTATTTTTTATTCACTTGGTTGTTTCTTATGAAATGCAAAAGTGAAATTCAAAATATTTTTCGTCAATTTCAAATCATGATTGAAAAGCAATTTCAATGTAAAATTTAGACAGTTTAATTCTGATTGGGGTGGTGAATATCGGCCTTTGCATAAATATTTTCAAGATGATGGTATTATCCATAGAGTTATGTGTCCTCATACTCATGAACAAAATGGCACTGCAGAAAGAAAAATTCGACATGTTGTTGATATTGGTCTTACATTGCTTGTTCATTGTGGAGCACCTTTTAAATATTGGCAATTCGCATTCGAAACTGCTATTTTTCATATTAATCGTACACCTTCCACTTCACTAGACAATCAAATCCCTTTAAATTCCTTTCAATAAAATCCCAGACTATCTCTTTCTCAAAGTTTTTGGGTGTG
The DNA here is from genome assembly GCA_024138025.1 of Combretum micranthum. Classification (NCBI taxonomy): domain Eukaryota; kingdom Viridiplantae; phylum Streptophyta; class Magnoliopsida; order Myrtales; family Combretaceae; genus Combretum; species Combretum micranthum. The sequence continues at coordinate 473,196 of JAMXBD010000589.1, forward strand.
CTATCTATCCGCTTTTACGACCTTACAATACTCACAAATTTTCTTTCCGTACAAAGCAATGCATTTTCTTGGGCTATTCCCCTATTCACTTAAGCTACCGTTGTCTTGATAAGGAAATTGGCAAAATTTACTATGCTTGCCATGTTGAGTTTGATGAACATTTATTTCCATTTAAGTAGGTCTTAACATAATTTACCGGTCAATCTTCCCATTCATAATCTATTCCTTTGCTTTGACTCACACACTCTCCTTCCCAACTCATTGTTCCGCTAGTCTCATCCATAGGTAATCATTCTGATCCTAACAATTCAAATACATCCTTATCTTTACCTATTTTACCTCCCTCAACCCAATCTCCTAGTCCCTCCACAACATTATCCTTATCTGCTTCTCATTCCAACTCATCACCCCAACAAATGTTTTCACAGAGTAACATACCAAAATCCACATCTACTGAAGAAAATTTGTCTTTACCCACTATAGAACCCACCACAGAACTACCACCGAAAAACAATCAACGAACTCATAATATGGAACTTCGACCATTGACCATGCAAGAACATGTTTATCTTCATCACACCCAACCCTCTTTGTTCCTTTCGCACACTGAGCCCTCTTCTTTCACCCAAGCGAATAAAAATATAGAGTGGAGACATACGATGCAACTTGAATTTCATGCTTTGCAAAAGAATAACACTTGGGAACTTGTCCCTCCTCCTCGTCATGGGAATATAATTGGTAATCGATGGCTGTATAAGATTAAACGACGAACAAATGGTAGCATCGAAAGGTTAAAAGCTCGATTGGTTGCAAAAGGATATAATCAAGAATATGGAGTTGATTTTACACATTTTCAATCCTGTTGTAAAGCCTATGACTATTCGCTCAGTTCTCGCAATTGCCGTGTCTAAAGGTTGGCATCTATGCCAGCTTGATGTGAGTAATGTTTTTCTCCATGGCAATTTGACTGAAACTATATATATGGTTCAGCCATAAGGGTTCATTGATTGCAGGTATCCAGATTACGTTTGCAAATTAAAAAAAATCATTGTATGGGCTTAAGCAAGCTCCTCGCGCATGGTTTAGCGATTGAGTAATCACCTTCTACTGTTGGGATTTGTGGGTTCTCATGCGAATCCATCTTTGATTTATAACAAGGGTCCCTGTTCTTGCTTGGCTTTTCTCAACTCTATTGTTTCTCAACTCTCTGTTGAGTTCTCGTTAAGGGATTTGGGGTCTCTCCATTATTTTCTTGGTCTAGAGGTTCTTCAGCATACCAAAGGAATTTCTTGTCTCAATAGTCTTATGTTTCTAGCATTCTCTCGAAAATGGGAATGATGAATTGCAAGCCATGTTCTACCCCAATGGCGACCACAACAACTCTTTCAAAAAATCATGGGAGTTATTAAATCATGAGGAAGCTGCTAAGTACAGGCAAGCATGTGGTAGTTTGCAATATGTCACCATGACCAGGTTTGATATTTCCTATTGTGTGAACAAGTTGTGTCAGTTTATGCATTAGCCCACTACCATTCATCTTCAGGCTCTCAAACGATTACTGCGGTATTTGAAGGGTACAATGTCGAAAAGTCTTTTGATTAATCGTTGCTCAGCTAATCAATTGATTGCCTTTAGTGATTTAGATTGGGCTGGTTGTTCCGATGACAGATGATCTACGGGAGGTTATTTAATTTATCTCGGAAATAATTTTCTTGCGTGGAATTCAAAAAAACAGAAAATAGTTGCTCGATCTTCAACAGAGGCTGAATTCAAGGTTGTCGCTAATGTTTGTGTTGAGTTAAGATGGTTGGTTAAGCTTCTTACTGAATTAAGGGTCACCTTAAGCTGTCCACCTCACATTTGGTGTGACAATGTGGAAGCTGTTTTCTTATCTTGTAATCTTATGTTTCATGCTAAGACTCGACATGTTGAAATTGATTATCATTTTGTTCATGATCTTGTCGCACGGAAGGTAATCACAGTTGGCACAATTTCTTCTTCTGATCAAGTTGCAGATATTCTTACAAAGGCCTTACCGAGTCAGCGATATGAATTTCTGGTTTCCAAGCTTCAATTACATGGTATTCCTCCTTTAGCTTGTGGGGGCGTATCAAGAGATAATCATAAATAACAGAATTTGTAGATATATTAGATATTAGTTGTATAGTCTGTTATGTAACGATATCTTGTTATAGTTGTTATGGGTTTGTTATTTACGTCTATCTGTATATCTTTGTATCTCTATATATTCTGCAGTCTTGTACTTCTTGGTTAAGAAATAATATGCCATCAATGTTTTTCCCTATTCTTGAGTATGCGAGTGCAATGAATGTTGAACGACAAACCATCAAGAGATAGACTGTAGAGCCCACAGCTAAGACATGTGCAGGCAAAAGCAAATAAATGACACCTGTGATCAGTTGTATGCAGAGATTTACAATTATTGTGATGATAAGAATGACCGAGCCAACAAAATTTGCGACTAATTCGGTGTCTCCCATTTCTTCTAGAGTGGAAATAAAAATAGCCATTGAAACACTGATTAAAACAGATGTGCTCGGCTTAGCCAGTGGGTCCATTTTTCCAGGCATGTCTGTTGACAAGTCTACAGAAATTTTACTCGCTACTGCTATAATTGTAAGAGAAGTAGCATTAAGTGAGAAGTACCTCCAAGGAAACCATACTTGACCTTTTCGAACAGCATTTTACACATCCACCAAAATGAATATCAAACAAACCAGAGAAGCAGCAGCAACATATGGACCAACCCATCGCATCGGCTTAGTAACTTTTGTTTCATCGTCATAGTCATGGTCCATGATTAGCTTGATTTATACCTGGGAATTTTAAAGTTGTTATAATGTGTTTGGACTTGCAGAACTTTATAGATTATTCTCAAACAGTGAGATTTATATAAACTTTTCTCAAGCAGTGTCAGTCAACAAGTCAACTTTGTTTTTTTTTTTTTTTATTTATTTATTGTGTGGTGGATATTGTGCATTGTTGTCATAATTATAAGATTCCATAAACTGCATAAATAAATAAAAATGTGAATATTTTAATAATAAGTAATAAAAAAGTACAATATACATAAAAAAAGTAAAAAAGTTTATCATAAATTCTTGTAATAATATGAATTTAATATAAAATCACGCATAAATTACTATGCAATTCCATAAAATTATATTCTATATAGTACCACTGGTATTAAACATTATGATATAAATCATTAAAGATAAATATAAAACTTAAATAAATCATTAGTTGGATTGTCATCATTAAAATATAATCTTAATGTGAGTCACATGCATATTACATGAGTGTTACGCTATACGTAGCCTATGAGAAGTGACTAGGGTTGCATGCAAGTCAAGCTTGAGATAAAGGTAAAGCTCGTTTAGCTAAATGAGCTGAGCTCGAGCTTTAATTTAAGTTCATGAGCTAGTTTGTGAATAGGCTCATGAATAGGCTCACAAGTAGGTTCGTTAATATACTCGTTAGCAAGTTTATAAGTTTTATATTTATGATATGTTAATATATAATTAAGAATAAAAAAATTGATTTCTACTTAACATATATATATATATATTTAGAAACCCTTATATATTATCTTTAGGTTTGAAAAAAAAATAAAAAATGAGCTTTTTGAATGAGCCGGGCTTGAAGTTTAATTATAGACTTAATAAAAGCTCGTTAGACTTGATAAAAAACTTAGCTTGGCTCAAGCTCGATTAGTAAACAAGCTGAACTTGAACTTAAAATAAAGCTTGTTTAGCCATTGAGTCAAGCTTGAGCCTATATTTTAAGCTCAACAAAAAACTCAGCTTGAGTTTAAGCTTGATAATTTTTAAAAGAGCTAAGGTCGAGCATTAAAAAGCTCGGCTTGGCTCAGCTCATTTGCAACTCTTGGAGTGATGCACGATGTACCAAAGATGATTAAGAAAGAAAAGTGGAATGAGGAGGGGAAATAGGAAGCAGACAATCTCAATATCTCAAATGCACTTATTAGAGGTGAGGGGAGCAGTCAAGTGTCAAACCTCGCTAATGGTGACAAACAAGTGTTTGATCTCTTGAGACAAAAATTCAGTCATTCTTCAATGTTTCTATCAACTTCCTTTTTATTCAAATGATGAGGAACTTGAGTGACTTTTGGAGCTTAGCCATTAACATCTATGGAATGATGTGACCGAGAAGAGAATTTAGATAAGGAAAAAAGATAAAATAGAGAACATGCAAAAATAATTCTCTCTAAAAGGTTTTGCTAATGATCTTTACAGAAGAAGCTATATCCTATTTATAGCATATACATATAAGAAACAAAACTAACTATTCCTTAACAAAAAGATGATAACTCATCTAAATATGATAGTTAAGATAAGCTAAAAAAATAGAATAGCAGAATAAATACAAAAGAATATATATTCGCATCCCCCCCTTAAGTTGAAGCATCGCTTAAGCCTAACATGGAACAAATAAAAATATGTGAAGCTTCCATAAGAGATTTGGTAAAAAAATCTGCTAATTGCAAACGAGAAGAAACATGAAGAATCTTGAGCATGCCATCACTTGATCTCTAGCAAAATGCACATCAATATCGATGTGTTTCGCTCAACTATGAAGGCAAGGATTAGTAGCAGTGAGCTATACGAACTGTTATCACAACATAAAGTAATTGGCAAAGAAATGGGCACACCAAGATCAGCCAAAATATAAGAGACCCATAATAATTCTTTGGTAATTGTAGTTAAGCTTCTGTATTCTACTTCAGTTGAGGATGTAGTTACTATGGATTGCTTTTTAGTTTTCTAGGAAACTAAAGAATTACCAAGCATGATGTAATACCCAGTAACAGATTTCCTATCAAGAGAACAAACTCCCCAGTCTGAGTTAGATACCCTAAGAGATTAAGAGAATTTTCGACAAGATAATAGAGACTAAGAGAAATAGATCCTTTAAGGTATCTTAAAGCACAAACAGTAGCTTGATAATGACAAATGCAAGAAGAAGCAAGAAATTTGCTAAGTTTATGAACTACAAAACTAATATCTCGCCTAGTAATTGTCAGATATAAAAGTCTCTCAACAATTCTCCTATAAATAGATGGATCAGGTATCGAATCCTCATCTTGATCTTCAAGTTTTCGTCGAGTAGGCAAATGAAGTTTAGTGGGTTTAGCTATTGTTAAACCAACATTAGAAAGTATGTCTTAAATGAACTTCCTCTGATTTACAAGAGTACCATGATCTGTTCGACACAACTCCAATCTTAAGAAAAAAACATGCAACACCTAGATCTCTAATGGTGAAGGCTTGATGAAGCTAAGATTTTAATTCATCAATCATAGCAACATTAGTCCTATTAACGAAAGATCATCAACATATGTTAAACAACTATAAATCCATTATCCGACTATCGGGTAAAAAGTGAATAATCACTTTTGGATGCATAAACTGATGATCAAGCAAGAATTTTGATATTTCAACGTTCCTTAGCCTAGAAACTTGTTTCAACCCATAAAAGGAATGTTTTAAATGACAAACTTGATTAGGCAAAGCTTTAGAATAACCTAGTGGAGGCAATATATAATCTCTTCATCAATAAATTCATGTAAAAATGCATTGTTGATATCTACTTGATACAAAGGCCATTTGTATGCTGTAGCAATAGCAATTAATATGTAGACTATCCTAAGTTTAGCAAAGGGGGAAGAAGTATGATGGTAATCTATCCCTTCTACTTGTGTATAACCCTTTGCTACTAATCTAGCCTTGTATAGCTCCTCACTACCATCGGGTTTAATTTTTACCTTATAAACCCTTCTTACATTCAATAGGCTTCTTATCATTAGGCAAGGTAGTCAACTCCCATGTGTCATTTCATTCCAAAGCACCAATTTCATTATTCATGGCCTCCACCCACTCCTTTTGTTTTACTGCTTGGGAATAAAACATGGCTCTTTGATCGCCAATAAAATTGCCAAGGAAGCATGTAATCATGTGGGTAATAGTAGAAGGTGTTAGAATCAAACAAAAGATATTGTGTATGAGAAGGTCTTATGTATGGTGGTGTATGATTAGCGATAGAGTGCACATAATCATGTAGCCATTGTGGAATCTTATGAGTTCTAGTTGACTTACCTACATCTTGAGCTGTGTCCAAAGAAACAATAGGAAGATAAAGAACAAGTAGAATAGAATTTGAATTCTCAAGAAAATCCTGAGAATCGGGAGAATGAGAAGACAGACCAATATCTGAATCAAAAGTAGTAGGATCATGAAGAATGACAATGTCTGACTCACTTGATAAGAAAGGAAACCGATTCTCATGAAAGATAACATCTCTATTAAAGACAATTTTCTTTCTTTAGATGCCATATACTTTGTATCCTTTTTGTCCTTGTGGATATCCTAGAAATATGCATTTAGTACCTCTTGGTTCAAGTTTATCTTTATGTGGATGAGTATTGGCTACAAAACACAAAAAACCTATTATTTTCAAGTGTGTGTAATCGGGTGAGTGACCAAATAACATTTCATAGGGTGTTTTATTGTTTAAGGTGGAAGAAGGCATACGGTTAATAAGATATGTAGTTGTGAGGATACACTAACTCCAAAATTCCTTTGGCAGATTTGCTTGAATTCTCAAAGCCTTACAAGTATCTATGATTATATTCTACTCTCCCGTTTTGTTGTGGGGTACAGGTCATGTTATGTTGATGCAAAATTCCTAGATTATTAAACAAGGACTTATAAGTAAAAGACATAAACTCAGATCCATTATTGGTTCTAATATGCTTAGGAACAATAGAGAAATGATTTTTCACACAATGGAGAAATTTATCAAGACAAAAAGGAACTTTTGACTTATCATTTAACTAGAAAGTCCAAGTGCAATGTGTGTAATCATCTAAGATGGTCAAAAAATAAAAAGCTCCTGTAATAGAACGCACATGATATGGTCCCCAAAGATCAATATGTAAAAGATAAAAGGCATGTGGAGATTTATGATCACTTCTAACAAATGGCAAATGATGAATTGTTGCCTTATGAAAAACTTCACAAAAGAAACTATTTAAATTCAAGTATTTACAGACATCTAATTGTTCCATTTTGGACAAAGAAATTTGACTAAGTTGGGAATGTAACAAATTAACAAGATATAAACATGAAGACAGAGTAGTATGTTGGACTTTGTTAGCTAGAACTGAAGATCTTCCATTGGCTTTAGATTATAAAAGACAGAGTCCTTGGTGTGATTGTGCTGAAGCAACAAGAACATTAGTTTTTAGGTCTTCAAAATTACAATAAGAAGCATGGACAGTCATTGTAAGTGAATTATCAGCAAGTAGTTTGGTTATGGATAGAATGTGAAAAGGATGGGACCAAAAACACATCATGCAAAATCAATTTTGCATTTATTCTAATAGAACCTGCTGTATTTATTGTCGCAACATAGCCATTTGGTAACTTGACTATAATTGGTTTAGGTAAAGTGTATGTGTTGGTCAACAAAGAATGAAAGGGTGTCATATGCTCGATGGCTCTTATATCAACAATCCAATAACCATGATTAGTCACCAAAGCATTAAAACATGAATATGGAGAAGTACCTGAAAATTTGGATTCTATTTTCCATAACATTCTCAAAATTTTGATTGACTTTCAAAGCTTTCATCAGCTTACTATACATGTCCTGTAACATGTGAACATCAACCCTTTATCCTCCATTATCAGCATGAATCCCTTGTTGATCGTTATAATCTGATGCATGATTAAAAGGTGTCTGGAACCCTTATTTAGCTCTATCGATACTACAGTTTGCAATAGAGGATCTTCCTTTTATCTTACGCGCGCTTTCCTTTATACCAATCTGGATAACCCGCTATTTCAAAACAGTTCATAATGCTATGGCCTTCATTTTGACAATGTTTGCAAAAAGGTTTAGCATTCATAGCCTTTCCCTTCCTTTTGTCAGAAGAAGATCTATTATCTGCAATCTTATTAACAAGAAAAGACAAAGTATAAACATCAACAGACAAACTAGTAGAAACTTGTCACTACTTTTCCACCTAATGAACCAAGTAAAAAACTTAATTCAATGATGGCATTGGCTCCATTACCAAAATTTGGTTCAAACTATCTCATAAGTCTTTGACAGACCCAATAGAAATTGCATGATCTTGTTTTGTGATTCATATTTAGCAAGATGATCTTTAAGATCACAAGTACAAAAATTAATCCGACCACAAGAACATATCGGTATTCCATTCAACACTTGTAACGCATCCTAACACTCCTTTAGCCTATTATAATAGACTCCTACGGACTGATTTCCTTGTCTAATATTGCTAATCTCATGTTATAATTGAAATATAAGAGGTGCATTAGACTGTCCATATTGCTCTACAATTTCTTTCCATAGATCAAACGAGGATTGAGTAAATAAGTAATTATGCACAAGATCACTCTTCATCGAATTCAAAATCCAGCACCTCACCATGTAGTTGCATCATGTCCATTTCACAAATTCATTCAAGTTTTCATTAGGTTTTACAACACTTCTATCTATAAAACCTAACTTAAGTTTTGTTCCAAGTCCCATCTTGATAGATCTATTCTAAGCTAAGTAGTTTAAGCGAGTCTAATACATGTCTAAGGTTCTATACAAAATAATTACTAATATACTGCTTAAATGAAATTAATTACCAATTTCCAGTTGCAAAACTGCGTTTAAGAAACAGGATATTCAATTTTACACAAGAATCACGTGAAAAAATCCCGATTTAATGTTTGAGTACCGTCGCAATATCGCAATTATTAATTGGGATATAAGTATTTCTTCGGATATCCCGATTAATAATCGCGATATTACTCTATACATTTAAACATATATTGCGTTTTATAGTCGTGAAATGCATGCATATATTGCGTTTTAAAGACGCGATATCTATGCATTCACTGTTCATTCGTATATCCTGTGATAATAATGCGATTTTGGTATGGTAAATTGGTAATTATTTTCATTTTGACCTTATTTAAGGAATTAATTTCAATTAGTGTCCTAAACAAGAAATTAATTCTAGTTTAAGCCATCAAAGATAATATTGCCAATAGACATACTTGGATTATTAGAATCACGAAGGAACAAAGGATCAAACACATTCTAATCAATGTTAGAATTCCTAGTAGCATCAAGATTACAATCCATTGCAAGCTTCAATGAAAAGAAATTAATTTTGCAATAGTAAAGATCGATATGTATCTACGAGCTCTGATACCATGTGGAATGATGTGACTGAGAAGAGAATTTGGATTAGAGAAAGAAGATGAAACAGAGAACATGCAAAGATATTTTTCGCTGGAAGGTTTCTCTAATGATCTTTATAGAAGAAGCGTTATCCTATTTATAGCATATACACATAAGAAAAAAAACTAACTACTCCTTAACAAAAAGATGACAACTCAACTAAAGATGACAGCTAAGCTAAGCTAAAAAAGATAGAATAGTAGAATAAATACAAAAGAACATATATTCACAACATCATCCGTTAAATCACATTGATAGTCGACAACCAAGATTAGTCCCTTTTAGTGTATGAGCCATAATAAGAAAGATTAGATGGATGACAGACCAGTCCGATGGGCCAAAAATTCTCTTGATCATTGTAATAACTAAACTAGAAATGATGAGCCTTGTCACTCAACCTACGATCAAGTGCAAATATTAATAATAATATTTGTATAATTTTGAAGCACATTTACTAGTCCTCCTCACTTTCATTACGAGTATCCTCATTGGTACCTCTACCAGGGATATCTTTTAACTTTAAAACATGAAAGCGTGAAATTGTGTAACATGAGTGACGCAGCGGAATAAAAGGGAACTATCGCAAGACGTTGATTTGCGCATGAATACCCGACTTGTGATCTTTAAATATCAATTGATTCTAAGAATACCTAGATATTTGGCATCAAAAATCGAAATCTACTCAAGATTACGAATTCTGGAAAAGTGAGAACACTCTCAAAGAAAATTCATTCAAAATAACATATGTCTGCACCTTCTGTAACCCTAGAATATATAATATGCTTTTTTTACCAAAAAAGGAAACCTATCTAAATAATACCTAGGGCGAAAATAAATGAACGGACGAGATTAATGCCACAGACGGCATATAAAAAAGATTATCCTATGAAAAGACATGACATAAAGAAAAGTTACTAAAAATAGTAGAAACGCGGTTTTGACGGCCTAAACAAAGGAATTTGGTCGAAAACTGGCATAGGTCACGAGCGAAGCTATGAGTTCTACTCATTGGATCGATTCCCTTCAGAATATGGTCCCGCTCGGTCAAAATCCAAAACTCTCCAAAATTACGAAACTGCTATCATCAAATTCTATGCCATTTCTCCAAATAATTATTTGCTATCTTGTTCACTGCATCATCCTCCCTGGGGTAAACAAAATTCGCCCTCGAATTTTCCTCATCTAAATCATCACCAACATAAGGAAGGAGATGTTTAACATTGAATACGTTCGCAGTTCGAATATGGCTAGGTAGCTTCAATCGATAAGCATTGGGATTGATCTTCACAATTACTTCCACTGGACCAATCTTCCAGCAGAAAGCTTATTGTATTCACCAGTAGGAAACCTATCTTTAGTAAGGACAACCTAAACATAATCTCCCACATCAAACTCCACATGACGTTTCTTTCTATTAGCAACCATCTTGTATCAGCTTGCAGCACTTTCTAGATTGTCATGCACAGATTTATGAACCTCCTGCATATTATGGACAAAGTCCTCTGCTTTTCCGTGGACTCTGGTTTTATCTGGTAGTGGTAATAGGTCAAGTGGACCATGAGGAATAATAGAGTACACCACCTGGAATGGACTGAATCCCATGCTGCGATTAATTGCATGGTTGTGTGCGAATTCAGTTTGGCTCAATTTCTAGTCCCAACTCTTCACATGCTTACCCACCAAACTTCTCAACATATTACCTAATGACCGATTCACCACTTCAGTTTGCCCATCTGTTTGAGGATGGTAGGCACTACTAAAGTTTAACTGAGTGTTGACCATTCTCCACAAACTTCGCGAAAAATGACTAAGAAATCTAGTGTCCCTGTCAGAAACAATACTTGAAGGCAACCCATGTAATCGGTATACCTCGTGAAAGTACAACTGTGCCACATGTACGGCATCTGTAGTCTTCTTACAAGGAATAAAGTGAACCAATTTAGAGAATCGATCAACAACTACATAGATGGAATCATTACCTCGTTGTGTTCTTGGTAATCCCATCACAAAGTCCATACTGACATCAACCCATGGCTGTGAGGGAATTGGAAGGGGCATATACAATCCTGTATTTGTGGCTGACCCTTTTGACACTTGACAGATTCTACAACACTGTACGAAACGCTTAACCTCTTTGCAGATGGTTGGACCAAAAGTAAGATGCCTGCACCAACTGCAAAGTTCTGTCTCGACCTATATGTCCCTCACTATGTAGTTCCTTAATGATCAGAGTACGCAAGTTGCAATCTGGGATGCATAGTTGATTACCCTTAAATAGAAAACCATCTTGCAGCAGGTACTTAGACTTCTCTCCTGCTCGAACCATTGCCAAAATTCTAGCAAAGCATGGGTCAGTCTCAAGCAACTTAGCAAAAGAATGAAAACCAGGTACCTCAATATTCATTTTGTTTAGAAGGCTCCGACGTCTACTTAATGCATCAGCGACTTTGTTCGTAATACCAGATTTATGCTTCACAACAAAGGTGAAATGCTCTAAGTAGGCCACCCAAGAAGCATGTCTGGCCGAGACCTTGTCCTGGCTATGCAAATGCTTTAAAGCCTCATGGTCAGTGTAGAGGACAAACTCCTTGTGAAATAGATAATGTCGCCAATGCTTAACTGCTTGCACCACAGCATAAAACTCTACATCGTAAGTGGTGTATCGAGATTTTGACCCTAATAACTTCTCGTTGAAGTAAGCAATTGGCCTGCTATTCTGGCTCAACACAGCACCAATCCCTACCTTTGATGCGTCTGCATGTAACTCAAAAGGTTGGTGGAAATCTGGAAGTACTAATATCGGGGTAGTGGTAAGTCGCATTTTAATCTGCTCAAAGGCCTTATCTGCTTCTTCAGTCCACACAAACTTCCCTCCTTTCATGCAATCTGTTATAGGGGCCATAATGCTGCTGAAGTGTGGAATGAAGCTGTCACGCCCCAGCGGGTATCCTAAACGTGACAGCCCGCCATACGCAATATTAAAACTTAAGAATGACTACCTCAGTCACTCGAAAGCTTTCATATCGGTACAAGGCGTACATTCACAACAAAGGGAGACCGGTGGAGTAATGCATTTTAAGACATTGGCAGCGGAACATGCAAAATAATACTTAATATATATTTCATTGAAATAAAAGTCTTACAGCTTCTAAGGGGCATTCCCCCGATAATTCATAATAACATGGTTTTAAAAGTAACATAACTAAAGCTAGAAGATTTTAGAAGAAATCTACTCTATAACTTCAAAATAGATTGCCTCCAAAAGCTTCTCAAAATAAGGATTCTACCCGGGGAAATCAAGATGGTCTCGGGTGCAAAACGGTAACCCTACAATGTCAAAAGTCTATAGGAGTATAAGCATGACTAGCTTAGTGAGATATTCCTTACGCAATAGTACTCATAACAACAATCAAACAAGTTTATTAATCAAGCATATGAATGCAACAACCATATGATCAAACACTACATACGACCATCCGGCTTCGTATGTTTGATGCATTTACCCCTCCATCGGTGGTTAGGGAATGCTTTGAACTGGGTCCCGAACAACCTCCTCAAGTTTGCGCGCGTCTTGGGGTTCCAACGAACCGTACTACTAGTCCCCGGGCCTTCCATGCCCAAAGCGATCGATCCGGCTCGGCTACACCTTGAGGCCGTATTCCCCGTACGTCCTAACCCTCAAGATATAGCTAGACAGCTTACCTTTCCGGTCCCACGCTGAGGAGTAGTAGCAAAACTTCGAAATGATATTCTAAGTGATATGCATGAGTCAATTTATTATACGGATTTCAATATGGCATTAAATCATTTAAAGCGATCAAACAATATTTGCACACATAACAATACATACGTGGAAACATTTATATTAATCACAAATCGGGTTCAGATATACTTATCGTTCATTGATCACACACAATGAATCACATACATAATTCCCATAATATCCCACATGCATATCAATTTTATCTTTCCTATATCTAGTGCTCTACTCTACAAGCACATGCGCAAATACATAAGCGTAAAGGAAACGCACTCGTCCATAGCGCTCTAGGAGTCGAAGTAATCCTCGGGAAAGACAAGATCATGATCCTCGACACCTAAACAAAAGAAATACCTAACATGAGCATTTCATCCAAGATCTATTCAAGTTCTAAACTTCTATCTTAAAGAATTTGTAAAACAATCGTAAGGAATGGAAATTCCAACTTAAAATGGTCATAACTTGCTCATTTTAATTCGGAATTTCGCATATTATATACCGATTTCTACCTACTCGAAAAGATCTATCTATTTCTAAGGTTATTTTCTTCAAAAGAAGTTATTTGGGTCTCGGAATAGTAGCGTACAGATTTGATACGAATTTTCCAAACTTCAAAACTAGAGTTTTCCAACCTTTCTTTACTCAAGGGCTTTTGTACAAAAGTATAGATATATAGTATGGTTGAAAAATCCCTTGAATACACATATATACTCAAACCATAAGCATGAATTTAGTGGTGTTGTCTCAACAATGTTCTTGTAGTACAATATGTTTTGAAAGTGAGATAAGCTTAATTTTCGTAAAGAAATTAGTTTTAAGAAAATTTCTTATTTTACTAAAAGTAAGCATCTCTTTCTTTTAACTCCATTTCTTAAATAAAAGTAGATTTAATCTTTTTCAAATTTCTACTACCTTATTTCTAATGTTTTGGAAAACATAATCTTTCTAAATACTTCATGGTTATATCCATTTTTAAAAGAAATCATCTTATAAATAATTTTGAAAAAAACTTATCTTAGACTTTAGTGTTGGTGGAAAACTTTGACAATTGAATTTATGAAATCTTTGTTTAGAAACTTTCTTATTTCTTTGAAAAGTGAATTTATAATAACTTTACTTTATGTATTTCTTGGTGAAAACCACATATTATTACTAAAACTTGACCTAGCTTATCTAACTTTAGAAGAATATTTGTTTAAGATAAATTTTCAAACCTTTAAGGTAAATAACTTCTTATGTGACAAAATTTATATTTAAAAAGAGTTCTTATTCTTATTTTAAGAAAACTCATTTCTATTATGATTGAGACAATAACAACATATTCATGCATGAATGGGAATGTATATAACATAAAAGCTACATAAATAAAATAAGAGCATAAAAGTAAAGTCAAGTATTGAGAACCTTAGCTTCATCAACGTATCCCGGGACTAAGAATAGACTAGTCCTTAAAAGAAAAGAAAAGCAAGGAAATGAAATTGTTTTAACTTGATATGGACAAGTCTAAGACTAGAAAGACTAGTCTTAATATTGCATAAAACAAGTAAATAAATAGATTGCAAGACTTGAAAATAAATAAATAACAAGTGAGCTTATATGCTCTAAATAAACATATATATATATATATAATGGATAATACAAATAATAACAATATCAACATAATAGTAACATAAAGAAAATAAGAACATGAACAAAAACAAAACATGAATAAATTGTTGCTTCTTTAACTCAATGAGCTTAAGAAACATACACTAAACTCATGTTAAGTTATATAAACATGATGAGTATATAAGAGAAGTTTTACCTAAAGTTTATTTGTTGGTTGAAGAAGAAAAGAATGGGTTGTAGTATTATGTGGGAATGGATTTTCTAAGGAAAAGAGAGAACTTGAGAGAGATGTTGGGAGAGGAATTTTGTGAAGTGATTTTGGGAGAGTTTTAGTATGAATTTTTGTTGTGTGAAAGAATGGAAGAGGAAGGGGGTATTTATAGATTTTTGGAGTGGAAATTAGATGTATTAAAATAAATTGGAAAAGAAAACAAAATGGATGCATTGGAGAGGGGGGAGGCGCCAGTTTTGCATGGATTAGGGAGGAGAATTGATTTGTTTTGTTTGTTTTATATTAAAAGGAGTAATGTGTAAAGTGTGATGTGATTAAAGTTGTATGGGGAAGGTAAATTGTAAGGTATAGGTATGGTAGAGTGTAAGAATAGAGTGTAAGAAAAAGTAGAGATAGGTGAATAGTAATGAATAGTAGAAAAGTACTATGAATAGTGGACTAGACAATTAAAATACCGGTAGTAAAGAAAATACGCGTAAAAGTCCTATATCTGTTATTTTTAGATACCGAAAAATTCTAAAACTGATATTTTTGAAAACCTTATATTTTTACGAATCTATTGGTGTTGTCGGAATATTTTTGCTATCGGGTGCTCCGGGGCACGATTTTCGAAAACTGATCTCGATTGGATCCGAAAGACACTAGAAAAATTCGAATATGATATTTTTAGGCTTCCCTATGTTATTACGAACTGTTTTCCACAATTATTTCAATTTCGTTTTCTAGGGTTTAAGAACACGGGATTGCTAGATCTAGATTTACTAGACTAATCGTATAACTAGGTTAACTTTGGGGTTTCGTTTCAACTTTCGGTTCTTAGGATTTGTTAATATTATCGAAAAATCTAGGGGCTTACAGAAGCGCCTATAGAAAGATGCAAGGCCATGGAAGCTCCTAATCTCAGTGAGCGTCCTAGGCCTAAGCCAATGCTGAACAGCAGCCACTTTAGCTTGATCAACCTGCAGGCCTTCACTAGAAATTACATAACCAAGGAAAAGTACCTCAGATGTGAAAAATACACACTTCTTCATGGTTGCATAAAGCTTTTCCCTTCGTAATACACCAAGAATAGCCTTCAAATGTTTATGATGCTCTTCTAAATTAGCACTGTAAATCAATATGTCGTCAAAGTAAACGACAACATATTTACCAATGAACGGCCTCAAGACTTGGTTCATCAACCTCATGAAGGTACTGGGCGCATTAGATAATCCAAATGGCATAACCAGCCATTCATATAACCCTTCCCATGTCTTAAAAGCCGTCTTCCACTCGTCACCGACTCGAATCCGAATATGATGATACCCACTCTTCAAATCCAATTTTGTAAATACCCTCGCACCACTAAGCTGATCAAGTAAATCATCTAAGCGAGGAATAGGAAAGCAATACTTGATAGTGATTTTATTAATCGCACAACTGTCCACACACATGCGCCAAGAGCCATCTTTCTTGGGTGTTAGAAGGGCTGGGACGGCACACGGGCTCAAGCTCTCCCTAATGAAACCTTTAGTCAGCAATTCCTCAACCTGTCGCCTTAACTCCTCATGTTCTGTAGGGCTCATTCGATAATGTGGTCGGTTTGGCAAAGCTGCACCAGGTTCAAGATCGATATGATGCTGAATATCATGCAGTGGAGGTAACCCCTCTGGTACTAGGACGATCAGTATTAGGTTTACTGAAATGCCCTGTGGTGTTACTACCTGTAACCCTACTTCTGAACAATTCACACCACTACTGCCACTACTCATTATCCCACTGCCATACACACCACTCCCAAACCGCCGTTGTTGTCTTTCGACAATCAAAGCCCTCTGATGTGCAGTAGATACATTAACTGGGTTAAACAAATTGATAGTATCCTGAAGCTGCAACCGTAGTCCTCCAATATAACGAGACACCAACTTCTCCTCCATCTCCTGAATTTCGTTTCTGGCAACCAATTGATAGAATTCTATGGTGTAATCATCAACGGTTCTACTGCCTGTTTCAGATTCTACAATCTCTGGTACATAATCCTCTGGAAATTATATGGCAAAAAGGTCGCTCGTAGATGCTTTTTAATCTTCTCCCACGTCTCAATCTTCGACTTGCCCAATCTCAAGCGTGTCAATTTCGTCTGCTGCCACCATATTGTGGCCTACCACGAAATCGTGTTGCCACCAGTTGCACACGCTTATCATCAGGAACCCTCTTAAATTCTAATATCTCCTCTACCGTAGCCAGCCAGTCTAAAAATTCCTTCGGCTGGAGAGTACCATGAAATTCTGGAATCTCAGTCCTCATCCCCATTTCCCAGCGTCTGTAATCTTCCTCAACGCGTGGCCTACCACGCCTATGTGGCGATTTGTCATAAAAGCTCTCAACGGCAGACAATATTTCATCATCATCATCCTCAAAATCTTCACCTACCCTTAGATTAGGGTTAGGGTTCCTACCTCAATTCTGATTCATTGCAAGCGCCTCCACCCTCTCTGTGATCTAGGCTACTACAGCATCCAATCGCCGATAGATCAGCTGTCCTATCCTCTGTTCTAACCTCTCATCGAGCATGGCTCCAATCCTCTGATCTAAGTTTTCACGTTCATAAATCTCATCTATACGTCGCTAGTTAACCTGTCTGCGAGGCGCCATGATATTTCAAGAGCGAACGCGGCTCTGATACCAACTGACGCAGCGGAATAAAAGGGAACTATTGCAGGACATTGATTCGCGCACGAATACCCGGCTTGTGATCTTCAAATATCAATTGATTCTAAGAATACCTAGATATTTGACATCAAAAATCGAAATCTACTCAAGATTACGAATTCTAGAAAAGAGAGAACACTCTCAAAGAAAATTCATTCAAAATAACATATGTCTGCACCTTCTGTAATCCTAGAACATATAATATGCTTTTTTTACCAAAAAAGGAAACCTATCTAAATAATACATAGGGAGAAAATAAATGAACGGACGAGATTAATGCCACAGACGGCATATAAAAAAGATTATCCTATGAAAAGATATGACATAAAGAAAAGTTATTAAAAATAGTAAAAACGCGGTTTTGACGGCCTAAACAAACAAATTTGGATGAAAACCAGCATGAGTCACGAGCGAAGCTGTGAGTTCTACTCATTGGATCGATTCCCTTCAAAATATGGTCCCGCTCGGTCAAAATCCAAAACTCTTCAAAATTACAAAACTGCCATCATCAAATTCTATGCCATTTCTCCAAATAATTATTTGCTATCTTATCCACTGCATCAATGAGACTACAATAATAGGTTAGCTAATACTATAATAATAATGGGCTAGTTTAAAAACCCATTATGCTAGAGCATTAGTTCCACAAAAACTAAAAAATGGGGAACATGTAGAACAGTGGATTCAGGTTTCTCCCATTTTAAGGTTTTAAATCGAGATCCTAATGGGTTTTACATTGATATATATATTCTATATGGGTTTAAATTCGGAAACACCTAGTGAAAACTAAAATCATATTTTAGCAGTTGAATCAAGATTTTCAACCATAATTTTGTGGTTGATATGGTTATGATAATGTTAATGGATATGCCATGTGTTTTCATCAACAATTACGATGAAAAAATTCTATCTTTTTCTGTATTTTCCTTTACTGCAAAAAAAAAAAAAAAAAAAAAGTATTTCCTCTTTCTAGCTTGTTAACACGAGAAGACCTATTGATTAAGTCATTGTCCGCAATTTCCATAAGGAAAGCGAGTTAACGAGGGGTTGTCAAGTAATAGAGCCATGACTAGTAAAACTTAGCTATAAGTCATCTTGTCCCATCCATGGTCCTCCCAATTTGATGTTGTCGGATGTCATCTATAATGAATATTCAATATGCCTTTCACTGTTTATTTTTCCCTTTCATATTTGACAAATATTAAAGGGAACGTTAACTTAAATTTAATGTGAAACGAAAGAAATCGATAATTCCCGGAAATTAAATAACAACTTAGAAGCAGGTCGAATGTTTTATTTTCGAGACTACGACTTGAAGGTGTGGTTTTTAACCTTTTACAATAAAAGAACACACTCACCTAGTTAATTATTGGAAAAGAATTCGCAATTTTTTATACAACACCCATTAACCAATACATGACTCATGATTGTTCTTTATGCTGCAGAGTATATAATAAATGGTGATACGTAAAATTTGCGACCAATCCATGACATCGGCTGACCAAAATTTGTTTCATATAAAAAATTGATTTCGTGCATGATTGAATTGTCTTATTCACTGAAATTTTACGGAAGTTTTTGCAATATATCAATGGACCTTGTTGAGTATTAAGGACTTTAGTTAGTCAATATTTAAAATTGTTGAGTGGCTTAGATTGCTATGAATGGCATAATGCCACCATGATTATAACAATGCCATTTAAATAAATAAATAAAGTTACAATCTCACCCCTTGAAATATGTTAGAATTGCATGAAGCTCCTAATTTTTAGAAAGTAAGCATTTAGACCTCCTAAAACAGTTGCAAATCCATACTAGCTGCTATTGTGTATCCATTTTATGAAAAAAAAAAAAGGATAAATTACATAGAAAGGACAAAATGTTTGGGGTGTATTCATTTGAGCTTTGAATGTTTTGAGTAGTTAATAATAGGTATCAACCTCTTAAAAAGTCGTTAATTTAGGTATCTGTGATAGTGAATTACTAACACTGTTAACACCTTTGGGAATGCAACTTTAAGTGCCACATTGGTGATGATATCAAAAGTTTGACATTATTAAAAAAAAAAAAAAGAACTAATCGAAATTTAGAATAAAAAGAAAACCAAAAGAAAAAAAACGAAGAAAGAAAAACATAATGAAATTAAAGTAAAAAAGAAAAGAAAGAATTTGAATTTTAAGGAGTTTTATATAGATTTGAATATATCTACTATGATGGCCCATTCACTTTGCTAAATGAGTAAGGCTATAATGAAATTTTTATTACGGAGAAATGAAATAGAGTTGTAATAAGATTGTTCTTTATTAATTTTCTATTTTAATTGGGGTATTTTGAAAAAAAGACAATTTTAGTATTGAATTGTCATTTATAGGTTTGAGAAATGAATGATTATTCAATGTTTTGTAATAGAGATTCCTTATGGATTCACCATTACAATCAAGTAAACGCCGTAATAACTATTCATAAAGAATAAGACTATAATGGAATTATAATTACAACAAAGTGAATGAGAAGTGAGTGTTGTGAGTTTGAATTTCAAAAAAAGAATTCATCGAAACTAGGGAGGAAGGGAATAAGGATGCAAGGAGATCATCTTCTTCCTTGTAAGAACTTTCTATCTCAAAGCCTACCCCCCCTCCCTCTAGCCACTCTCTCTAACTCAACATTCGTTATCTCCGGCAAACCCACACAAACAAAACTATCTAGTCATTCCCTCTCTTAATCACAACAACACCATAACTTGACATTCGCACTCACCTTCTAGAACCACCATTGTCGACCTTCGATGGGCCAAACATCTACCTTCAAAATCATAGCCTAACCAACTCGTACACACATGTTGCTAGCATGGTGGTTGAATTTCGAAGGATTGGAGATGGTTTTAGTACTAGTTTGGGATGGTCACGGGTCGTGAACTTGGTGATCGGTATGGGAAGTTAGGAAATTGCTGTGTGGTGCAACTAAGTTGACTTGGTGAGGTCTTTAGTTTGTGAGTTTGGATAAAAGGTGTGCGATTGGCATCTCAATAGGTGCTGTGGTAGTTGTTGGTGTTTCGGTTCGACAGAATGGGTCTCAAATCTGAGGTCATGGTGGTTTGATTTTGGTTTGGATGCACAAATCAATGTCAAAAATGGTTAGTTAGAATTTGAATTGTGACAGTAATTTGATGGTCACTTTTTTAACCACTCAAAATGTTAATATCTTAAATGAACTCATCTTTAAATGTTGTGATATTCTTGTGTAATTCATCAAAAAGCTTAATTAATTAAATGCTATAGATAATTTTTTTTTTCATTAATTTTTTTCTTAACATGTTGGCAAAGGATACAAATAAATAAACTGCATACTTTAAAGTGAGATCCACAATTGTTTCAAATGGTCCAAGTGTTCACTTTTTACAAAATAGGTTTTCGTGTAATTTCAATAGATTTTAAGGGATTTCATACAACATACAAATTTTTTTTTTCAAATAGCTATATATGCATGTTATAATTGTTATGTAATACAAAATTGTCCATGGAAGGCCGCATTTGTCATTCATGTAAATTCTCTTGTGCTGATGCACTATCTTTTCTTTTAATTATTGTTGCATAATAGTTGGTTGAGGTATAAGTTTTAGAGAAGAGTAATAGAAGATTAAGTGAAGGATTTATTAAAGGAAAGACTCACAAATTAATATTTTAAAATCCATTTTCTTAACAAATAAAATTCCTTAGCATTGAGTAACTTATTCGGTTTACTGGAGTTAATCTCAAGAGTATTTTTTTTTTCGAGTTGTAAATTAAAAAAAAGTAGAGGAGGACGTATTTTTGCATGGAAATTTCCCTGCACATTGAACAGAAGCAAAGGCCTGTGTTTAAGTTCGACAAGGAATTAGGTCCAAGAATTTGTTTTCTTTTTTTTTTTTTTCCCCAATGTATTCATGATTTTTGTTATAGTTAAAAATTTATAATTATAAAATATTTATGATAGTGTGTTGCAGGTGAGAAATTGTCGACAGAGTTCAAAGGCTTGAAAAGAAAGAAACGGTTAGTAGTGCAACAATGAGTGGTCTAGCATGGACATTCCAATGCTTAAGTCAATAATAGGTTTTTGAAAGAGAGTGGATAGTTACAAAGATAGCATGAGTAATCTTACATATCCAAATATTGGAATCTTTTTCCTTTTGGCCTTGGGTTCTATTTAGGCAATGATCATATTAGAGTGGGTCCACCTGATATTCCCTTCATGCGCCGCATTTCCAAGGTAGTTGACTTGGATCCAAGATGGTGGTAATAATCATCCAAGAAGAGTGACTGAAGTACCGGAAAGGTGGAGAACTGTGTTTTTGGAGCATCCTGGGGTTTAGGATACTTTTGTGGAGAAGTGACAAGTCTGGTGGTGTAAATTTCATCAAGGAGATGGGTCTGTTTGTTTGGCTTTTTCTGATAGGTGCAGATACTTTTTTCAAACTTTTTTCTAATAAATTATTTCTTAAGAAATAAATATAAATAAAAAAAATTGACAGTTCTTATCAATAGATCATATAGATCAAATATAAATAAAATATAGATGTAAATCGAACATATTTATACATATCATTTTGAAAAAGATACATATACAGATGAAAAATAGACCATCCCAATAGACCCATAAAGAGCCGGAGTGATATTGAGTAACTCCATGGAGATACGATGAACCAATGAGATGTTCTTGTCAGTGAAGTTACTTGATTGAAAAGGGGCTCGGTCTGGACTCTTAAAAGTTTGGTAGGAGGTTGGCTTCTTAGTCATTGAATGGCTGAGGTCCACGGGACACGATAACTTGGAGTGCTTGGTGGGCTTCAGCGATCTCGCTGCTGGCCGTCTTATTGATGCGTGGCCCATAATTAAATAAATCCTAACAACAGACGGTAATTGATGAAAAAAAAACAAAAGCAATTGCAAATGGGGTGGTAAGCTGTTATGAAAGTAAGAAAATATTGATGAAAACATAGTATTTTATTGACATTTATTAAGTGTTTACTGTCGCTGTCAAATGTTTTCCTTCCAACATCATTTCAAGCGGAAATTATAACGGATGCTCTTTTCATGCTTTACTTGCAAAGCATTCTCAGTAAACGCAACTCCAATGGCAGTTGAACAACAAACGATAAAGAGATGGAATTTGGAGCTAAAAGTAAAATTGGAGAGAGATCTGAAGTAATGTTTAATGTCTATAGTTTTACACTTTATTAATGTAACGAATTATTATTATTTTACATGGACAGGACATAATAATCAGATTATATAATTTACTATTAAACACTAAAAATAATTGGCAAATCTAGCATTTAAGTTGTTCACCAAGTTCCCCTCCCACAGTTTAAGATTGTTGAACATAATAAATGCTAAATTATTATTAGTTATTACTCGAGTTTAATAGTAAATAATTTAATTTAGTCACCTTGTCTTCCCAAGGGGAAAAAGAAATTACACACCTCAGCAAAAGTTAATATTTGTTAAAATTATACATAATAAAAACACATCTCAAAGATTAAAGCACTAAATTACAATATTTAAATAAGTTAAAAAAAATTACAATATTTAAAACTATGGACACTATAACACCGAAAGTTAAAAATAGATATGTTTCTTGGTCTTTTTCTAAAATTTAAATTTATGATTGAATTGCCCTGTAGAATCTTGAGAGCAAATAAGTCAACTCCGATTTTTGTAGGTCGTTTAGTGGCTGTGAAGTCTCGTCTGACTTAGTCAATTTTTTCATAATAGTTTGTTTCAACTAGTCGGCATGTGAATAAGAATCAAGAGGAATGTTGAATCTGTCAAATAACGTGTTAGACGGTTGCTAAGAAACTATGAAACGAATATCTTTTAAGGATTTGTCTATGGTACCGGTTCCGTCATTAAATGACCGGCAGTAAGCGATAAAATAACGTTGCTGGTACCGATTGAATTTCATTCTCCAGCAGAATTGGGAATGGTCTCGACAAATATTTCGCGTAGAAAAAGCAAAGCAATGTAACGTCCCAACAAAGAATACTGAAAAAAAAAAAAAGTCCAATAAATTAAAATAAAATAAAAGTAACCAAATTTAACGTATCATATTAACACTATGAGTAGTCTTTTTATTAATCGATTTTGATATATTTGAAGAATTTTTTTGTTCTTGTGGATATTAAACTAATTAAAATTAATAATATAATAAATTTGAAGAAAACTATCATATGTTATGTATTTATGAAGAATTTCCAAAAAATAAATTATTAACATATGTAATTGAAGTGTTTAATGTGAAATTAAATTATTTAACCATTTAAAAATTGTGGAAAATTTAAAATTGAAGGGTATATGTCTAATCCCGAGTTTTACCTTAACTCGAGTTTAGAAATAAACTACGTAAATATAAAAAAATTAATATTAATTAAAAATTTATTTTTATGAGATTTATAATCTAAACTCTGTTTTTAATTTATTTGTCTTGCAATAATTAATTATTTGTTTGTATATTAACTAAAATATATATTAGATATCATAACTTGTTCACCTTCTATGCATTATAGATTTTAATTTTGATTATCTACACTTAAATCACTTTCAAAACTACTTAGAAAGTCTATTTTACAGTAAAATTCAAGGCAACAGTTGAATTGTCCACTTTTATTAAAGTTTCCTGCATTAAATAACGGGTGATATTTTTTTCAAACCAAGTTTATCCTATTTTCCTTACTTGTGAAAAGAAGCAGTTGTAATTTGAAAATTTACACCAGCTGTACATCTTTATCACTAGGAGATAAATACAAAAGATTTTTAAAAATTTGCTACACTGGTATAATTCATACAAAATATCCTTTGTTAAACACAAAATTGGATAAATGCAACTTTTTTTGCTTCCATTATTACAATGAATGAAACCCTCTTTTTCATTTTACTCATGTTTACAACTGAAGCACAAACCATTGTTCCTAACTCTCACTATCAATATTAGAAAAATTTATAAGAAATCGTATACGAACATTGCTTCTAGTATTTTGAAGAAGTAGGCAAAGCAATCACTTGGTAAAATGTCAGTAAAGCTAAAGTGAGTTTTATTTTAAGTTTATAGTAAGTTCTTTCGTTAAACACACTAGTACACTTACATATTTTACTGCTTATGGATGAAATAATAAGTTTAATAGGTGTAATAACTTAAGGAACTAAAACTAAAAATTCTTGTGAACTTTTACGAATTTATTTATATGTAAGAGTTATAGTATAACTACTAGAAACTTATGAACAAGTATAACTTTATATAACAAACACAAACATAACAGCTCACGAGATAAAATAGAGCAAAACTTCACAAAAACATTCATATGTGAACCTTTGGTTAAAGAAAAGAATGATAGATTTAAGTGTAATTAGTAAGCTTGCTAGATATAGTATGTTTAAAGTAGTTATGTTAAGTTCATCTTTAAAAACGCTTTAATATATGTATCAATTGTGGAGAAGTCAATTTTAAAGTAGAATAAGTTAAGTTCGTTGTTTTGTGCGTGATGGAAATCATAGCTAAATCGGGCCCATGGTTTGGAGCTATAGTAAAAACTGAGTAAAATCGAGGGGAAGTGTTTTTGCCACAGCTTCAACGGCCAGAGTCATACCCTCGGTTTCAGATGTGGGAAATATGAATTACCACGTTTTCCATCTTACCTAACCGTGGATGGGATCATGATCATAGTTGATTCCGTAGGTTAGGGTGTGGGTTATACATGTAACAACCATTTTTCAATCTATCTAACTGTAGTCACTATAACACTTGCAATTCATCTCGCGATTCAAAAATGTAACTTTTTTCTTAAGATTTCTTGAATCAAAATCTTCAAATTTGTTTTGTTTTTCAGGGTGCCTTAGACCCCATAGGAGATGCTATCCTTGGCCCCTGTCCACTAACTGGCTAGCGGAACCGCCGTATTCGTAGCGGCTTATAATTCCTTAAAGACAACTAAACCAAGGAAGTTAGGACATGAGTCTAGGATACTTAGACACTAATAGGAGTTTTTGTTTAGTTATATGCTTTGTAATACATGTTTGTTATTTTATAGGAGCCATAAATCAAGGCCTAAACTCTCCGGTAGACTGTTACAATGACTAAGCAAAGATGCATAGGTGAGCAAATTTAATATTATCACACTATTGGGATTATAATGTAGTGGCATATGTTCTTAAAAATAAATGAAATTGATTATATGCATGGGGATTGGGGAATAATGCATGTTATATGTTGCTTGAGTGAATGACAATCTTTAATGATAAAAGTCATAACTATTTTCTTGGTATTGATTATATAGTGATTATTGTTTGGAAATTGAATGGTCACCAAGAAATTTGATACAACTCTTAATCAACCATTAAATAAATCAGACATGCATTGCTTAATAGCATAACTTGCATTTGCATGGTATTCATGCCACATATAAACATCTTGGCCATAGGGTAATGCTTTGTTATATTCAATGAATCTGGTTAAAATTACCGTTGAGCTATCAGTCCCATAGGAACTAAGTAAGCATTGAAGGATATCACTTGATGAGAGTTGATTTTGATATGACTAATACTTTCTGGAATTTTTGAGTTATGAGGCGAAGTCAAGATGATATTAAATTTATTTATATAAATCAATAATAGATGAGTTTTAAAAAATATATCTTATTCCTTAGTTCCTTGTCTCTTTTGGATGTGAATTACTTAAGCTGGTCCTTCAACCCTCAAGAGAGGATGTAAATCTCCATTATTTTGGATTCTTATAATCCAAATTGTATTTGTCATATGGTTGAGTGTTTCATTACATATGTTTATTAATTAAACATTGCTTGACTTTGTTTAAATTGTATTAAGATTTGATTATTCACAGAATTATTGTTTGCTCACGTCTATAGACCTATGTGATTACAAGGATTACTAGAATTGATCTTTATTCAAGAGTTGGAGTTGGCATATAGTATTAAAGGAGCTAAGACTTGGATTGAAGTGATAACTTATTATTTGTGTAAAGACAATGCTTGTATAAGTCTTGATGTAATAGTTGAGAACTTAGTATAGGTTATTTTGTAATGAAGACCGTTGGAGACGAATGGTTATGAAGTTATATTAATGAAATCTTTTAAAGACAATCAATGTAAAGTTGTAATGTAATGATCAGGGACTTTTCATAAGGTTATTTCTTGTATGTGATGTATATATATGCAATATTTTTCTTATTTTAATCAACCTTCAATAATAGTGTAACTATCGACGTCACAAAGTATTTTGGTTTTGTTATGTTCAAGTACCTTTTTGGAAGCCTCATATCAGTTTTCATAAGAGTTGAGACTTTAGTTTGCTACAAGATACATTGATACTACTAAGGTATCCTGTGGGAGTGTGACAATATGTCTTTCAACTATACTATTATCATCAAATATCAATAAACAAAGATCAACAAGGTACTTTAACATTCAACATTTATTAATAATTTTCGTTTAACTTATCAAGTGCACAGTTATCATCATATGCCAATGAAACAAAGATGTGATATCCACAAAAACGTTCAACATTAAAGAATAATTTTTCTAACATACATTTTAATTACATATTTATTCCTCTATAGAAAAAAAAAAACATATTAAACTATATAATTCATCAGCTTCATGTTAATTACACAATCTTGTAAGACTGTTGAAGAAATAAATTAATTAGCATATCTCACTTAACCGTACAATTATTATCAAATGTGGACAAGACAAATATGAATACCACAGTTTAGCTTAATTAACATATCTCATTAAAGTGCATAATTTTTATCAAAATGTGTAAATATTTGGATAATTTTCATTTGCAAATATATTTAAAATTTATGTAATTGAATTTTATAATTGAGTATTCAATCTACAAATTGACTCATGTTATGGTAAAAAAGATGCCTTATTGTAAAACGAGCATTGCGAAGGAATCGAGTTATGTTTTGTGAAATAAGTCATACACTAATGAATTGAGCACAGTTAAGTTATAATGTTGCTAATGTGGTGAAAGGAGCCCTATAACGATTGATTTAGCCATACTACAAGGAAATGAGCCTTACAATGAAGAATTGAGTCATAGAACTAGTAATTGAGATGTGTATGGTGAACATGATGCATGGTGAAATGAGAATTACAATAAAGATTCAATGCTATTATGGCAAATATGGTGACTATGTGGTAGAATGAGCTTACAATGATAATTTGAGCCATGTAAAGGTAAAATGAGCCTTATAATATGCAATTGAGTCTTATATTGGTGAAAATAGAGGTTGCATTGTATATGTACCTTAATAAGAGGAATTTAGTCATGTTATGAATGAGTATTACAATATAGAGTTTAACACTATTATGGTAAGAGTTGTTTGGTGATATCAACATTAGGTACAGGAATTGAGCCACATTATCATGGAAATATTGCATGTGATGAAATAAGCATCACAAAATAGAATTGATGCGATCATAGAAGTGTTAAATTAAAAACCAAATAAGCACAAGTTCCATAAGCCATTGAAAGCAATTAGATGCTCAAAGATTGGAGTTTCATTGATCAAAACATGAGCCAAGTGGATGAAAGGAGCTTATAAAGCAGTTTAGGACTCAAAAGATTGAACAATTTCAAGTATTGGAGTGGATGGACCTTTACACCGCCAGCCAATATTTGGAGAATAGCTAGCCTTCAATCAAATTTCAATCAAACTTGTGAAATTGCACATACGCCAGCAATAAGGCCACTGGCCTTCAAGGCTACGCCACCGGCGTAATGGGATAAGCCACCGGCTTTGGAAGTGATCATAATGTAAATTTTAAAGGCTAATGCCAATGCTACCAACTTACACTATTTAGGCTACCGGCCTTGAATACATAGCCTGCTAACCTTTGGCCGGTGTAAATATATGCAAAGTGAATTTTCATATTTCTTTTTATTTTCTTTGTTTAATTGTTTTTCAAGGCTATTTTGAAGCCTATATGAAAGGGATTTCTCCATTGTTGAGAGTTTATTTGTTCTTGTGATAAAAAAAAATAGTTTGGTAGTTTTGGTTCTAATCAACAGGGGTGATTAGGGTCAAACTCCATTCTTGTGATAATTGTGGTTCTAAGTGATAGGTCTGGTTGGTGTCAGGTTACATTATTGTGATATTTGATAACTATGGTTTCAATTAGCGAGTTCAATTGGGTTCGGGTTGCTTAATGGCTTGTTTCAAGACAATCCTAGGGGTCAAATTCATTAGTAAATCGTTTGGGTCTTAGATTTTTTATACTTAAGGTTCGCATTCTATGTCATTTGGTATCAGAGCTTCTGCTTTCTTGATTCAGGCGTTATCCTATCTTTTCTTCCAATTATTGGTTATTTATTTTGTAGAAAAAAAATTCATGTGAAAAAAAAATTGTGTATTAGGGTTTGATTGAGATTTGTGTTTTAGGGTTTATTTCTATTAAAACAAAATGAGAGAAATACAATTAAATTAGTATTTGTGGAGCAATGATGAAGAAGAAATGTGATCCAAAATTCTATACCAGATGTTTTGTGAATGATAAAGTATGTTTCTTGACTATTGACAATAGGAGCTGTGTGGATGTCATTAGTATATTACTGGTTGAAAAATTGAATTTAACAACTCTGAAGCATCTAATGCTTTATGATATGCCGAATAAGTGTGGAAAAGTGAAGGTGTCTAAACAGGTTTTCATTACAATATCCATTGGAAAGTATCAAAGTGAAATTTTATGTGATGTAGCTTCAATGAAAACTAATCACATTCTGTTGTGCTAGCCATGGAAGTTTGAAAAGAGAGCCAGGTATGATGAATATAAAAATTATTATTCTTTTGTTTTCAATAATAATCAAGTGACTTTGACTCCTCTTGAACCATTGGAGGCCTATGAGGATCAATTGAGGGTGTTGAAACAATTCAGAGAAAGAAAAAAAGAAAAGCGATCACATGAAAAAGAATGAGAAAATTGAAAAGGTTAAGAGTGAAGAAAAGGAAGAGGTTGTGCACAAGAGTGATGAAAAACAAGTGAGTGTTCAAAAAAATCATACACTGGTGAGCAATGAGAGAAAAGAATAGATTATCAAATATTAGTGAGTGATATTCCTGAAAAGAGTGAGATTAAGAGTGATTTTTGCTTTTCAACTAATGATATTTCTTGTTCTAGTGAATTTGATTCCTCATAACAGGAATTTAAAGATTTTTCTTCTCAAGAAGTTCAAGATGGAATAAAGCATCAACTAGATTTCATCCCCAAAGAATCAACTTATGACCACATTTTGGAAGAGTCCAAGAACGAAAATTCGAGGATGAATCTTTTCAAAGAAGGAGGGAATGATGCGATCCTGAAAGCATTAAACTTAAAACCAAACAAGCTCAAGTTCCATAAGCCATTTGAAGCAATTGGAGGCTCAAAGATTGGAGTTCCATTGATCAAAACATGAGTTAAGTAGAGTAAAGGAGCCTATAAAGTAGTTTGGTACTCAAAAGATTGAAGAATTTTAAGTATTGGAGCGGATGCACCTATACATAACCGGCCTATATTTGGAGAACACCTTTCCTTCAATCAAAATTCAATTAGACCTATGAAATTGCACATACGTCGGCACTAAAGCCGCCGGCGTTCAAGGCTATGCCACCCACATACTAGGATAAGTTGCTGGCTTTATACCGGATTTGCAATTGATCAAAATGAAAATTTTAAAAGCTGATGCCAACGCTGCTAACTTGTATTATTTAGGATGCAAGCTTTGAATACATAAGCTGTCAGCCTTTGGCCCGTGTATACATATCCAAAGTGACTTTTCATATTTCTTTTTATTTTCTTTGTTTGATTGTTTTTCAAGGCTATTTTGAAACCTATATGAACCCTAGAATATATAATCTATAATTAAATGAATTAATAATTACTTGGATTATAAAATTAAAATGATCAATCATTTCATGCACTTGCATATTGAATAGCTAATGCAACATGGGGAATCTGGGTAGGCTGCAATCATGTCGTTGAGCATAGGCTTTGCTCTATAGGACAAAACTAACTCATCCTTGGGGAAGGTAACTTATCCCTATAGAATCATGTAGGGGATCTTGTTGTGGGCTTACTCTCAGAGTAGTGATCTTAGGCATTTTTATATGTGTGTGTATGTATATATATATATTTACTATGCAATGGCCTTTGGGGCCATCACACAGTTCCCTGAGTCATGGAGAGCATAAGATCCGAATGATTGTATATGTGTGCTGATGTGGTTGTTTGTATTAAATTGTTTGGTAACTTATTTTAAAGTCTAAAGAGAGGATTATTTCAATCGATTGAGTGATCAGTTTTGTCTATTATAACTTTTCTCATGTCTACTATTTTTGTTTCTCTAATTGTCATTGTTAACAGTATATGTTAGAATTTCCATTCTATTTGTAGTTGGCTGTCCTTCTAATTCATTTTGGGATATCATATGAATGTGACTTGCGAGTAACTAGCCAAGGATATCTCAGGTTGCTACCTTGTAGTTAATAAGGTAAATTAAATAGGAAGGTTACTACGTTTGAAGGTAAGTTCATTTAACGTCACAACATTTTGAGTGATTAAAAAAATGTAATAATATTTATAGAAGTGGGTCAAACAAGGTCTCTATAAACACGTGCCAACTGGAGAAATAATTCATACAATTAATTAAAACTTAAATGATCCGACAATTTGTGACATGTATTAGTAAGGACCTTAACTGACCCACTTCTCTAAATGTTGTGACCTCAAATGAACTTATCATCAAACGTTGTGACCTTTTGCTATAATTTACCCACAGTTAGTATGACTAGTGAAAATGGTGCCTTTTTTTTTTTTCCTTTGCCAACACACAACAATGAATTCATATCTCTAAACAAGGCTTACGAGCACTTTGTTCAAGCAAAGAATAAGTAAGGTATAGCAACAACAAAACAGTTGAAGCAATGTCTACAAGGAAGGCTTCTTTCTTGAAGAAGAAGACAAAGCGAAAACTACAAATGCCATCAGCCCAAATTAACAAATAGCAGGGTAGCATAACGAAATGTGGACATCTAACCCAAATGTTTATGCATATCCCCAATATGTCTTGTTCAGTAAAGCTAATCTGCATAAGAGTTGGGTTTTCTTTAGATAATTGTTAATGTAATCGACTCAAATTTTAGCCTCGACATTGTGATGTCTGCAATTTATGATTCTACTTTTGAGTTGGGACAAAATTTTCTATTTAGATCTTCAACCAACTCCTTACAAATTGATGCAGCCTTGATTTATTTCTTGCCATTCTCAAGTGCTGAATTAAGTTAATCTCAAACTACAAAAGCAGTTGCATCAATTTCATATTCATTAGTATATTCACATTATCCAAGAAGCAGCTATTGCCAAAAATCCCAACATAACAATTCTATGGCAATGTTCTGCCATTCGTTAGCAGCATGATAACTGAGTTTCTCATTGGAGGAGACGATCAATGCATACCACTTATGTGACATGAAAATTTTTATATCTAGTTATATTCTTTGGATTGTTATTTAGAACTAGAATACTTTTATTTTTATCTTTTGTCTATTATATTGATAAAATATAATTAGGTTTAAAAGTTCTCTTCCTTATTTATTATTATTTTTCATCTGGCTAAATAATAGCCATGAGACTAAATTAATATTCCACATTTGAATTACTTTTGATACTTGTAATTTTTTTATTAATGTTTTGAACATGGTGAGTGAGATATTACCTACAAAAAATTAAAATTACTTCCAAAGTTTGTTTTGATGTTTTCTCTCATGGGTGGTGTAAGGGCATAAAAATCATTGGTGGTGAGCGGTCATTGACTAACTTTTCCTTATTTTATAGTTCCTACAGTACACATTTTACTTTGTCCTTCTTGGCAGTAAAAAATCAGTTGAAATCCAGTTAATATGTGGCCATCAAAAGGAAATTTTAGTGTTTAGGATTACAGTTCAATGAATTCTTTTTTTTCAACTTATAACGATGTAAAGGTGATCGATTTCAAATCGCAAGTTACATTGAGATAATATTATTAAATGAAAAAAAAGTGTGTGACATCATCAAACCATTGAAATTCTTGGAAATTTCCAGCGGTGCTTTCATCAATTGATGTTCAGCCATTAATTGGGTTCCAGTAAACCGATGCAATCTCTACATTATGCCGGATATAAGTCGTGCTACTAGGCACGATGGGTTATTTTCCGTACATTTCACCTAATTTCACATCCCAAACAACAGTATTAAAATTTCTGTAAGACTTATTTATGTCAGATAATTATAGACAGCCAGGATAAAAACCCCAGATTCAATTAAAATGAGGAAAGCTGTGGATATCTGATAATTAAGAGAAGTCTATAGATAAGAGAAAAATGAAAATATATTTTTAATACATCAGCTTACATATATATATAAAGACAGCTAATACAACATGCCATACCTTGCTACCTAATACTTATCCTTAAAATAAGGACCATCACTACTTTATAACAAAACATCACTACAATTAACAGAAGATCTTTGACTTAACCAAAAAAGCATTTAGAAAAGATCTCAATTATCTTAACAGATATCGCGTGGGAAAAGGTGAATATCCATTGCAGATGTTTAGATGTAAAGCTCAATGAGCTTGCTTTGCAAGGAAACCATCCAAACCATATTCTTAAGGTTTTTGGCTGGCTCAGCAAAGGAATAGTTTTTGGCATCTGAACTAAAGTCATTCCATGGTATGTCGTACGTAATACATCAAACAATTTTGCTTGAAAATGGAATTTGTTAGTACGAGATTACTGACAATATGGCTTTGCAAGGGTTATTCAAAATTTGCAGAAATAAACATATCCATCCTACTAATAGTTTCTTGAGCAAACCAAAATGAACTAGAGAAACACTATGTTTTGTACCCCAAGTGTGATGAAAAACTAAATGAGTGAATGATGGGATTTTCTCTTAATGTTTCCAGCTAATACACGGGCACGAAAGGGAAAGAGCAAAACAATCTCGTAAGACTTATATAGCCATCCCTTTGAGGTTTCCAACAATTATACTAATTTTACATCCCGAGTCGAATTAAGTGACATTGAAGCTAAAGCCAAGGAAATTAGTCGGTTCCATTATTTGAGCAACGACGCCACTCGTCAATGAACACCAATCGGCCAGAACTTAGATTGGGCTTCTCTCTTCCATCCAGCAGTTCCATTACTTTTTCGGTTCTTCCAAAAAGATTAAGAACGCGTCTTGCAGTTTCATTCATATTCTCTATGGTTCTTTAAGGGAACACTACGTAAGAATAGAACACTGAAAATTGGTAAGACAAGCGCCCAATATGTCACATATGGTTGATGATGGCATCTCGAACATATCCTTAGTCGTTTGGAATTGGCTGTTTCCATTCTGGCTATGGAAGCAAAATAGTTTGACATATTTTGTATAAAGAATATGAAGCCACGACTTCTATTGGCCAACTTGAAGTCTTCTCCTTCTCTAGTTGGAATGCCTGAAAGTTGTTTTTTGCTGAATCAACAAGGGAATTAGGAATATTGATCGGGTGGTTTCCTTGGGCTGCAAGTTCATTAACCATTACATCTGACCGTCTACCATGGATGTCCATCCCAAACAACATCCGCTGCCTTCATCATGTTGATCAAATCTGTGTTGTTATTGAAGTTCTCTTCAATTATCTTTACATACACAAGTCCTTCTTTTACAGCTTTAAATATCTTATGGCTTGTTCACTTTGCTGTATTGAATAAGGGAGGAAATTGAATTCCAATTTAATAGAATTGTAATAGGATTGTAATAGGGCTGTAATAACTATTACATTGTTTACTATGGGTAAAAAATAAAACAAGCAACTTTTGTAAAATATCTATAATACTTCTTATCTTTATTAAAAAGAAATAATAATTGTATAGGTAATATTTTTAAAACAGAGCTATTTATGACAAAGTTAGAAAATAAATTATTAAATGATAATTCATGAGTATGGAGATATGAATTGCTATTCATCATTTTACATAAAAGCAATTCATTATGAATTACAATTCCCCTCAAGTAAACATCGTGATATCAACTCTATGTAGAACGAGGAGGAAGTTAATAGCTATTCATATCAAGTGAATAACCAATTAATAACTACCTATGCATCAATATTAGGAAGTAAAATGGCAATGC
The DNA here is from genome assembly GCA_024138025.1 of Combretum micranthum. Taxonomy (NCBI): domain Eukaryota; kingdom Viridiplantae; phylum Streptophyta; class Magnoliopsida; order Myrtales; family Combretaceae; genus Combretum; species Combretum micranthum. The sequence continues at coordinate 507,984 of JAMXBD010000589.1, forward strand.
TTTTCATGGTAACTACCAAAAGACTCCAACAGTGAGTAGAAGGGTCATCAGCCATTGACTTAGTCACTGATGTAGTCAATAATGACGTGGTAAATATTTTAATGATGTGGTTAACATTGAGCATTTAATATCTTGCCGTTAATATATTTTTATAGTTTCTTTTTTAGTCAAGATTCAAAAAATATCTTTTGAATATGGTTTAATGTTTTTGATACGATTTCCTTTAGCCTTTTTCCTTTTCAAAATATCATTTAATGTCTTTTAATAAGAAGTCTTTTTTTGTCCTTCTTCTTTTTAAATACCATTTAATGTTGTTTCATAGGATGCTTTTTTAGTATTTTTCCCTTTTTGGCATGATCAGAATTACAAAGTTTGAGCTGGTTTGCTCTTTATTTTTCTAAATTTTTGAATTTATTTTTTATTTTAGAACTTAGATGCCAATTATCGACGTATTCGTAGAATGAATATATATTTGAAGATTGTCTTTTAGTAATCATGCACGATTCAATGAAACATGATAAAACGCTAATTTGCTTTCACTGCGTTAGTCACTGTCAAACATGAAAACTCCTTCAAAACCATGAAAAATAGAAGTCTGAAAAAATTTAATGAGATGGCTTGGTTCCTCCTCCTTAGCAGCCTTAATGTATTTCTTGGTAGCATATAAGGCAATTTTCGTTAATGACTCGTTGAGTTCTTCCTTACCCTCAACATATAAAATATATTGTCTAACTTCAGTTAGATTCGCTCTTAAAGGAGTAGTTGGTAGAATATGGTTTCTTAGGAATTTGGCTTTGATCTTAGAGGAAAACCTAACGAAGGCCCGCATTAGAGGTATCATAAAGAAATGATATGAAGAACCAAGAACCTTGATCGTAAGAACAATCGCAATTTGAATAGCAATCAAAAGGTTGCAGAGGTGATTTTTTACATTATGAATAAATTTCCTGAATGCCTCATTATGAGTGAACAAAAAGAACAGCCTCTGTTTTAGTTCAACCAGCCACCGAGTCCAATATCCTTCTATTTTCACAACATTTGTGATTACTGGAAGTATATGCATATTTGGTGGTGTTGGATTATCTGCAAGTTTTGGAGACAGCGTCATATGACTCACCAATGCAGCAAAAAATTGACACAAAAAGACCATAATGGAGAACTTCATTATGTCTACCGTGCAGAGATAAACGCAATTGTACCGCCCAGCTTTGGACGTTTCTATACCATATATGGCGAACCACTATGAGACATAATGGAAAGCTTCATCAAGTATTTCTCAAGTCCTTTGTCATCGCTTCACTAGTCATGTTCCTAAATTCATTCACAGCTAACTTGGTGCTTTTTTTCATATTTAACACGCAGTTCATCCTTAATAGATGTAAGTGCAATGGTTGTTTAACAACATACCATCAATAGATAGACCATGCAACCCATAACCAAGATTTGTACTGGCATGAACACATAAATGACACCAGTTTTTAATTGTATGCAGGGATTAACAATTACTGTGATAGTAAGAATGAACAAGGCTATAAAGTTTGTGACTAGTTCTGTATTTCTCATTTTTCCTAGAGAAAGAATGAAGAAGGCCATTGAAACACAAGTTAAAACAGATGCGCTCATTTAGTAAGCTGGTCATATGCTCCTGGCATTGATGTATTTAAATCTACCGAAAGCAGATCGAAAGTAAAGGAAGCTGCATTAAGTGACAAGTACCTGTTGGGAAAACATACTGGACGACATGAGTAGTCATACATCAAATCTGCAAACATTGCCAATAGACAACCCAGAGAAGCTAAGGCAATGTATAAACCGATGTAAGGCATCGGCTTCATAAAATTTGATTGAATTTCAAAGTGAATTGTTATGTTCACCGAAGTTTCCCAGTCAATGTATGCCTATGAATTTGGAGTGTTCTCGTAAGGTTTGGTTGGACATCGATGAAATTTATAGACCTTTTGAAGTAGTGGAATTTAGTAGGTCATAACAAAAGGAGATTTTGCACATATATACGAACACCACGGCAAGAATATAGTGGTTGGGCCCTAGCGGAACTTTTTATGTTCGTTAACTTCGATGTGCTAATTTTTTTTCCTTTTTTCCATTTATTTATTAGTTTACAATTTTTTTTTCATTTATTATTTTATAGTTGTTGTGTTTCATGTTCGTATCAAGACAAATTTTAGTTTAGATATCTTACCTTGTAATACAATTTAATTTTCAATCATATATGATATATATGATTAAATAAGCATTTTTGTGTCTGAGGTTGACTCGTTCATTAATTATGAAGAAATTCTGAATCTTGTTACTTGATTTGTTGAATAAACATGTTTCGAGTTTTGATTTACCCTGTTAATTGGATTAAAAAAAATTCTAATACATAGAATATTTATGATACCAAATGTTAGTTGAGTACATGCAATAAAAAGGGTTAAAAATGGAATAACAAATTTTATTGGCAAAAAACATATTGTGTACTTGTGTTTTTACATATTTAAACTTTGGCACCTGGGTTGTGTGTTTTCTATTTTGAGAAATAAGAAATGAAAAATTAACATTTTTCAACACCGATAACCGCACCGGTTGTGCTGCGCGGCGCGGCGCGGCGCGGCGTGAGGGGTGGGGTGGAATGGAATGGAAAGCAGCAAAGGAAATCCATTATTTGTGTTTTGAATCCACTTGCTATATGTTAGGAAGGAGAAACGAAGTTTGTTTCCACAGTATGTGGGGTCCTAGTGTGACGATTAAAATGGAGCTTTATGATTTCAATGCAAGTGATAAAGTTGTTGTCCTTGTGGAATGATTACAATAAGAAAAGGAAAAAACAATCGCTGTAGCGGACATGATCAGTGGGAAAACCTATCATCGCTAGTTAAATTTGGGAAAAATAATTGGTCACTTAATGACATACGGATGGACTTTATAGAAAGTTGGAATTTTTAACTGAAAATATCGACTAAATTTATTTTATTGCTGCAAAACTAAAATTACCTTGATTATGAAAAAGAAAATAAACTACAAAGTCACGGTGGTCTTTATTTTAAAATAGATTGTACTTGGTTTATTCCACTTCTTTATCATGTTTCAAAACTCGTATAAGCACTCCTAAATTGATATGTAATTTTTGTCATCAAATGATCAAATATTTTTATTGACTATGGAAGATCGCTCAAGAGAGTAAGGCAAGTGATTGATGATCTTTTTCAACAAAAGTAAAAATCATATTCTCAATTCTATTCTATGGTCACTATTATGACAAGTATGACAATCAAATATATAATATAAAAATCTTCCCATCTATGGCAAAATCTTAGGAAAATCTAGGTGCATGTGAAACAAGGTGCTTTCTAGACCGTAGGTAATGGTAAGATGATCCTCTTTTGGATAGATAAATGGCTCTCACCGAATATACCTCCCCTTTACAATCTTTGTCAAAATCTTCTTAAAGATTTCCATAAAAAACAAGTCACCGACTATATTACATAACCAGGAAGTTGGGATTGGCAGCTCTTACAAAGCCTACTCGACAATTCCACTCTCCTCTTGATAGCAGCAATAAGATCACCAGATCCTACAGCTGGTGATGATTGAGTAATTTGGGGACCTTCTCCTTTAGGTGAATTTTCATTGAAGTCAACATATGAACTTAAATGTGGAGCTACTTGGAATGTAAAAGAAGACAAATGGAAGATAGCGTGGCATTGGAGAGGTCCAGAACACATACGATTTTCTATTTGGCTAATATTGCATAAAGCATTATTAACAAATGTTGAGTACAAAAGAAAACACTTATCTGACTCTGAAATATGTTAATTATGAGGGCAAACAGAGGAGGACCTGGACTATGTTCTGAGGGGATGTGAGAAAGCCTTTGATTTCTGGTGTAGATTGGTTCCTATCCCAAACTGGCATAAGTTCTTTAACCTAGTTTTGATGAGTGGATTTCGATGAACTTGAAAGACGAATCTACTTGTCGTAGTTCTACCTGGTCAACAATCTTTGGAATTGGCTGTTGGATGCTATGGAATAGATGGAACAAGCAAGTTTTTGCATATGAATATATCAATGACCAATCTTTAGTAATCCAAACCATTGCTCAAGCCAAAGATGCTTCTCAAGCCTATGAGGAAATGCTTAGACTCTCTAATAATCATTTTCACTGATCTGAACATTTAATTTGTTAGGAGGTACCCCTAGTGGATTACATAAAGATCAATACAAATGGTGCTAAAATCTACCCCACAATTAGCTACTGCAGGTGCTTTGATATGAGATCATTTTGGTTTTTGGATTAAAGGCTTTATGGCAAATCTAGGATCATGCTCTTCGATTCTTGTTGAATTGTGGGAAGCCTATTATGGATTAACCTTAGCTTGGGATCTGGGATACAGAAAGGTAATCCTAGAGATGGATAATAAAATAGTGGTTGAATGGATAGCCAACAAGAACTTTGAAGACCAACGATACTGGAACTTATTGAGACCTATTGAAGATCTACGTAACAGAGATTGGGTCATCAAGATACAACACTCTTATAGAGAAGGAAACAAAAGTACAGATCTCCTAGCCAACCTTGCTCTGAACCAACATATTGGTTTTCATGTAGTTGATAGACTCCAACTTCTGTTTATTAGATTTGTATGCAAGATATGAGATGAATATCTTTCCCTCGTAATTGTGTGATGTAATGGGCATTTTGCCGCCTTCATAATAATATATATATATATAATATAAAAATTAAGTCCAACTATCATTTCCAAGAGAGTTTAAGTACAAGTAATCATCTTCTCCTTATCTAACCAACAAATTTGAAATATATTATATAATTATCTACAACTACTATAATTATTATATCTCCAATCACAATCAGAAGTCATGATTATCAATTTAATTCAATCAAATTGCAAGAGTACCTAGTCATTATGTAACCTATTTATTCCTTTAATAATTGCATTAGCCTTCTTGAATTATAGGATTTCTTCTCTTGACATTACAACTTAAACAATTACAATCTCTTTCTAATCAATTGCATCCTAGAATCTTATTAAAAAAATTGATTTCACTATTAGCATTAACCACACTAAGGAAGTTCTACCTCTATGACTGCATGCAAATCATTTCAATTGTTCCAAATCTTTTTAATTCTACTGATTTATTCAAATAAGCAATTTCTTAATTAAGTAGAATGAATTCTATTCAAGAAGTAACATTTTGATTTAATAATTGAGGATAATAATAATGTACACATAGTTGAATTCAAGAATAAAATAATAATCATTGGATATAGTGCAATTCTCGTTACATATCAAACATAGGGCTCATCTCATTCTAGATAAAATATCATACTCCTCCATAGATCTAGCAGTTAACACGTAAGGAGTAATAAAGAATATGAGATTCATGAGATAACCCTCACCATTGTAATCTTGCAATATTGTTGAGTTCTTGACTTTCTTTTGATCTCCCTCTCTGTCTCTCTAAAACTCTCTCAAATGTGCTAAAAGTCTTGTTTCAAACGGATGTAGATTTCTATTAGGGTAAAGATTTGTTGAACTTGGATATTAATGTAGCTATGTTAAAATTTGTGTTTAACCAGATCTACAAGAAAATCTTTATGGATATGCTTATTATGACCCCAAACATGAGTCTGTATCTGTGCTTGTGTTGTTCACTTTGACTAAAATTCTTGGTAAACACCAATGTAACAAAAGGTTATGTTACACTACTGTTTCCTATTTTGTTCCAATCATAGCTTTATCATGAGGTTATTTTTCACTCATGTTCAAGCTTAATGTAAGTCGATTGAAATTTGGGTAAACACGACCTATAAAACACATATGCTTTTACTCATGCTATCTTTTACTTCTACAAACTCTTCAAATCTTCACTAAGATCATTAGAATCCTTCCAATTCGTTTCCTTACGCTTGAATAACACATTAAATCCTAGAAACCAAAACTTTTACATTTGTGTATCGATTTCTTTCAAATAACCATGAAAACCAAGTAATATAGCTCAAAGTCTCCTATGTAAATAAGGGCCATTGAGCACCTATTAGTCATTTATTGTAAAATTTAAAGTGATTGTTTTTGTTGTGTGCTCCAATTTTGTATTCAATGTATATAATTTCATCACCATGATTTCTTTGTTTCTATTTTTATATATCCATAAACTTCATCATTATGTTTTAAAAATAAAAACTTCTAAGGTCTAGATTAACAAAATTATCTAGCCTATCATTTAACCTTTGAAATCATATGAGTTAATGCAATAGATATTTGAATGGTCCAGTGTGTATAAATTTAGGTCACTTATTACTTATGGGACATTTCTTGTAAGGAAATGGATTAGACCATAGAAATTTTGTTAAATTTGCACTTTTGAACCTTGATATCAAAAGGGTCCACTAAGTTATTTTGTGTAGCTAATTGTTAGAACTTATATTAAATTATAAGAAAAAAAAAATGTGATTTAATATTTTCTTTTTTTCTAGACAAATGACAATATTATTATTGACAATAGCAAGGTGATTTGAAAATAACAATATGGGTATAAATCAATGTTTTACTCTTCGAATATAAGTTAAGTAGATGGTGACAATCTATTGTGTATGCTAAAGTATGTAAGGTGTTTAAAACATATCCCGATTTCACTTTATGACAAAATAAGGTACATAAAATATAACAAAGCTATTGAGATTTGATATATAAGTTCTCTCAAAATGAAAATAAATAAATAAATCTCATTGATAAGGGTGGGATTCCATAGACTATTCAATCACAAGAATTGACTCACTCATTCTCTCACAATAACATAAAATTGTGTGTTTGAATTTTAGGGTTTTAATAAGAAACCAAAAATAAAGGATATGAGCTATCTGTTTCTAGAATATGATGCACCAAGAAAAGATTAAACTAGCTATTTTGATCAATCGATATGATGCATGATTGATAAAAACATTGAGTCTTTCAATTAATCATAAAGATTGAAGAATGAGAAAGTTTGAGAAAACTCCCAATTGTATTGATGGATTCAAAGTCAATCAAAGCCTATGATGAGTTTATGATAAAGGACTCTTCATAGGAATCCATAAGACTAACGACTTACTAAAAAACTCCTAATAATAGACGTAATAAGATAACTATTGAAATAACTAAGAAATAAAGCAAAATAAAAAATTCCAACACAAACCGGGTTATGTACTTTGGAACTTGCGAAAATTTCACACTTTTGTCTTCAACACAAGCTTGAACATGACCCTATACTTTGGTTGTTTGGCCACAACATGTTTCATTCTTCTCGCATGTGTTACTATTCTCAACACAACTTTTAATATGACGTGTGTTGATAGTCATATATTGTCAACAAAACTCCAAATTTTTCCTTCTTCCTCTCATGGACTCCAGTGCAAAATTCATAAGATAGTTACAAAAGAACTCATGTTCATCTTCAAATGGATCTCAATTAATATTCATTGAACTAAGTTTCCTAAACCCTTAGTTCTAGCTTGAGTAGTAGGACTAATCTACTTAGGATTCCTATCACTCACCATTACATAATAAATTTTACAATAACAGCCATTTCCATTAGATGAATATCCCTATTTGTCTTCACCGTTCTCATCCCAACATTACTTTGCCTTAGCCCTATCTTGCACATACAAAACATAAATGGATGATTTCTTGTCAACTGGTAAGATTTATCTCTTATTATCGTTATAAATGAACATATGCAATATATAGATTAAGGGAAGAATATGGGGAAAAAAAGGCAATGGAAACTGCAAGGGAGAAGAAATTTCAATAAATTATGGTTAGCACATAATATGTACCAAACAAGGTAGAATAAGGGTAAATAAAATGAAAATGTTAAAGGTGACTTTTGGTTCAGCTATTTACACTTTTTACCATATTCCATTGGGTTTTTTCTTTGTTTTTCTAATTACTATTTATTTCTCATATAATAATGTTATTAAAATATTCTTTTTATAGGGTGGGGTTCTAAATACCTTGAAACCTATACTTGTATAAATTACAGTATAGGTTTGAAGATAGGTAAAAGGTATAAAAACCTGTAGCTATATCTTACCTTGTGAGAGTAGATTCTAAGAATTCTATACTTGAAAATTACCTTATAACAATCAATACCCATTACCCATCAAGATTTGAGTGTGTATCCTATATAATAGGGTTACTCACTCACATCTAGTAGTAGAATGGATTTTTATTAGTAAATATTACAAATTAATTATATGGAATAAAACAAATTTACATTATAGCACATGTAGAGGAAATGCAATTATTTTGTAATGATTTGTAAATAGAATCCTTATATTTGCTTTACATGTGTTTACGCGAGTTATTTTTTAAATTAGGTGCTTAAACCTTTGAGTCTTTTAAAAAAATGTAGTTTTCATCAATAAACTAATTTAAAATACTAGAAGCTATGTTTAATTAATTTTAAGGGAAAAATGGCCATATAGAAGAGTAGGAAATTCATTTGATTTTTGCTGGTCAAAGTTTGGGCAAGTGATTGTCTATAACATGAGATGAAGGTCACTTTATGAATGGCAATTGCTTCGGATTCAACTTAAGACTCTTTCCTTTTTTCCATAAGCATAGTGATTCTCTAACATTTTCAAAAGATCAAAGATATGAAATCCAGGATGTATCTACAAATTAAATATTTTAAATTAGTGGGGTAAGCATCAAAATGTCTAAGGTTTGCCATAAATAATTTCATGAACATTTCTTTACTCTATTAATAATTATTCTCCTCTTCGTTGCTATTTAATAAGAAAGCCTTGCATGACTTACACAAAGAATGGGGTGTAACTTCCATGGTAGATCATATTAAAGCAATACGTATAGACTATAGGTGTATATTAACCAAGTTGGTTCATAAACTACTTGAGACAAACTTAATTTTTACTTGAGTTCAATTTCAAAATGATCGAGTCAAGTTTGACCTTAAGCTCAAGTAATTTGAGTAGTTTGTCAAGTCAAAATCATTTTTCACAATATTTACAATGATAAGTCCAAGAGTCTGATCGGGCTGGAGTTGAGTATCAATATTAACTAAGCCCATGTCAAATTTAGGGGAAATTTTTAAATTCACCCACTAAACTTTCACCTATGCGTGGATTCATTCTCTGAACTTTCAAAGTAAGCTTATTGATCCCTTAAACTTTCAAAAATTAGTACAATTAAGGATAATTAATATTTTTCATGAGTCTGTGAGGGCGGAATCCACACATAGACAAAAGTTTAGCAGGTGAATATGAACATAAGTGAAAGTTTGAGGAGGTATTTTGCAATACTCCCATTTCATTTTAACGGAAAATGTTACGTGTCCTCTACTGTGCTAATTTTTGAAAGTTTGAGGAGTCAAAAAGCTCACTTTGAATGAGTTTGCAATTTCCCCCAAATTTAGATATCTATTAATGGTTAAATTTGGAACATAGGCTCCCTAGGCCTAATTAGAGCCATTTGAAGCTTGAGTTAACCTGTTAGGATCAAGTATAGTCTTATCTAACTCTTCACATGAACATAAGGCTATGAGTAACCCACTGATAGGTACTTTGCATAGCTAACCTATGTAACTCGACATACACACTTCACCAACCCCTCCTCCTCCCCTTCCCCCTACGCGATCTCTGCTATCTTACTTATGAAGGAACTGAGACATGATTTCATGGTTCAACACCGATGACTACACTAAGCATTCTCAACTTCTTACTACTTTAAAATCTACAAGATTTTAACAACTATAAGGAGTCCTTCTCTTGTAAATACCTCCTCCAAAAGCTTTTGGAGAGGAGACACAAGTGCACATATAATCATTACTACATCATATTGGTTACTCCCTTAATTCAATCTTTGTCTTTCTTACCTTAAACAAACAACAACTTAAGCATCAAAGTGACTGCACCGAATAACCCATTAGTGTCCCTCGACTATGCTTTGTTTTCTAGGCCCTTTTTTACAGGCTTACCATTAAGATCAATCATTAGCAAGCCCTTATCGGTTTTAAACCAATAACATTTAGTGTTGTTTATAGGAAAACGACTCATAGTGTTGTTTACTTTATTTATATTCTTCTTACCATGCACATCAAGATCATGTTCTTTGTAATGGCTATACATAATGCTACCTAGATCAAATCATAAGAAAGTTTCCCATGAACCTAGTCTCGAAACTCTTACTATTCCGCTTCAACTTATAATATTCCTTAGTTGTTCCTAAACTCTTACACAAAAATTTAGGTATCTTACTCTAGATTTTGGTAGATGAAATGGAACATTAGTCACCAAGATGGGAGCAAATATTATGATTATTGTACGGACATGGTATGTAATACAAATTATGGCATTCAATTGAAATCTACCATTCAGGAAGCCATAAAGCAAGGGATATTAAACAAGTACGTGGTCATTTTTTTAAACATCATAGATGTGCTTGTGCAATGCCAAAAAATCAACTAAAATCAAGATGACAATTATAGAGCTTATCTGTTGGATGATAATGATGTACATAGGATAGTTAATATGATACTTAGGGGCCCTCACTTGAACAAATTTTCAAACTATTATAGACCTAACAAGGGCAAAAAAAATCATGTTCCTTTCTAAAAGGAAAAAATTAGACCTTTTCCTTATATTTGCAGATGAGGATCTTGAAGGTGTAAAAGTCTCACACCAAGACGCTCTGGTCATTCGTCCTAAGGTGGCAAGATTTGAAATAATGATAGTTTTAATCAATATTAGTAGTGCAAATATAGTTTTTTATCGTGCTTTTAACCAGTTGATAGGCAACAACATCCATAAGAAATTGAAGTTGTATCATCATAAGATTTTTGTTTTACAAACAAACTTGTTCGAGTAGGGGAATCATTACTCTTCCTATGCTTCGACAATGATAAGCACTAAGAAAAGTCTCATTTGAAAGCTAAGTTCCTGACCCCCACCATTGTAGGAAATTGCAATAAAGACCAAGATTTATTTTGAAATCTCTATGTTGGAGTGTTGGCAAGCCACAAAGAATATCTCAGCAACCGATCAATCAAAAGGGAGAGTTGACAAAATCAACAAAAGAGATTTAACTTGACAATGCTACTAAATAAACCACTCAAATGGACACTTCATTGCCATTTGAGTTAAAACAAAAACTTATTTCCTTCCTTAGAGACAAGTGAGATGTGTTTTTTTGTCCTTAGCAGACATGTCAAGCATTGACCCAGGAGTGATTACTCATAAGTTAAGTATAGATCTAAAAGCTAAGCTAGTATAGTAAAACAAAAGGTAGTTTGCCACTATTTGGCAAGATGCTATTGAAGAGGAAGTTCGAAAACTATTAATGACTGAATTCATGGCTCACCATTGCAATACATGTTAAGAAGGTCAATGGAAGAGATATATGTATGTCGAATATGTTGACCTCAATAAAATCTACTTAAAATATTGTTTCCACTTTTGCGAATTGATCAACTTATGGTTATAAGGTTATGGGGAGTAGTGACAAAGAAGATTAAGAGAAGTGTATTCTTTTGAAGTTTTCATGATTTCCACAATCAATAATCAATCATGGATTTGTCATTGATATCATAATAAATAGAACTCTAAATGATTTATAAGATAATTAAATAATTTAAATATCCAAAATAACATCCAAAATCTAAATATGAAAATCCTAAATGGTAAAAACATCCTAAACCAAAATATACCTATAAAGATAAAATCTAAACACATTAATTTATTCCCTAAATAATTTACAAATGGCCATTTTCTCATTAGTTTACAATTAGAATTGAGATAATGACGTAGAGGGATAATTAGGGTACTATTATAGTTTGTTGAATTGTGTACAATTACCAAGAAGTGATCTTCATTTACCTGTTGACTCTAAGAATACCTAAGCAGTTGGCATCCAAATTCAAATAAATACTATAGTAATTCGAAAATTTTGGAAAAAAACAAAGCAACACTTCTCAAATTCTATAATGCTAATGATAACTTCTTCTTTTTTTTAGCCTTAGGGCATATATATATATATATATATATATATATATATAAGCAAGTTAAAAAGCTTCCAAAAATAGAACTTTTAAAAGTAGAAAAGCCCTAAAACTTAAGGACACAAAGTAAATAAAAAGATTAATATATAAAATGCCATAGTTATCATACAAAACTGAAATGTCTTCAAAAAGATATAACAAATTTTAAACCTGCCCTAAGTATTAAAAATGCCATTTGAGGGCCAAAGTAAAGGAAATCACCCTTAAACTGATGTAGCTCATCACTAAAATTGATGACTTCTTCCTATTGGCTCATTTCTTTAAGATAAGGACCCGCAATTATGGAACTATCACTAGCCAAACTTACCCCACTTTGTCATTTATCTATTTGCCACTTCTTTCACTTCATCTAGTAACCCCTTTAAGAAGCTTTCCATGCACTTCCACAATAAAGTAACTTCAGTTGGATGTTAGTTAAATATATAAATAAGTACTCACTTCTCCACTCATTCCATCATATTTTCTCTCTTTCTGTTTACTTGTCTTCAATCTTCAATTTTCTCCTTCCATTAATGTCCAACACTCTCACCATCATAAGAATAACTTAGGGACTACAAGCTAGAGGTTCACAAGGATATAGGAATAATTTTGACATCAACAAAGATTGAAGATAAACTTCTTCTCTCTTGAGGTAAGTATTTCTAAACACCTTGGTATTAATTCTATGTAGTTAGGTTTATATTTGTGATTATGAAGAGAAAATACGATGATCATGTATAAACTCATTCACGATCATAAGATTGTTATTTATAATTGGTTGAATGAGAGGAAAAAAAGGGGTCATATTTAAGACATATTGAGTGGTCTTAGTACAAGGTTCCCTACTAAGACATCATTAGGAAAATATTCAACCCACTCTTGTGAAATAGTGGATGAAACTTTTGTGATTGATGACCAAAAATTGCGAGTAGAGAAACTTTAGAAATTATGATTATAATTATGTAGAGGTTATTGATAGCCATAGGAAAGTAAGAAACTAATCATGCTATGTGGTGATGTTTATATAGTTGATCAAAATTATTTAATTTGAAGAAAATCATCAAATGTGGTGGTTATCGAGTCAATTACAAGAGAGAAACCACAAAATGATAGTTATGTTTACCTAGGATTAAACCAAAGTACTTCTTAATTTAAAATCACTTATATTATAAAATTTTGGTAGTATAGATGGAACTAAGTAAAGGTTAGCCTTGTGAAACAAAGAGGTGAAGATATACCAAATCGAGCATAGGATATAAACCCCTGAAATAAAATCTGAGATGATAAGTTACAGAGCAAGTTAGACCACAATCTGAGTTTCATTACTAAACATCAATTGGTAAAGTCCAAACCTAAATTGATGAAGCCTAAACCCTAAAGGTATTTAGAAAAACTCTAAAGAAGACTTGTAAATCCTAAGAGACCTCAATTTGCAAACTTTAAAACCTACATTGGTAACCCTAGAAACTTCGCAAAAAATCAAATTACGATGTTATAAAATTTACCTTATACCTTATTTCCTAAACAGAGACTTGATAACCTCAATAATGATTCAAAATTAGAGAATAGTTAAAGAATAGAAATAATAGCTCAATGCATAACAATAATAAATTTACAAGATAAACTCAAATAAACTAAGATCATGTAAACTAAAATTAACAAACCCAAACGTCAAATAAAATGTAAGATAAAAAAAGTTAACTTCAATTTCACGTTTCTCCCTCAAAATAGTGCCAAGCACACCCCATGCAAATAAGTAAACAATTTCAACTTACAAACACCAAATTAGTTGAATTGTAACAAGATTAGTTAGAAACAAATCAAAAAAAAAAAAAAATCAATCTTCTCTCCCTCCATTTGAGACTATTGGTTTCCCCCATGAGAAACCTTCAATGAAGCTTAGGTAACTTCTCTTGAAAGGAAGGTTGACCCTAAATCTAAGGTTCCTCAAATCATGGAACCAAGTATATTCTAGGAGTCTAACCCTATTACTAAAACTTGGCCTCCAAACACTTTCTTCCCTTCTCCTATTTCCACACACAAATGAACAAAATGTTTTCTTCCTCTTCTCTCTTCCACAATCTCTCTCAGTCTTACGTCTCTACCTCTCATTCAAATCTCCAACATCAATCTCTCTCTCAATCTCTCTTTTTCTAAGCTCTCTTCCTTTCTCACTTATTCAAGGACACACACAGGAAGGTTCTTCCCCATAGTCATTAAGCTTTATGCTAAGTAAGAAAAAAGAAGAGCCTTCCTTAAATTTAACTTAATTTCTTCTCCGTGTAAGTAAAATGATGTGTATTGGGTTCCTTTAGTAGAAGGTTTGGTCTTGATGATGTAATTGCTAGTCTCAGATGAAGAGATTACATGATTGGAGGATAATTTTTGCATGGTATGAAGAAACATGTGAGAAATTTCACTTGTTCAATTGTTGGAGTAAGATGATTAAGGAACTTAGGATGGAAATTTCATGTTTTCCTTTTTTCCTTCACTTAGCTAGAACCCCATGTCAATATAAGAAATGTTTGTTTGATATTTAATGGTTAAGGTTGATGAAAAGTAAATTAAGAACTAAAATCATTTGATAAATTGATGTTTTTCATAGTTTTTCTATTTACTTGAGAATCTTAATACATTAAGAAAATGTTTTCATTTGATATCTTGATGACTGAAATAATAGAATAAACAATCTAGATACTAAGTTGATTGATATGGCGATTAATAAACTCATTGATAAAGTTCCATTAATATAGCTCAAGAAATCTAGTAAGGATCTTTACTTAATTTTACAATGTCAATGATTATGGAATGATGAACTTAGAGAATATACTAGAGTACAATAATGTTGTCTCGAATATTGAAGTGGATTATTTGAGGAAATCACAAAGAGTTTGAGAAACCACGATGCCTGTCTATTGAGAGACACCCCTTGGATTATAGGAAGGAATTTTGGTAAATCTTGATAAATTAAACTTAATAGAAATAAAAATTTTGATGTTATCGTGAGTACATAACATTTTATAGTGGCTTTCCATGAAAAAAATTGGAGATAGATTGAAAGAAGTACTAAGTTTCCAATCTCTAATACATGGTCAAGACATATCGAGCAGATTTGGAGAAAAAAATTGATCATTTATCGAGTCATGTGGAAGCAATAGAAAATATAACCTTAGTGTAATAGTAGTGGAATGGCATTCAAGAAATTTCTAAATCAAGTAATAGGAAAAGCTAGAGTGCCTTGGGATTCCATGATTAGGTATGTTGACAATCTTTTTGAAGTTGATACATAAGGTTGATAGATAGATGATCTTACATATAAATCTAGGATAAAAAAGAGTTGGAAACCCTTAGAAACATTCAAATTTTACCTTCGTTCAAATCTAATCCCTTGAACTCACCACTTTATACATCTTACTTGATTAAAGATAACATTACTAATGAAAAGAATGTTAGAAAAAAGTATAAAATCAACCATTCATTTGGTAAAAACGGACTTAAAAGGAAAAAATAACAAAAAAATTAAAAGATCTGCCTAACCAAAAAATTATAGTAATAAATGGTAGAATTTAGGAGTAATTAATAGTATATTTTAACAAAAATAATTATTATTATATTCTCATTTAAGTGACTTAGAATTAGAATTTGATTGTCCATGAACACTATCTCATTAGGTGGAATCTATGACAAAGTGAGTACTCTTCCTATGATTATAACATGTAATTTTGTTTGTAGATTAGTTGAACTTTTTATAAATAATGAAGGTATTGGTTTGTATGGGAACCAAGTGTTATGCATGTGGTTGGTATTGTTTGGTTCTTGTTAAGATATAACTTATTTATATAAGGAAATTCCTTACTTGTTGCATTTACTATAATCTCACAAATGTTTAATATATTCTTGTTTGATCACCTCAAATAAATCTAATAACTATTCAACTTGAATTCAATAAATGAATCATGAATTACAACATTTGCTGAAGGCATCACCTCCAAGTGATGGACCGGATAGGCTGTGATCATGGAGTGCCTTTAAGCACCATAGGACCTACTCTAAGGACGAGAACTAAGTTGTATTAGGGAATGTGACCCATCTTCTAGAAGCGCACTAGTGTTATCCCTTAGGAAGTTTGTCAATCTCTAAGGGGGATACTACACGCAACAGCCCCGTTGTATACTATTTAAGAGCTTAAGATTGATACTCGTGTAACTAAAAGGCTTCCTATATAGTGTATAAGGCAAAAACATCAACCTAAGGACGTAATTAGGATATGTCATATACTTAGTAAATATCATAAAGTAGATAATTAGTGGCATATGAGAATTAAGCATAAATATGGATTCAGGGTCGCCCCACACACGAGTATAATAGCATTAGTCTTTGTAGAAAAAAAAAGCGCAAAACATAATATAATTATGGAATCTCTATAAAAAGAAATAAGTGAAAAGGATTATTTACTCAAGTCACTCATCTTAAAGCTCCTAAAATTCGCCAAGTAGGGTTTTCTTCTACTCCAGTGCATCCTATAAACTATCTTGCGATAATAAAGCATTAT
The DNA here is from genome assembly GCA_024138025.1 of Combretum micranthum. Lineage (NCBI taxonomy): Eukaryota > Viridiplantae > Streptophyta > Magnoliopsida > Myrtales > Combretaceae > Combretum > Combretum micranthum. The sequence goes on from JAMXBD010000589.1 coordinate 524,590, forward strand.
ACGAGTGTGAAATATATCCAATTTAGTGGTATCAATCTCATGCCGCAACTTTCATGTAATAATCAAGAAAATGTATAATCAAATCATATTCCATGCATGATCAAGCAAATGAATGCAACACATATATGTGGCTGTCTAGTAACCACATACAAAATGAATTTATGCCCTCCCTATCAAGAGATAGGAAGTCAATCACAATTATCATCAACATCTAGGTGCCTTTGTCATGAGATCAAACCAACACAGCAGATAGCCTAAGGAAAACCAGAGTTGAAAACAAAGCTCGAGTTTCATGGAAAACCAACTCAATATGGCACAAGGAAATAAAAAATAAAGATAAAATATTATTTTTTAAAAAATTACATTTTCAAGCCTTAAATATTTAATCTAGGATAGACAAGTGGGTACATCCTATGCCCTTAGCAATGACCCAGCTAAGTCAATGCTCCTTAGGTAGCACTTCTCAAGCAAGGTAATTTTCAATATAAGAACAAGGCCCGTGGTACTACAATACCCCCAATAATAGCCGACCTAGACCATCATGTGATAGTTATGACCTTTTGACAATGCAATTTATGCAATGCATGATTCATGAATTAACTTAGGTCAATTGATCATTAGATTCATTTAGGTTGATACAACAATATTAATTTATACACTCGCATTTACGAATCTACATGCATCAATCTTCAAGTATTCATATATTTAAGGTCACTTCAAACCAAGTACATGCAAGGATTGATTCATTTATGACATGTAATTAATTCTGATATTCTACTCAAATAAGTAAGTACATTGATCAAAGATTAGGTACTCACTCTACCATAGCTACTACTAGTCAAAGTAGTCATCTAATGGATTAGAGTCTAACTCGAAATTACCTTCACCTTCATCTTCACGTCTAATCTTACCTCTAATTTGCAAGTACTCCTTTAATAGCTTATTTCAAACTTTCATCTGTCTTATCTCCACAGTTAGATGATGAAATTGATTATATGTCAAGAGTTCGTTATTCTAGTGCTGTAGGATCTCTTATGTATGCCATGGTTTGCACTCGTCCAAATTTATCATATGTTGTAAGTGTTGTTAGCAGGTACATGACAAATCCTGGTAAGGATCACTAGAAAGTAGTTCAGTGGATTTTCAGGTACTTAAGGAGTACTACTAATGTTTGTCTACAGTTTTGGTAGAACTAAAGATGGAATTTTTGGTTTTGTGGTTCTAATTTTGCTGGAGATTTTGATCATCGAAGATCTCTCATAAGGTACATTATTACCCTTGGTACCAATGCTGTCAGTTGGAAAGCCACATTATAAGCTACAGTTGCTCTATCCACAACTGAAGCTGAATATGTAGCCATTACAGAAGCCTTTAAGGAAGCTATTTGGATAAAGGGGTTATTTGGTGAAATCAGTATAGCTTGAAGACAGTATCAGTCTTTTGTGATAGTTAAAGTGCAATTTACCTCACCAAGGATCAAATGTATCATGAGAGGACCAAGAACATTGATGTCAGATATCATTTTATTCGTGAAGTTATTGCTGATGGTGAGATTATTGTGAACAAGATCAGTACACATGATAACCCTCCATATATGATGACCAAGATACTTCCTATAGCCAAGTTTAAACATTATCTAAACTTAGTTAGTGTTGATTGATGATTAATCCCTTTTAGGGTTTGTGGAAGAGAAGGAGGATATGGTATTGGTTATTGTTGCTTTTGAAGCTAGTGTTGATTGTGATTCAAAATTTGAGTCAAGGTGGAGATTATTGATATTTGTGACTCAAATTTAGTGAAAACTGTCAATTTTTGGAGTTAAGGCCACTGTTAATGTATATTTAATTATACATTTATTAGTTATTTATTGTATATTAATTGTACATTTAAGGGTCTTAGAAAAGTCTTGATAGTTATTTTTTTTTTTTATTTAAGCTTTTTGACCTTCCAAGAGGGTTTTTGTGTGTGGAAAAGATCTATTGTAATCAATCTAGCACTCCTTTCTTCAATACAAGTGAATTTCTCTTATTCTTTGCCCATTGTTTTTCCCAATTTGGGTTTTCCACGTTAAATCTTGTGTGTGCATTTTCTCTATCACTTTTATTTTTTGTCATTGTTTGTCATACAGGATCACAACAGATTGATTAAGTATGTTGCTGTATAAACTTAATCACCCTAAAAATGTTTAGGAAGACCAGAATGCAATGGCAATGCTTGTGACGTTTCTAAAAGATGCATGTGCTTCCGTTCAACTCGCCTATTTTGTTATGGGGTATAAGGTGTAGAAGTTTGACAGACAATTCCTATGCGTGCAAACAAGTGTTGAGCTTCACTTGACATGAACTCAATGCCATTATCACTTCAGATGTACTTAAGGCAAATATGAAAATGATTCTTGTCATACATAAAAAAATCGTGTAAGACTCCATAAACTTGAGATTTAAACTTCACCAAACGTATCTAAGTTCTTTGAGAAAATCATCAACTATTGTAAGAAAATATTATTTCGCTGTTCTTGTTGCTACTTTATATGGCCCCCATAAATCCATATGCACCAATTCAAAAAGAAAACCATACGTATTCACACTACGCTCAAAAGGTAAACGATGTATTTTGGCCAATTGGCAAGTTTCACAAAAGAAGTGTTTAAAATCTAGTGACTTATATCAAGGCAAATGTTGAAGTTTAGACAAAGAGGTGTACCCAATCTTTCATGAGACAAGGAAAGATTAGTACAAGAATCATCGGTTGCAGTAGAATTATTTGAAACACATAGCTAAGACATGTTCAACAAATTATTAGAACACCCGATGTTCTCCATGTCTAAGACATATAGTCCACATGTAACTTGAGATTCAAATTCAAGAAGTCTATCCTTCAAATCACTAGTACAATAGTTCAAACAACCACATGAACATGTAGGATATGGTTTTAGGGTTTGTATTTCTTCCTAAAACCTCTTCAATTGATTATAATAAGATGTGACAAATTGATTCCCTTGGTTAAAAGTAGGAATATCATGCTATAATTGAAAATTTTGTGGTCCATTAGCTTGACCATACTATTATTGTACTTCCTTCCAAAGTCGTGCGATGATCTTGCATATAAGGTAGTTTGTGAAATATCACTAGTAATAGAATTCATAAGCCAACATTGCACCATATTATCACAACTATTCCACTTAAAATAATCCACCACATTCTCATTTGGCTACGGAATAGTTCCATCAACAAAGCTCAATTTTAATTTTGCTTCAAGAGTCATTCTAATGGATTTACTCCATACAAGGTAATTAGATCCATTAAAAAAAATGTTTTCTAAGATCATACTAGGATTATTCGATCTGGAAAGATAAAGCGAATCAACATTACCAATATTGGCCATATCTACTAAAAATCAACAGAATGAGTAAGAAATATAGAAGAAATCATTACTGCTCTAATACCATGAGAAATTACAAATGCTGCTCAGAAGACTCCATTAAAGCTAAGTCATGAACAGAGAAAGACTAAGAACTCTAAGAAAAGATGAATTTGTTCCGTATAGGAAAGTTAGTTACAAGTACTTTTATATATTTACAATTATGTCCTACAATAGAACATAGAAAAATATTCTATACAAATGTGTCTATCAGAACAACATACACCTAACCTCAAGACTACAGCACGTGTCATACATGTCAACATAAATAATATAGTATAACTTCACATTGATTAAAAGGGAAAAAAAAAGACCATAAACAAACATTAAACTTAAATGATGGATTAAACTGAATTTGCACCAATATTTTGGAAAAGGTATGTCATCATTAATTGTAAGAACTTTGTACCAATATTTTAGTTTGGAAAAGGAATCTTGAAAGGATTTATTTGGCATTTTGATGATAGTAAACATTCTTTAATTTGGTTGCCTGTTAAGATTTGGTAGAGTAAAAAGGACTTCTGGTAAGTACCCAATTCTTAGAGAAATGGTAACTGAGAAGAAACTGCCAATGAGAGCGGTGAAAAGGGAAAAATGTGTTGAATGACAGTTAAATGTTTCAGACTGTGTAAAAGAGGGAGCAGTTACAAGTAATTAAAAAACTATAATTCATAACTACCAATGAGAATAGGAAAAACGGAAAAATTTATTAAATGACAGTGAAAAGAATTAAACTGTGTAAAATAAAAGAGGGGGCAGTTAAAAAAAAATTAAAACTATCTATCTGTATTATTTAAGCAAGAGAGAGAGGGTTTTGGTGTCTACACTCCCTTGATCCTTCTACATGTGTATTTTTATTATTTTTTTTCCATCTTCCTATATTAGTATTAATTAATTTAATTAAGGATATTTTTTACCATTAATGAACTACCTTTTAAAACTTCTAATTTTCAAACTCATGTCAGTTTATGTGACAGTTTTCCTTGCGTATTTCAAGGCTTAATTGCTCTGCAAGTTATCATCTATTTTTCATTAAACTCTGCAATTAAGTTTACATAACTCCAATCATTTACTTTAACCAACTTTGGCTCTATTTCTCCAATTTTTGGCTTACACTTTTGAGGTTCAATAGAATTTCAATTGTCATTTCCATGTCTATATCTTTGAACATTGAAAAGAAAGAGTGAAGTTGGAGGTGGGGTCTTAATACAAGGTAAATTGCAATTTTAATTAACATCATACTCTCATCCTTTTACAAAAATACTAAACAATCATGTAAAATATGGGATATTGTTACCTTTAATTGGAAAGTTATCTTACAAGACCAAAGTCTTTGTAGCAGTGGAATATTTTTGAGAATTCTCTGGGTTTTTAAGTTTGTTCCCCTCAGATTATTTCTATAAATACCTTTTATGGTGCAAACATAAGCCTATCTTGTTCTTTTCATAGTTCACGACCTTGAAAATCTTCTTCCTTTTTATCTGTATATTTGTTATACATGTATTGTAAATACGTGTTTAATGCATGCTTATATCTGGTGTTTTATTTACTTTAGACACTTTAAATATCTTTTTACCAGATTGGTCTTTTTATTTTTATCTTCTTTTAATGCTATGTTGTTTAGTCTTTTCAGACAATTAGTGCGCTTATTTTGGATTAGAAATACCAGTTATAGATGATATAGTTTATACTGGCAAGATTTCATCTATTGATTGCTTTAATATTGTTTAAAGTATTTCTTTATATTATTAAAGCCAAATACCCAATTTGGTGTCTTTACTATTAACATTTCACCTTTTAATATTAATAACTACCCCTTCTCAAAACTAACTCCACCAAACACTAGAAAAATAAGGATTATAGTTTTATTCACATTTTTGTAAATACAAATTATTTTTCAATATATCAACTAAAAGATGTTGTGTTATGTGGGTAGTCTTTTTATCAAGGGTAATTTATGAATATAAAAAATATTTAGATAAGTATTTATTTAATTTAAATAATTATTATCAAGCTCCCATATAACGGGTGCATGATCTTCTAGCAATTTATAAAGTGGAGTCAAATAGATTGGTTCCTGCTAATCCAACCATACTCCAAAATACTTTTCTTGTTATTCATTTTTCTTTTTCTTTTGTTTATTTTAATTAAATGATATAGCATTATAATGACATGAATGTTTGTCCCCCGCTCGCTACATTGCAATTTTGAAAGTGAAGATAAGGAGAGAAAAACATTCATAAGACTTTTTAGGAGAGAGAAAAAAATATCATACAGTTATTCAAGAGAGCATTTATATGTTACTGCCGTTTTCTTTTAACTTCCAATTTCTTTCTCCATAAGTTTCTATACATTGCATAACTGTTCACCAAGGAAAAGTGACATAAAAAATAAACTGAATGCATATGATAGCTTTTAGTATTATCATAGAAAATGGATCTCCTTGAAGAATTTCATATCAAAGTTGAAGCTTATTATATTTTCTTAGTTTGTTATGTATTTTTGTAATTTATATGTATGCTTTGTGATAAGGTATGAATTTTATCAGTCTTTCTCATGGTTTAGTTTTGTATTATGTTGTCCTTTGGTATTTATGATTTTTTTAAAAGGTTTAATGGTTGGTTAATGAAATGCCACATAAAAGGTACAAATAGTTTATATATACTTTCTACTTGATTGTAATATAATCACGATCATGAATTTGGCTGTTCTTTTTGTTTTTTTTTTTTTTTTCAATTGGCTACATGTTATGTTTATTTTAGCAAAATGATGATTGATTATACTATATATGTGCATACATATATATTAACAAATTATCTACATTGATGTTATCATGTTATCTGCTTTTAATCCATGCTATGTTATTGTTGGTAAATTATTACTTCCAAAGTATGGAGACATAGGGATAAGCCAAAGTGGGTGCCATAATGAGTTTACATCATTAATAGACATTTACTTTTACAAATCTAGCTTTTTACAGCTATATCACAAATAACATAATAGAAAGAAGTTTTAACTACTTACACTGTACATGTATAAAAGAAAATCAAATGAATAGAATAGGATACTGACCCACTTTATAGAAAAGTTAACATTTGGAGTTGGTAGCTTTTCCAATAGCCACAATCGTATCTATTTCATTTACTTGCATCAAATTACAAACATTGATTAGTACAACCCAGTGAGGGAGAAGAAAATAAAGAGAATTGAAAGAGATTAGGGTTTCTTATCTGCTCGATGAAGAACACGAAAGAGACAAAAAAAGGAAATTAGGGTTTCTAGCTGCAACCTTTTATACTTGTAGCTCTAGAGGGTTAGGTTAATTGTTTCATTTGGTGTTGTCATTGTTGTTGAACCACAATTTTTCTCATGGCACCTGCTACAAGATCTCAAGAAACTATGGAATAAATGGGTGCTATGAAAAAGAAAAAAATTAGTAGCCATATAAGATAGTTTGAGTAAAATGAATGAAAAGATTGAAAGAATGGAGCTGAATCAGAATTTGATAAGTCAAATCATCTTATCCCTCATGAAGAAGATTCATCATTTTCAGGCAATAGCACTCGGTATGGGAATTTGCTTAAAGGAATCAAGTTAAAATCCTAAATTCTTAGGGGATGATGTTTTGTGAGAGCTTTTCAAGTGGATCAGTTCTTTATATTTCATAGAATTCCAGATGAATAGAGGATAATAATTGCTTCTTTTGCTTTAGAAGGGGATGCATTAAATTGGTATGAGTGGTTGTACTTGAACAAAGAAGTTAGTTCTTGGACTAAGTTCATAGAAGTACTTTAAAAATGTTTTAGACCCTTTAGCAATGAAAATGTGCAGGGCATGCTAGCAAAGCTGATGCAAATTCCTCAGTCGCTCATTATCAATCTTAGTTCGAGGAATTGTCCAAAAGGACTATTAGATTATCAAATCATTCTTGTTGAGTTGTTTCATTTTATGCTGAACTCCTGCATTGAGACGTGAAGTACAAATTTCTAGACTTAAAGATTTAACGGATGCCATATGGTTAGCTAGAATGCACATAGAGAAAATTTAGGAGCAATCAATTAGATTCTAAAATTTTAAAACCACTTCTTTCACATATAACTCAATGCCATTGCAATATGCAAAACCACAAGCAATACCATCAAACATATCACCTTAATTAGGTACTGTTCAGACTACTTCCGCATCTTTGCCAATTAAACGATTGACTCAATAAGAAGTGCAAAAGTATGACAATAGACTCTGTTTTAATTGTGAGGAAAAGTTTAGCTAGAGTCACAGATGTAAAGTAAAATTTCTTTTGCTACTTTTAGATGATAATGATGTGAATGTTATGCATGATTTAGCAAATACTAATGATGACTGTGATATGCATTGTGCCATCAGTTACCATGCCTTGAATGGGAAAATGTTTCCTAGAACACTTAAATTTCAGGAGATTATCAATTCATCATAAGCTTATATGCTTGTTGATTTGGATAGCACACACAATTGTATGCATAGTTGAGTTGCAAAACACTTTAGCTTTACTATAATCCTTTATTCACAATTTAATGTCATGCTAGGGAATGGATAGAAACTTAAGTGTTAGGGCTAATGCAAACATGTTCAGATGATTTTTCTAGGATTTATTTTTGAAGATACCTTTTACATCTTAGATATTCAAAAAGCTGAAGTGGTATTAAGCATTTAGTAGCTCTAAGGATTGGGACCTGTCACAATTGATTATAATGAGTTAATCATGACATTTGATAATATGGGGTCCTAGTTACCCCTATGGGTGATCAATTTATTCCAGCACAGCTAATTTCACACAACTAGTTAAGGCGACTCATTAAAGTTCATGCAGTAGCTTCTTGCTACAAGCTTGTGGCTTAGATGGATTCTATTTTAGTGAACACCACTAGCAAAAGTTCTATTATAGACCTAATGGGCCAATTTCCATCAATGTTTGAGTTACCATCATCATTGCGTCCATTAAGATCTATCCAACATCAAATTCATTTAGTAAATGGAGTGGATGCAGTGAATGTAAAGCCTTACATATACCCACATTTCCAAAAGAGAGGAAATTGAGCAGCAGGTAAGAGATATGTTAGAGCAAGGCATTATCCAATGCAGTAAAAGCTCTTGTTCATCTCTAGTCTTATTAGTCAAGAAAAAAGATGGTTCATGGCGATTTTACATTGATTATAGGGCACTTAATCAGGCTACTATTAAAGATGAATTTCCAATTTCCATTATTGATGAACTCTTTGATGAGTTACATGAAGCAATGATCTTTTCTAAATTAGATTGATGTGTTGGTTACCATCAGATTTGCATGGCACTAGAAGATGTGCCAAAGACTGTTTTTTGCACAAATGAAGGATAATATGAATTCCTCATGATGCCATTTGACCTCAGTAATGAACCTACAACATTTCAGTCCATGATGAGCTCTATTTATAAACCTTTTTTACAAAATTTCTAATAGTTTTCTTTGATGACATTCTTATTTACAGTAGGTCTTTAGAAGAACATATTGTACAATTAGATAAATCATTTGCTACATTGTAAGCTCACACATTATATCTCAGGAAATCTGAATGTGCTTTCAGTTAAGATACTATTGAATATCTCTGACATGTTGTATCTAGACATAGAGTTCAACCTGACCTAACTAAGGTAATTATAGTACAAGTGTGGCCAATCTTTACAACAATAAAGCAACTAAAAGCCTTTTTAGGACTTTCAGGATATTACAAAGGATTCATCAAATCTTATGCTGCAATTGCTAGTCTATTAACGGACTTATTGAAAAAGGATCTTTCATTGGTAAACGAAAGCTCAAATTGCATTTGACATACTTAAATAAGTTTTAGTGTTAGCCCTAATGCTAGTATTAGCAAATTTTATCGAAAATTTTCGTTTAGAAACTGACACATCAAGATTTGGAATAGGAGCAGTTTTGTTGCAAGATGAACGACCCATGCCTTACTTTAGTAAGAAATTACCATCTCATAAGATCAAAGCTTCATCATATGTTTGGGAGTTATTTGGGGTAGTGGAAGCTGTTAAGAAATGGGGCTATACTTATTGGAATCACACTTTATTATCTGTACAGATCATAAAAGCCTCATGGAACTCCTTACTAAGGTAAGTTCCACAGTTGAGCAGCACGGATACTTGACTAAGCTCTTAGGCTATGACTACACTATTACATATTAGTTTGGATAAGAAAATGTAGTAGCCGATATTTTATCTCGACAATATGATGGAATTCTTATGCAATTGGCTATTTCAATGCCTTTATTGCACATAGCTAACACTGTAAAGTTGGAATAAGGACAACAACTTAAGTGGGTAACTAAGTGGAACCAGGATTTACTATATAACAAAGGCAAATTATTTTTGGTTTCCACTTTCAAATTGATTGCAACTATTTTATAAGAGTTCCATTCACCCCCGTATCAGGACATTTTGGGATTCTTAAGACTTGCAAAAGAATTACAACACAATTTTATTGGCTAGGAAGGAAACATGATGTTGAATTATTTATAAGAGATCGTACGGTTTATCAACAAATCAAATACTCTACCCAAAAACCAGTTGGGCTCTTGCAACCTTCGCCAATACCTGAACAGATTTAGAAGGACATTTCCACGAACTTTGTCAGTTACCTTCCTATGTCAAATGGTTTTTCACTTATTTTTGTTGTGGTGTACAGATTATCAAAGTATTGCCATTTGGGAGCTTTAGACTCAAAATTTTTAGCCACTAAGATAGCTTAGTTGTTTATACAAAAGGTATTTAAGCTACATGGTTTCCCAAGATCCATTTTTTGGGATAAGGATCTAATATTCATGAGTAGATTTTCAAAAGAATGACTATGTTTTAGCGGTTCTAAGCAATCTTATAGTAGTACTTACCATCTGTAATCGGATGGGCAAACGAAAGTGTTGAATAGAACCATTCAACAATATCTGAGATGCTTTGCAATGGATGTTCCATCATAGGCACAAATTTCTAGCATGGTTTGAGTTTTCCTATAACACTTCCCAACATGAAAGCGCTCAACTAACCCCTATTGAAGTGGTTTACGGAAGAAAACCACCTTCAATTCCCATGTACACTAGAGGAACTTCAACTCTAGAAGCTATTGATATGGAGCTCTCGAATAAGGACTATATTTTATCAATCTTGAAGACCAATCTTAAAGCTGCTCAAGATCAAATGAAGCGATATGTGGACAAGCATCGAACTGAAGTAACGTATGATGTAGGGGACTGGGTATATGTCAAATTGAAATTCTACAAACAAACAACAGTATCTACAATACTCGTTGCAAGCTTTCACAAAGGTTTTATGGTCCATTTCAGATCATTAAAAGAATATGATCATGTGCTTATCAATTGGAATTATCGTAAGAGTTCAAAATACATTATGTTTTTCATGCATCTTGTCTACATTCAACTCAGGGTTCTAATGTTGTACCATTAGCTTTTGCATTATTGTTTTTTGAAGACCAACTACTTATTAAACCACTGTGTGTTCTAGATTAAGAACAATTCTAAGGCATGATACATAGGTGACTCAATTACTAACACAATAGGACAATCTACCTTTAGAAGATGCTACTTGAGAAGATTTATCACATTTTAACTAGGTCTATCCAAATTTGGACCTTAAGGATAAGGTCTTATCTCAAGAAGGGAAGAAATATGTTATACTAGACATATGGAGACGTAGGAACAAGCCTAAGTGGCTTAATGAGTTTACATCATAAATAGACATGTACTTTTACAAATCTAGCTATTTACAGTTGTATTACAAACAAAATAACAGAAAGTAGTTAAAACTACTTGCACTTGTACATGTATAAAAGAAAATTAGATGAATGGAATAAGGTATTGACCTATCTTATAGAAAAGTTAACATTTGGAATTTGTGGCTTCTTGAATAGCTACAGTTGTATCTGATTCATTTACCTGCATCAAATAACAAAAATTGATTAGTACATCTCAGTAAGGGAGAAGAAAATAGAGAGAATTGAAAGAGATTAGGGTTTCTTATCTACTCCGTGAAGAACACGAAAGAGATAGAAAAGGAAATTAAGGTATCTAGCAGTAACCTTTTATACTAATAGCTTTAGTGGGCTGGGTTGATTGTTTCATAAATGCCATATGAAAAGTTTGATTTAACTATTTGGTTATTCTTTGTAAAGTAAAACAACCTTATGGTAGGTTTGTTTTTTTTTTTTTTCCACCAAATATGTATCAGATCTTTTTTTATTTTTTTATTTTTTTTCCAAATATGTAAAGTAAAATTATGCAAAAGGTTGATATTGTTTTTATGACATATAGAGTGTTAAGATGGTTGATCATTTGCATTTGATAGCCACACGTGCAATGGTTCTAATATCTTCCTTACCATTATTTCTATTAGAATTTTGTTTATTTATTTTTATATATTGATATGGAATAGCGCTAGAATGATTCACAAGGACATTTTTGTTTGATGTAAAATAATAATATTTTTTATTATATATGTAAATATGATAAATATGATTAGCTAAAATTGGTTAGGGATGGTAACTGTTAGTGCTAATTTTCAATTGAAAGTGGATGAGGATATAGTATGATAAAATACGTTTGATCCCATTGCTTAAATGGATTATGCAATTTGTCTTTTGTTAAGTAGGTAAAGGAATTTGACATTTTTTCATTACATTATTCATGAATATATTCTCGCATGGTGTATAGCTTAATATACATAGACAATTATGACTAGAATAATTTTACATACTTTAACAAAAGCATTTTATTATTTATTTCTATTGATTTGATCAATCTTTTCTATTCTTTAAACATTTTCATACTATTCATAATTATAATTTATTCTACAATCATTTTTGTTGGCCAATAACTAAATTATTTTACAGTCATCTATTTTATTTATATCTTAATTTAGTTATTGTGTTATGCTAAAAATTGATGATGCTTATTAGATTAGTTTTTGCACAGGCAACACGTGGGGGTTTGCTGGTATTAGTAATGCACACAGAGTCTAATTATATATATAAATATATAGTTTTTTGCAAATTATATATATTATTGGTTAGTTTGATAAAAATTTTATATTTTTTTCAATTTATGCCTAGGTAGGGCAGTTGTTTGGCTGCTACTATATGATAATATTTCTTCACGAAAAGAGGAAGCTATTATAAACTCAGTTCTTAACATGGAATTAAAGTGCAGTAAAAAACATAAAATTATTGTCGGATGATGTCTTTGAAACATAAGCATTTAATGATTAACTTATTGGATTAAATTAAAACACCACAAATACAAAAACATTCATCGAAATTATTATAGACTTCGGTTTTTGACATGAAATAAACTGCAAGACATAAGATAGAAATTAAGAATGCTGAGGCATGTACTAAAACATACATATTTAATGATTTACATATATAAGATTAAACTAAATCAAGTTACTTCTTTTTAAAAAATTTATTTCCAGGGTATAAGATTAATATATACGCTCATGAAAGGAGGAGTTCTGGAGGTGCTTCTTGTTAATGCCAATGGTATTCAACGTACACATTTCATCGGTATGTTAATGTTGTCAACATAATACATTTGCAAAATATTTTTCATCACACAAATGTAATTTTAATGGTATTTCTATTATCATTTTTAGCATAAATCTAATATTGCTTTTTTTTTTTTTAACAAAATGATAACAATTTTCTTTTTTTCTAAATCTTACTTTACATTTATGCGGTGTTAATACATGTTTTTTTATATATATGTGTGTGTATATATATATATAATGTAGATAGATAGAAAGATAGATAAATTTCCTAATATTTACGATTGCAGTAGAGTATGCTTGAAATGACTAAGCATATAATTGATGGCTTTTGTAGGAAAATCATCATATTGTATTTTTGTAGAGTGTGGAGATAAAGCATATAAAAGCAAGGCATCCCCAGGTTTATTTCTTATACATAAAACATGTTAAGCTGTAGCAAATGTGTTTTAGTATACTTGATTGTGGCAATGCGATGTGTTGTAGGTCATGATGGGAAGACTTGTTGGAATGAGAAATTTGCATTTGAATATCCTTCGTTTAAATGGAAAAGAGCCACACACTTGAAAATCAAAATCAAAGAGTCAGGATCGTTGAGAGAAGGGGGATTAGTTGGGACAACAACGTAAGTCAATTATTTAATTTACAGAAAATGCCTAATACCTCAATTATAATAAAAAAAATTTAATTTGATATATGAATTTTCAAATGTTCAATTTATACCAAATTAAATTTTTGTGATTAATTCTACTATGTTACTAGTACTGTTTATTTTATTTTCTAACGCCGAAGAGATAGATTATCAAAGATATAGTAAAATTTTGATGATTGACTGCCTCTTAAATTAAAGCTTTCCTTTATCTCCCCCATTATATTTGGTGATATGCAAATAATTTCTAAAAATCATCTGTAGAGCTTCAACATGGTCGCCTTTCAGAAAGTATATACATATTCTCAAAAACTTACAAAGATATGAAGAGATATTTTGTATGCTTTGGATTCCACCCGTACATATAAAATAACTTGAAAGCTATATTTATGATCATCCCAATGATTATTGTATAATCATGTTAGGAGAAAGCCTAACCCTAATCACAATAGCAACAAAACCGTTTAATCAAACAATTAATCAACCTGTGATTAGAGACTAAATCTCCTCTTGACAAAGCGATAAACAATAAAACAATGCGGAATTATAAAATAGATAACACCAGGATATAACGTGGAAAACCTAATATGGGAAAAACCATAGGACCAGCTGCATTAAAATATTTCAATATAAACAATATAATGGAATTACAAGTTTTTCTCACTAGATCTCACTAGTGGATCTCATAATTCTTCACCACAACCGGTGGATTACAAACAAAAACAAGATTTTTTTCTAGAGTTTTTCACGCTAGGATTTCCCTTACTTTTCTCTCTTTCTCTCCCTAGATCTCTCTATCTAAGCTTGAGAAGAGGCACACCACTTGTTCCTTACAAACCCTAAGACAATAAGAAGAATATATATATATATAATATATATATATAACAAAGGGAAAAACAATAGATACTCAAAGGCTAGCTCGTGTATTTAATGTAGGCTGGCGGCCTTTAACTCCAATTGTAGGTGTACAACAATTTCAACTCCTCTGTTTCGCAAAAATCTCCTTATCTCAAGTCATCTTCCAAGGGTATGCCCTATATTTAGGCTATCATGATTTTAATGTCTTCTATAAAATATATATATATATATATATATATAATTAGGATCTCCTTGTGCAAGCGTAATGGTCCATTCCTACTTTAATTCCAAAGTCTTCTAAATATATATCCAACATATATTTAGGCTTCTTTTGGCTATAAAACCAAACAAATCATTAAGTAATATTTAGCAATATAGTAGCTTTTAGTCATTGATGGTATTGAAAAATAATCTTTAGTGCAATTTTTTTTTTTCTTTGGTTAACAATTACAATTGACTGTCGGTTGCTGTCTTTTCCTCCCACTATGGCATGGAACTTAGAGGCATTAATTTTATTTAGATTAATCAATAGTATATTCATTTATAAATGTAGATTGAAAAAAGCTAAAATAATGTTTGAAAATGTTTTTCGACAAAATTAAATTAAACCAAAATCCCATTTTGTTAGCTCCAATATGTACATGATTCTCTTCAATTTTTTTGTGGGATTTTTTTCTGTTTTATTTTATTTTAATAATTGTAACTATACCTTCTCATATTTGTTTTGTGTATACTTAAGTTATTCTTTTTTTTTTTTTTTTCAACTAACTTCTTATCTTCGAAATCGCATGTTTGACCGCAAAATGTATAAAAATTCTTTTCACACCCTGAAGGACCATTTCCGTCTTGTAAGAACACTAAAAAAAAACTAGGATAAATTAAGAAAAAGGAATAAAATAGAAAAAGGACCGCAAACTCTAGATTTTCCAACTTTATTTTTTTTCAATATTTTATTCTACTTAATACTATTTATTTTTGTCAGGGATAATCTGCTATGTAAGGATTTGAAATACTATTAAAAAATAATAATAATTTAAAGGTTTAGAAGCTCAAATTTAAGATAAAGGGACTATATACAATGGTTTATCCCTTTTTTACCAAGTGGGTAGGATCGAAGGAAGGAAATTAAGCTGTACAAAATGGCATGTTGACTGATAAGTTATACCATCTAAAGTAAGTTTGGAATATCTAAATACATTTTGGTGTATCTCTAGGTAAGTATCTTTTTCAGTAAGAACTAAATTCACTTCTGGTAGTAGAGTATACTTTACTCGAATCACTAGTAGCCTTTCATATCTCTCTCTCTCTTTAATATAATAATATTTGAAATTTATATGTGCTTTGATATGTGTTCTGGAGATTACATTGTGGCATTTTTAGCTCAGTGCAATAGAAAAATGTTAGAAAAGAATAGTAATTTTTTAATTTTATGATTTGGAGTATGTTTGAAAAAAAAAAAAATATTATAACAAGAAATAGTAATTTCTCTAGTGAAGGAATGAAATAAGAATTTATCATCTACTCTACGTTATATGGAAAGGATATTTCTTATATAGAATTTTTTACAAAATAAATGAACGATAATAAAAATCAGAATATCAACTTAATTCCTGTTAACCAAATGCAAGAAAGTTTTATGGAGAATTTATTAAGTTGGCTTCAAACTTTGCGTTTCCTTTTCTATCAGTTTTTTTGTTTTTTAAAGATTATGTTTATATGCAACTCAGGATTTATCTTGGTGGAATTATTATGGAGGGACTTCAATGTGGAATGGTAGAAGTAAAACCAACTCCATATAATGTAGTTCTTGAAGATGACACATATAAAGGACAAATAGTTCTCGGACTGAAGTTCACTGCCAAAGTAAGTAAATCTCATCTTTCACATTCATTTGACATAAGTTCCCTGATATATATAATATTGTTTTTTAAATTACCTCATATAATATGAAAATTTTCATTTTGCAGAGTGAATTGGGTATAAAAACAAGAAGTCGTATTATACAACGAAGTGAACCAATTACGCGATCTATCTTTAACTCTATAATAAATCTGTGGAAGATTTCTTGGTGGAAAATTCCTTTTACAAGAACCTTGAGAAAGTTCGATAAATAAAATAATGTAATAAGAATAAAGTAGACTTTAACGATAGATTGGGTGTAGTATTTTCTTTTATTTTTTCTTTTTTGTTTTAGGATGGAAAAGCAATGTCATAAATCGAATGGTTATCTTCTACATCTTTTTCAAAATTTAAGAAGGTGATATGTTCAATGTTCATCACTTTTTTTTTTCTTTTGCCAGCGTATTTACTAAGTTAAATAAACATTACAATACACATGATCGGATAGCTAAGTTGGATTAACGTTTTTTTATTTGATGCCCAGGACTCATTAGACTTAGAACCAAATATACCTGTGCTTTCCTTTTCCTTCTCTTTTCCCTCATTTCATCCATTCCAAGACATCTCCAAACGCCTTAAGGCGTGTATAATATCCTTTTCCTTTTGGTAAAATCTTAAACATAAAATTTTAATAGCTCTAATTGTTTTGACGACAAGCATCTAGGAGAACTCTTTGAAGGAATAGCGTCACTTTTGGGCTCACTATTTCTTTCCGTAGCTATCCCTACTTCTATTTGTTTCCTCTTTCTCTAATCGTTTTGGAATCTTATTTTTCTCATTTTGAAACAAATATTTATCAAGAACAAATACAAATAAAAAATTAGACTCATAAACATATCAAACATATTAGATATAAATATGATACATATACAAATCAAATACAGATAAAAATTAGACAATCCAAATATACCATAATCTCTACTATATCTATTTAACTTTAGATGTTAATAAAGCTCTTGTGGGCCGATTTGGGGTAGGTTCAACATTTAAGGAGAAAATGACTTAGTCCATCACTAACTAGTCGATGTTTAAAGGGGTAAATTTTTTAGCAATCAAATTGGAGACATCAAAAGCAGTATTGTCGGCATCCCAATAACATTCATCAATGTAGCAGCCTTTAACTATTACTATTACATTGAAGGAAGAATAATGGACAGTTCTCTTCTAATTCTCTAATTTATTTGACTCCTTCCAAATAGTCAAACAAAAAACTTATGCTTTGTTTATTGTTTAAAAGTTAAAATCTTCAATACGAGCCTAATTCATTTGATAATTCCTTCCATAAAGGTGAAGAATTTGAGGGTATTAATGTCCAAATTGTATTAAGGTCCTCTTATATTTTCCATTGCATAATTAAGTCCATAAGAGCTCTTATCAAATAATGTTGCATAAAAAATATGACGAGACCATAAAATTTTCCTCAATTTGTATATCTCATGACCTTCAACTCTTCCAGTTTTACAATCTTATCTCAATGAATGTAAGAAGCTTTGTGTTGATTTAAGCGCAATGGTTTAACAGATTCCAAGTAGGTTAATTACTCGAATCCATAGAGTAGAGTAAGCAAGTTCCCTTTGGTTTCACATTGCTTTATATTTCTGTAAAAAAAATGAAAAAAAAAGTGTAGAAATAAAATATATGGTAAAATGTGCATATCGTTTTTTTTCTTTTTTCTTTATTCTATTCATTTTACATAGAGCAATTTGATGGAGGCAACTGAGATTTATTGATCCATTTTGTTATTCAAAATATATTAAGCATGCTTGAATGAGAGCAGTTTTAGGATAGATAATGCCCTAAAAAGTCCCCATGTTGGACCCCTCCTCCAAAGAAAGGTTTTTTATGTTGATTTCGTGACGCCTTATAATTTTACCCTATTGAGATTATGAGATTTAATAATTGATTGGAAACTCGAGTGGTAATTGAATCCCGAAATAGTCAAAATCCTAATAATCTGACACTTATACCCTAATTCCATAACCAAAAAACCCTAAATCTATATTAAACCTTAGAATATAATAAATTCAAAATTTTAGGAGCTTCAATTTGAAATTCTATGTATACAGCTGTGATCAGGGCATCCAAATTAGTAGGTATGTAAGCTTTCGCCTTCAAACACCATAAGATATGTAGTTGTGATAGGATACCATATCGCATCAAAATCAAATCCGTATTGAAAATTATTCAACATTCATTTTCATTCATCACCTCAAATAAATACACACACATACGCCTCCATTTAATTGCTAGCTGCTTCCTGCTCCTTTTTCTTTTTCCTTTCATTTTTCCTTCCATTTTAAGTTTCTCTAACCTTTGAAACTTATGAATTATAGACTGATGAAATCTACAAAACTCCAAAATTTCCAGAATTCATAATTTACAAAGTACACCTTCATTTCCAAATTCAGAAGTTACATTGTGATTGTTGCAATTCACTATCCAATTTAAGACTATGCTTTATAAGGTTTTATCTAACCCCATGATGACATGATGAAGAGTTCAATGAAGCTGTAAACTATAACGATATCGTAAGATTCTCATATTTCAATATTAATCCTTGATCCTAATTTATAAATTTGAGTTTCTCAAGCTTACGAAACCTCTTTGTATATAATCTAGGTAAGGGTAGTGAAGGAACAGATCCATTCTAGGATTATATAGACTAATTCATAATACGACTAAGGTAAGTAAAATTTCTAATAATTTACTACTTGATTGTGTGTTGCACTGTTGTTTTATTGCTATTCTATATCATGTTGGTGATACTTTTGAGCTATGAAGACTTATAGAGGCATTAGGTTAGAATGAAAGTCATCCTACATGACCATCCTATACGATTGTGTAAAATGGTTGTGTGTGTGCAAAAATCACTAAAACTTACATTATGGATGCAAAACGTGTCCTGTAGGACTCTTCGTACATAGACCATGTACGAAGGTTGTGAAGGTGTAAATTTTATGTAATTTACATTCTAGATGTAAAAGATGTTCTATGCGACCATCTTATACAATCGCATAAAATGGTCGTATACGTGTAAATATCGGTGAAACAAAGTAATATGGACAATAAACGTATCCTACACCGCCCTCGAGCATGGCCTATGAATAACTAGATATATAGCCATTGAAACCCATTTATTATATTTTCAAGCCATGTAAGCCATATAAACCGCTTCTACCATAAAAAAAACCTTCATACAAGTTGTTTAGCCTGCTTGTGTATGTTGAGAATTTTCTACTTTTAAGAAATTTTTACCTCTATAACACTTAACTCATTCCTTTGGCTTAACTAAAGATGTGAAACTAAGCTTTAATACTAAGAATATTGATTTAAGTTCATGGAATATATGTGAAGGACCTAGCAGGGAATACTGCACTGATGTTGATGAATGAACTGCTAGAATTGGGTTTTATGTGGGATTATTGATTTTACCATTAAGGATTCAAATGCATGTTTGAATAAGCTGTATGAGGCATTTGAATGTATATGTGTCATTTGGACCACATAGGTAAGAGATGAGAAATATTAAGTAAGAGATGAATCAACTGATCATCAATAATACATATATTCATTTAAGCTCACGAAGCATAAGTGAAGAGTAATAAGTAAGAATACATTGATAATTGGGAATGAATTGTTTGTATATGTTCTTGTCTAAGATTATTGTTTTCCCTATCATCTTGTCTATTTGGAGTGAAATGCTTATTGATTGGTCATCTTGAAACTATTAACGACTATTAAACTATAACAAAAACTGAACATGCATTACACAACATTGCATTCTTAGATGCCATTACTGTCAAATGATGGAATGACAAGGAAATTTAAGTTATGGTTATTTCCCTTTATTTAAGTTTAAGCTACCTCTGGATTGAGCACCTTAAGGCCTCTATAAGGAATAATTAAGTTGAAGCTTAAGCTCTAGTTTTGTAAGACATGATAAATGATATGAGGAAGTCATGGATTTTGAAGTCATGTCAGATCATCATCATGGGTATAATCATAAGCTACCCTCGGATTAAGCACCTTAAGGTCATCGTGGGACTTGTGACAAGTGAACTTAAGGTTAGATGACTTAGATGCTGATGGAACTCAGCATTCCTCATACCCTAGGTCAATTTAAATCTTAGACTTCACTTGAGTTACCGAAAGACTATGTCTAATGTTTGAATTGCATATGGTCGTTTAGGTATAGCATATGTTTGATAAATTGTTTGCCTTTGTGTGTTGAGCGGTAAAGAAGAAAATTGCACTCCCTTCTCATTAAGCCATGGTTTTGATCACCCCCCTAATAGATTGTTTTGCAAGTAACTCCATAATAGCAAGATAGAATAGGATTGGTGTGAATAAGAGCTATCTTACCCCAAGATAGTTATTATAAGCGCTTGAAAAGTTATGTTAGAGATGGAAATACCAATTTTAAATCATGCATAAGATTTCCTTTGTCATTTAGGTCAATATAAATATAAGTTAACTGTTTGGTAGGGGATAACGATTCTCTACAATTCTATCAATCGATAGAATGTGGAAATTCTATGTTCATTTTTGTGTATCAAATGTACTCATATATCATAAATAGCTTTAGTAATTAAATGTTTAAAGTCTTGTGAATTCTAACACACGAGACGACTATTATGTATTGGTGTACACATGACATGACAACTTATATTAAATCCTACCAAGCCCTATTTTGAAGTCGTGATAGATTTTGTTATAGATATTTTATAGTATGCAGCAAATAAGAAAGAAAGTTTTCTTTAATTTGTTTCTTAGTTAATGAAGATAATGTTGTTTTTTGCTTTCCAAAATTGGATTTTTAGATTGACTTTGTTATGGATATTTTGTAGTGTGCGAAATATAAGAAAGAATATTTTCTTTAATTTGTTTATTAGTTTAATGGAGACAATTATAACATGTATTATGCTTTCTAGATGATGAGTGATGAAGAAATTGCTACTACATTTTTTTATTGCTATTCGAAATTGAAACTTCATAGTATCGATTGCATGTGATGTAAATACTGTTTCAGGATAAAAGTTATTCATTGGCCAAGAAAATGATGTGGAGAATGGATTGCTACCTAATGTGTTTTGCATTCATCTATTGGTCATCATCTCATGTGTGTGTGTATATATAGACATTCTCTTATTCATAGCATTGGTAAACTTTAGGTTCTTTCTATTGATTTTTAATATTTAAAGATATTTTTATTTTTAAAATTTTTAGGTTGTAGCTATCTAACGTGGATGTTTGCATTCATCATAATGACCTTCGTCTGCAAATCTCAATAATCTACAAAATTCTACATGATATTCATCAATAGTTTTACTACCCTAATGCAAACTCAGCCAATTAGTAATCATTAGTCCTCTAACAGCAACAAGAAAATATTGCATTAAGAATGCCTCCTTAAATCTAATCCATGTGATAGGCCTTGGCAAATTTTCACTAGTTAGTCTCCCTTAATTATTAGCTTCATGCTTCAACATATAAATAGCCAGATTCACTTTCCATTCTTCTAGAATCTCATAGGTAGCAAAAGCCTTCTCTAACTCCTCAATCCAACTTTTTGAAATAGTTAGATCAGTATTAGTTCCATCAAAATAAGGTACCAGTCTAACAAAATCATGTAATTTTACTTGATTACCTCGATCACCTGCTTGAACATTCTCTTCTTGTCTAATAGCATATGTAGCATATTGTTGCATAAATTGTTATTGCTGGTGATACATCATTTTGTTGATATTGTTACATCATAGCGAACATATCCTAAACATGGTATACATGGTAGTCGGATCTCCCATAGGAACTTGTGGCATAGGAGGAAATTGAGGCATTTGTTGAAATTGCGGTTGAGATGCAAAAGTTGAAGCAAGAGCAAGAGTAGGAGTCAGGGTATGGGCAAATGCTAGAGCAGATGGTTGAGGAGGTGGAGGTGGTACATTCTTCCTTTCCATCTATTGCCTAGTCTACCTAAGAGTCCTATCCATTTTTTATTTGAAACATACAACATAAGGCTATCCAAAAGGATATTGTTTTTATTGTAAGTGTTTGCTATTCAATTTTAACTTTTGAAACCATATACTTAGATTTTTGTATACAATTGAGTAATAGTGGAAAATGAACTTTTACTTTTGTTTGTATCAAAAACTACTCCTATGAGTAGATCATCATGCATATTCGCACGTTAGTACCAATCTTTGGTACTTCAAAAATATTGAGTATCTAGTCTCTTAAAACATAAAAGTAAGTTAATATATCAAATTATAGACTATAGACTTAAGATAAGCCTTTAACAAAATTACAAGTTTCAAAAGTAAAAAAAAGTCTTAAACAAAATATATCTCCATATGTCCATGGGTCCTCATCATCCCACTCATTAAGAAATCCTTGAAAGTTCGTGCCATAACCAAGATAATCATAGGAATCATCATCAAAATCTTCAACACCTAAAAAAGAAAATGTGAGTTGAAGCCTAGTACAACAGTAATACAAGCATACACAAGACGAACACACACACTTAATCTAACGTAATGCAATAATCAATAAGTTATCTCTTTAATTTTTAAGTGTAACAAAACAATAATGGAGTACTTACACTCCAAACAACACACCATAGGGATCTAGGGGTCTTAAGTAGTAGCAGCTTTTTATGAGGCTAATATAAGCAGCATGAATACTTATATCTCCTATAGGAACATCTAAGATAGTATCATCATTTAGAATTCACAACCGTTACACATCTTCACTTATCTTAATCCACAATATCATTTAGTTCAATCGATCTCATAAATGTGAACTAAATTATATTACTTCCTGTTAAGCATAAATAAACGTTATACCAATACTATTTGCTCTATCAGTTACCCACTGAGCCACCTATGAATTATCATTAACAATGATAGGATGTGGCCTAAGCGCCTAACAATAATGCTAGCATTGCTAGTAACGTTATTGCTCCCTAAACTGGATAAATGACATAATCACATGCAAGACAATCATTTATTAGGTCATCTTTAAATATTAATTGATTTAAGATGCCTTTCCTAACATATAGCAAACAAGTTATCACGTACCTTGTTGAGCTTAAGTACTTTACAAATGATCAAGGGATGCACTAATTTAGCAAAAGAATCTATTTTGAAGAATTTATCTCATATTAGATTCTATTGTTAATCTATTTATCTACTTTCATTTAACTAACAACTTAATAAAGTTTAGGTAGTATACATCTTAATATATCTATAAATAAATATTAAGTTCACATTCAATTTTTCACTTAAATAAGATTTAATGCTATTACTTAAATTAATATTTATCATCATCATCATCATCATCATCATCATAGTTGTGGCTAAGGCCATGATACAAATCTTGACTATATCATGTGCATCACCATACCCATGATCAAGGGCATTTCACATTTTGAAAAACTCACAAAAAAAAATCATGCCACCATCACGGTTCTGGCCTAGTTGTGGTTCAAATCATAGCCATGATTGGTTTTAAAATTTACGCTGAGGAGATCATGGTCTCCATCACACCTATGATCTAGACATAATAATTTTTCTTAAGAGATAATGCCCTTCATCACGCCCCACGATGAATAAGGTACTAGCTTAATGTTCTTTGCTTTGAAATTTTTAAAACTTCATATTACTTAACCTACTAATATGATCTCTTTTTAGCGGAAAAATTTCAACATCAGCATATCAACTTAATATCAAACGTCAATAAGTTTATGTACATTATACATTCATATACATGCTACACATATATACACTTAACATTAAACTTGTCAAGCAACAAAAGTTTTTCATACATGGGTTTAAGTACTAAACTATCAACCTTGTCATTAGAACTTTACTTATCTAATACTAACAACATTAACAACCCTATTTTTTCACAATGTTCAACATGTTATGAAGTATATTCACCTGTCTTACAAGATACACATGATAAACTCTACTACTCTTCTCTTTGAAGGTATAGAAGCTTAATCATGCCTAAACTCAACCTATATCTCAATTTTAAACTTCAAAGTCATCTAGAAATTCATTAGAATAGAGATAAATTTTATGGAAGAAATAAGAAAATAAATGAATAGAGAAAGTATGTAATATTTTACCTAAATTATTCTTGACTTGGAAGTGGTAACTTTGAGAGAATTTTGATGAATTTTTGGAAGAAAAATTTGATGAAAATGATAAGAGTATCCTAATTGAAAATGGTGCTAGATATTAAGGTTCTTTAGGGGACAATTTTGTTTAATTTTTGCTTGATAATTATCTTCCAAAAAGAAGATATGACCAAATTTGACTTTTGCTCCCATTTGTAATGATGTTCTCTAATGAATAATTGGGTGCAAGTGGTTACATTTTAAGGGAAAAAAGACTATGGGTCATGGGCTTGTTTGAAGAATAGGGCTTAGGTTTTAAATTTGCATAAACAAATAGGCTCAATGATTTTAAAATTAAAGAAACAAGAAGATAAATGAGTATAAGGCTTTGGCTAGATTTGGGCTATGAATTTATTTGCATAGAAAGATTTCTTAAAATAAATTGTGATGAAAAATCTATACGATTTAGAGATTGAAATTTAGATATTCAAATTCATAAGATAATTTAAAAGTAAAATATATAATTAGACAAATTGAAACAAACAAATGAATTATTGGATCTCTATTCTCAATTAATTCATTCTAAACATTTTTATTATGCTAAACTACCTAACCACATACTAACATTTTCATATTTCTAACATCTAAGTCATTCACAAACAAATTTCTATTCTAATTAATCAACACTATTTAGCTACATAAGTTAGGATATTTGGGGTATTTCAATCTAAATTCTTCCACGCTCTTTCACATTCACATTTTTTTTTTTTTTTTTTTATCGAGTAACTAGAAAATCCTCCTTCATTTACGTCACTTCCATATTTTTGTTTTGCAAACACTACCGAATTTCTTTAATGTCTTTGTTTTTCATTTATCATTTCTAAGTTTCTCCTAAGAAAGACCATCTTTGTCCACATTTGTCCAACTATTCCGATTCGTTTTCTTTAGTTCTTTGCTAATAGGTAAATTTATTCTTTTAATTTTATAATATCTATTTTTAATTATAAGCATAGGAACTATTTTTAATATATGATATATATTTATTACTTTGTTTTCATCTTTCATGTCACAAAGACGATTATAAGGTGAATGATCGGTGTTACCAGACCATTCATTGGTTTGCTATGACGATTGTACACTATAAAACCATATTCTTTTTTTTTTTTTGGTTATCCTGTAACTGCAATATCATGCATCTATCTATATCGCACGTTCACCATTTTAGTTTTGTAATCATCACTATACTTCTTCCTTCACTTATTTATTTATTTTTTGTTACCTTTTCTATGTTTTATTCATATTTTGTTTTCTTTTTCTATGTTGGAGGCCATTACTAAAGGCAGTTTATTACTCTTGCTTCTCCATCTTCCTTAGTAATTCTTCCCAAAAAAGATCCATGTTTTCCAAGTTTAGTCAGAGCAAATCTCCTTCAAAGATGAAGTCATTTAAGTGGTTTTCTTCCTACCCTATATGTACTTTTATTTCATTTATCTCATTATCTTTGATGCAATGTTTCTCATTGTTGCTTTTTTTTCCCCTTTTAACTCTATTTATCTACATAAATGTGAGTAAAAATCGGAAATAGATATGTAGGGGAATCTAAAAGATACCACATAAAAGTAAATCCTATAGAAGCACCATAATTATAATATAACAATCTATGAGTTATTAAAGACATTCATACATTTTATCATCAACTAGGTAAAGTATTACCCAACACTTATACCTATTTTGATTCCTATTTCAACACCTAATCTAGGTTCTAATTGCATGCTAGTTTGTTAGATGAAATATGTAGTAAAGTGAAGACACATGTTAAGGTTAGCATAACAAGCTTCATCAAATTCCTAGTCGTAGTAGGAAGGTTTAAGAGTTTATTAAGATTATATTACTATTCTTGTCAGTCATTTTGAATTTGATGATACTATAAGTTTCAAATCTAAAAATTATGTTTGAGCACATTTTGATATGGCTTTGATAAATTATTGCTTGTATCGTATGAGATAAGTGCTATTTACTTGAAATTTATATTGTTAAGTCCAATAAAGTCTTCATTTATGGAATATTATCACAAATTGGTACTCATAAGTATAATGTGTTGATTTTAGGTAGCTTCAAAACAAGTAAATGACATTTCAAGCCTTCATAAGCGTTATGGAGGAGTTATGAACTATATAGAAGCATCATAGATCAATCATGGACAATATGAGGGATAAATATGAGATCAGTGACGATCATGGGGTCCATTATGCCTGTGATCGAGATAAAGAAAAATGATCAACAACCATTATGGGATGCATCACGAGTGTGATGGCTTGTTATAGTGAAGATTAAATAGGTGTTTAGCTATGCATCGCAGGCATTATGGGGGAAAATTTGTTTAATAGAGACGATCATTCCCTCCATTACCCTCACGATGAAGGATGTGATAAGCCATGTTTAGTAATTTTCTAAGATTGAACCGATATCTTTAAGGGACACATATATGAAACAATTCCATAGAGGGTTATCTTCGAATGGGCATCGCATTAGAGGTATAAGTACCTTGTACCCTTAAGAAAAAGGATGATTTTATTTAGATGCATCATTTTAGATTTTTGTGTTTTTTTCTTTTTTTTTTTGTAAAATGTAGAGAGAGAGAGAGAGAGATTGTAATTTGTGTAACTATCCATTTTAGTATTGTTTGATTCTTTAAGATACTCGTGAAAGATCGATGAGAAATCAACGTATACATCAATCATTTAATTCTTTTCAGACATGATAGTGAATGAATAAGGGTTATATTTCTCTATCTATGCCTAATTTTGTTTGTTGTCCATATACAATGTTACATGATTGTGTAGTTGTATTATATATTATGTCTGAATTATTTAATAGACTTATGACATCTGATATTGATAAATCGACGAGCTAATTGAGGTAATTTTCATTATTGCTTAGTTTCAATGATAAAACATAATTATATCAAGAATTATATTGTGCTCGAGTATAATTCTTGTTAGATTTCAATGTGATCTATCGAAAGATTGCCTTAATTGAATAGATTGAAAAGTGTTGCTGATGACTCTAGAGATAGTTTCATTAAATCCTCTACTCAATTACCGAGTTTGATAGAATTTATGAACAATAAAACGATTCTAGTCGGCTATTAACTATGAAGAGATTTCAGTGGATAAGACTATGATTAGATGCTAATGATTTTGAGAAAAATGTTAGTATAATTATGAGTATTCTGAAGATAAGTAATAATGAAGTATTTTATGTTATATAGATTTATTAATGGATGATAGAGCAAGTCTAAATCATGAATTTGTATCTATTTTAGTGTTGTTGTGTTATTATGTATTAATCTTGTAATCAAAAGTAGTTAGTAATGGAGTTTAATAACATTAATATCCAATTCAATTGGTTCTTGGGTTAGATAACAAGAAGTAGAAAAGAACTAGTAATTGTTGTTCCTTAAGGAGACGACCCTAAATTTATTTCTACACGAATAACGATAGGTACACTTAACTAGCGTTAACAGTGTCTAAGAAAAAGACTATAGGAATTTATAATTAAAAACTAGGTTACATAAAAAGCTGTATCAAGTTTTTGGCATCGTTGTTAGAAAACGACAATATTAGGAAAATTGATTGCTTGTTATTCTAGCTGTATTTTTCTTATTATATTTGTAAACTTTAAGCTAATTTAAGTAAATTGACTTCTTTTGAAAGTTTATGACCTAAAGTCATTTATATGATCTATCAGACTTTGGTCCATAGCGCAAGAGAATAGCTCGCCAAAATTTGAGAAGGATTGGAAAGATTCTATAGAAGTCATCGATTAAAGTGAGAGAAGAGAAGCTAGAATCATCAAGAATGAATACCAATAATGAAAATTTGAATCCACCTATGGTAGAAGAGTTTGAGAATCTTGCATTATGTATGAAATAGCTTTACCGTTGAATGAGGATCGTCTAGTTGGGGGATAATAGAAATAACTTGCCTATCATGCAAGAAGTAGAAACAAATTAGCCTGTGGCTCCTCGGACAATGATGGATTATTGTTGCCTTAATCTAGATGGCGCAAACACAAGTATTGCACACCTAAGAGTTGCAGCTAATAAGTTCGAGATCAAACTGAACATCACTCAAATAGTCCAACAACACATTCAGTTTGATGGATTTCAAGATGAAGATCCTAATGCCTATTTGTAGCGATTGTTGGAGATATGTGACACCTTTAATATGAATGGGGCTTCAGATGATGCAACTTACCTCAAATTGTTCCCCTTTTCATTGAGGGGAAATTCCAAGAAGTGGTTAAATGGACTACTAAGGCAATCGATCACTATTTGGCAATAAATTACCGAGCAAATCATGAGAAAGTACTTCCCACCATCAAGAATTGCAAAGCTAAGAGTTAACATCTCATCATTCAGTTAACTAGATTCGAAGACATTATATGAAGCATAGGAAAGATGGAAGGAATTCTTAAGAAAGTGCCTACACCATGGACTCCCTGAATGGACTCAAGTTTAGACATATTATAATGGGTTAAACTACCATACTAGACAGTTGATAGATGTTGTTGTAGGTGGAAGTCTAAACTATAAGTCACCTAAGCAATGTTTGCAACTCTTTGAGGTCATGGCCAATAACCACTATCCTCAAGGTCTTGGGAGAAGAAGCTTGCTAGGATATATGAGATTGATGCAACCATGACTTTAGCTCATAAGGTAGAAGCATTAACAAGGAAGATTGATAATTTGACTATAGCTCAAGGAAAATCATTTACTAGAGTTGATTCCACTTATGGGTATACTCAAGAGTCTAAGAAATTTGAGCAAGTCGACTAAATGGAAAATTCGAATAGGTCAAGGAATGATTGGGGTAGCAATAATTGTCGGAGTTCTAACATACAACCTCTTTGATTTCAAAGACAATTGTCCACTCAGAATAAGCCAGTTTCATTAGAAGATATGCTAACCTAATATATAATGTCTTCAAAAGCACGTAATCAAGCAAATGAGGTAGTTTTGAGGAATCATGGGGCATCTATCCACAACTTGGAAACCCAAGTTGGTTAGATAGCCATGGTGATATTTGAGAGGGCTCACAGGTCATTGCTAGGAAATACCAAGTTAAATCCTAGGAGCAAGTGAAGGCTTTTAATGGCTGAATCAAATCCTTAAAGCAATCATAACGTCAAGCTAGTGACATTAAATAAGCATGTATCCTTTTTTGTGGATTTTATGATTTGTTGTTGTGTTATGAATTTTCAAGTTCAATTTTTATGTTATATTTTTGCTTTGTTTAATATTTGTCAATTTCAAGTATCTTAAGGAACAAATCTATGCTACAAGGATCAGTTGAAGGGAGAGCACACACATAGAAAAGTGGTTGATCATCAAGTGTGGGGAAACAAAGTCATATTCAGTATAAAGGGCCTTTATCACAGATGTTATGATCAACAAATGGAAAATTCTTCCCATTTTCATATTGATAACACTCGTTATTATGAGTACATTTGCTATTTTTACACCTAAATTTTTCATGAGCTTATATTATTGCATTGGTTCCATTTTCTTTTACATCACCACTATATCATTCTTTAGTAAGTGTACCAAAAATTTTTCAAAAAATTGCACTTTATTATAGTGGAGTGATTTTGAACAAAATTTTTCAATTTTTTCTTTTGATCATGCAGTGGACCTCTCTTACCTCATTGACATTAATTTGTGAAATCCATGCTTTATTTAATTACATTGTATTTAAGCTTGATTTTGAGATTTGGAATTTAGACAATGCTTCTTTTGAGTGTTAGTTGTTTACATTTATGTAGTTGGCTTATATGCATGCATACTCTTAGAATCTCCTAGTGGTGCGATAATCACTAGTGAATCTTAGCAAAATGCTTTTGCTACCTGCAAGTTATACCAAAAAAAAAAAAAATGGAGATACTCCCAATTACAAAAAAAAAAAAAAGGAACAAAGAAAGAAAGAAAAAGAAAAGAGAGTTCAATAGTAGACCTCATTGACTTGAGTAATTAAGTCTAGAGGGGTGCCCTTTAAGGGATAACAACTGTTATCTTGGGTGAAGAGCCTAAGAACATCAACCTAAAGCTCATTGAATGTGTCAAAAGAAAAGTCCAAGAAAGCTTAGCACCAAAAAAAAAAAAAAAAAAAAAAAAAACAAGAGAGAGAGAGAGAGGGCAAATTAATTAATTAATCATAACAACTGTAGTGGTAGACGTTCAATCTTAAAACCCAATAGCTTAAGATTGTCAAATCTAGAACATGTTGACCAAAGAAACCACTATGAAAACTAAACTCCTAGGAAAATGGAGTGAAGTAAGCATTTATTGTTTCGCATTATTCACTCTTTATTATTGTACTTTTGCTATAACTATCTCTTATGATTGGAGATGTTATAGTAGATTCCAGATTTTATGCACTCTGTTTAATTATAGTGATCAAACTTTTCTAAGCATAGATTAGCATATTGGTTACATTATTAGTGACTCTAGTACACTTAATTGATCAAATAAAGGAAATGTTTAGGACATTACTCCATCCATTTTTCTTTTTTTTTTTTTATGTTTTATAATGTGAAAATAAAAATGTGGGTTAATCCACTTAAACCATTTTGTTTGGTACATTTGAGAGTTTGAAGGAATTGTGTTGTTGTAAAAGAAGTGTTAATTATCCTCAATGAACTTGTTTTTTAAATTATTTTGAATTTGCTTGGGGACAAGCATACCTTTTAAGTTGAGGGTAGATATAGGCACAGTTCGGCTCCGAGCTAAAACCAGAATCGGACTGGTTGGCTGGCTCTAGAACCAGCTAAAGAGCCGTTCGTTTTTTGGTTCCTAGGTGATTCTACAACTTAGAATCGAGTGGAACTGGCGGTTTCAACTGGTTCCACTGAAAAAATAATTAAATAAAAAATAAAAAATATATATTAAATATGAAATTATTAATTTTACACTATTTCATATGAATAGTAAAATTTATCACTTATTTATAATATTTATTTTTTTTATTATCAATAACAAAAATAAAAATAACTTAAAATTATATATAATTTAGTTTTTATAAACTTTCTAAAAGAAAAATTCATTCATTAATAACATAAGACTATTTTTTTGTACTATAATTTCCTTATTATCCTTAAGGTATTTTATAATATCATATTACTAATTATAATTTATATTAGTTGTGTTTGTATATAAATAAATATACATTCTAACAAAATTTTAAAGCTTTTAGTCAAATAATTTAACACTTTCAGATTCAATAATTAATTATTTTAAGTTTAAAATTTATTTTATTAAAATAAAAAATTCATTTTTTTTACTTAAGAAAAAGACGGTTTCAAAATTCCAAAATTGAAACTGAAAACCACAGACTCCTCATTTTCAAGATTTGAAATTGGCTGTTTTGATTCCAGTTCGATTTGGTTCTCAAAACCATACCGATCTCTAGTTGGGGGTAGTTGATAACACGTAATTTTATGTGTTATTCTTTACTTACAATGAGACTTGAGTACGATTAGTTATGAGAAAATAGTCTGAAAATTATTTAAAATATATTAATTGCACGTAAAATAGACCAATGAAATAAAGAATACATAAAGCAATAAAAAGGATAAAAAGCAAAGGACCTAAGTGACATATATGTAATTTAATTATATATGTTTTTTATCCTTGTTACAGGAAAAAAATTGCGGTATCCGGAATGAAATCCACCGATCCAAATGGACGCAAATGTGACAAAGTTGAAAATTGTCCAATTTCTCATGTACACATTTCTGGACGTTGCAAGGATTGATGAAAGATATCTAATTGGCAATTTATCTGTATAATATAATGAGGATTCACGTGGGACCCATTATGGCCTTATCCTCATTTTTGTTGAGAGAAGCTCCAGACTTCGGGATGTGTTCAAAACCCATGTTTTGTCCACATCCCCACCCCCTCCCCCCCCCCCCCCCCCCCCCCCCCCCCCCCCCCCCCCCCCCCCCCCCCCCCCCCGCCTTTAGAAATGATTACACCGTGTTGGAGAAATATAAAATTGCATGAGGCAAGGACTATAAAAGGGGGGAAAGAAGAAATTAGGGCTCGGAGATTTTTGGAGTGTCCTAACTTTGTTTCCTTTTGCTCTTAATTCTTAAATTGCAATTTTACCGTACTATATTTTAGTAACAAGGTCGCAACGAGTTCAAGATTTGATAAATACTATATAATGCCTCGAAACTTCATCCATTGAGGTATTATTCGTTTTAGCCACATGCTACACGATTTTCTCTTTTGGTATTAACGCTTCATAGGAGATCACCCATCCTAGGATTACTCTACTTAGGGCATGCTTAACTTTGAAGTTGTGATGAATTTCAAACCATTATACCAAAAAGCATCTTTTTATGATTAAAGTTCCACTATTTATATTTGAGAGGTATTACATACTCATTTACTTATACAACTGACGTCCTCATCAGTATCGCTACACAGGTTTAGAGCCACATCAGGTAGTAAAAATGCACTCCTCCACTTCCGGTTGGTGAACTACTCTGATACCACATGTAATACCTTAGAACTCCGTCCACTGATGTACTATCCACTTTGGTCACACGTTGCACGGTTTTATCTTTTGGTGCTAGCACTTCTCAAGAGGTCACCCATTATAGAATTGCTTTACTTAGAGTATGCTTAACTTTAGTATTCAAGTAAATTCCAAACCATTACATGAAAAGATACTTTTTTGTGACTAGAATTTCACTATTTATATTTGAAGGGTATCACAAACTATTTGAAAAGATGGGATTAGAAGATTGAATTGTCTTGAAATTGTAACTGAGTTCATCTTATCTTTTTATCTTTAGTCTATGATCATGCCTCTTGAGCTTTTGTGTATAGCTTGTATATCCATGGTGAACCAAATTTAATATACCTAATTTTCATTTTTGCTTGATGATATGACTAATGCGTGATTTTATTATATGTTACTATTTAATTATTTTTTATTTTTTTAATTACAATGGTTTCATAAATCATGATTCTATTGTCTAATCAACAATCTTTTCATGAATAAAACTTAAAAAAACTCAAAAGGAAATGAATAATTTGCATGAAATCGGACTAGGATTAATTTTTATGTTGATATGGACACATGCACTATAAATTAATTCTAGGATTCACTTTATTTATGCAATTAATATTAATTTTTATGACAGACATATGGATGAATTTTTAATATTAATTATAGTAGTAAAATTTGTGAGAGGAATTTACTGCAAAACTGATAATTATAGATTAAACACTTGAAAAAGACGTTTCTACTATAATTAAGACAATAATAACTCAAAAGGGAAGTTAGTCTTGTTGAATTTAATTAAAAATCAATTAATTAGTTTTATCATATCTTAAAAACATGTGTTAATTTATCATATGATGGATTGATCAAAATTCCATATTTGTGATCTAGTAAGCTTTTGCCTTTGTGACTCTTTAGTTTTAGTTACTTTTTTTTCCTCATATTTTAATATATGCGAGCAATTAATTTTAGTTGTCTAACTAAAGAAAGAATTGATATAATCTAGTAATTAGTTTTTAGTCCGATCCGTTCTCACCGGTTTTTATTACTACAGTGCATGACACAATCCACTTGCCAGTGTTTTTATTGCTAAAAATATTTTTAAAAATTTGTGCTCGTAAAGTTTTTGGCGTTGTTTCCAAAACTGCGCTTCATTGACATTAGATTTTCTTTTCTTTTTTAGAATAAGCATATTAACTTTCTGATCCTGTTTAACCCGGCAGTGAGTAGACTTTATTATCTCAGTTGATGGTATCCTGTATTGTACCTACAATTGCTTCTATTTCTAATTGCTAACATATCAACATAAACATCTTTGCGTTGACATGCTAGGCATTTGTTTTCATGATATTCTCAATGTTTTCAGATTAACACTACATAAATTTTTCAAAAAAAGAATAAGTGAAACAAAACCGACATCATCTTTAGTCGGTCACTACGTATTCCTAGTTTGCACTCTTGGATTTATTAGTATACTCTAACAGTGTTAAAAAAGAAAAAAAAACCTCTTTCAGTAACGTACTAGTTATAATCATTTTTCATTATATTACCATTTCTTTGCTTTATTTGTTAGAAGGTCTTGAAATTGTTTATGGTTGCATCATTTTAATTGGTTCTTGTTATTGGAAATTTCACTGGTTTAAAAGCTGCATTCTCACGTTTTCCAAGTTCTGTAGTTTGTGTTGTCATAAGTTTTCACTATGTGGTATATGAGCATTCATATTCATATTCATGAGTTGCTTTATAAGATCCTTTGGATGCTACATCGATATTTAAAAGAATTCTCCTCTCAGGGATCTCACCATTTTATCTATAAGTTTCTTTATAAATTTTTTTCACTCTTTTTCATGCTTTTATAGGTCCTGTTTACTTTTATACAGTATCTTTATTTTTTTATTCCAAAATACAAAATACATATATATAATATATATTGATATTTAATTTATATATATTATATAATACATTATATATTATACAATATTTAATATTAAAATAATAATAAAATTTAATATTGAAACATTGAAATTAAAAAAGAAAAAACACAGCAGCTACACGTTGCAATTGTAGCGCTTCATTTGGGTTGTTGCGGGTAAAAGTCACGGTTTCAATAATAATAAAGAATAAATCATATTGTTCATTCGAATAAACTTATTTTTTAGATTCTTCCAAGCAATCTAAAATGTTAAAAAAACTCTCCATATCCATAAAAACCTCAAAAAGTAAGATTTTTCGCCTAGATACTCGTATCAAGCACCTTGAAGGTGAATGCTTTTAATTTTCGGGTTTCTGATCATGATCACCATCAAATTAGTATATAATTGGATGGTCTGTTTTTCATCTTTATTTGTGTCTTTTTTAAAATAACATGTGTAAATATGACAAATTTACATTTATAGTTTATCTATATTTATCTATTTGATTTTTAGGTTAATTATAAAAACATGACCCGTGTTTTGATCAATTTGCAAACACATGACCTGTGTCATCTTTTTTGATAATCATGTGGCCCGAGTTTTATACAAAAGTATCAATATTATTTAATAATTTTAGAATGACACATGTTAATATTTTATTGGTCATAAAAATTAATTTAAATTTTTTTCGATTTTCTTATTTTAAAAAAATTAATATTTGATTTATTTAATTTTATTTAATATTATATTTTTATTACATTTGATTTTTTTTAGACCAATAAGATTAATACATTCACACTAATTGTAATTGATAATATTGACACTTTTTTTTATAAAACTCAGGTTACTTAATTGTAAAAAAAATAATACAGGTCATGTGTTTGCAAATTGATCAAAACACGGGTCATGTTTTTATAATTAACCCTTAATTTTTTAGTGAGAATTACCAAATTTTTTTTATATGTATCTAATTTACTATAAATAATTTATCAAAAAAAATTAAAAAATATATCTGTATTTGTAATCTTCCAACAAACAAACGGACCGTTAATTTTCATCCACTGGGAAAAGTGTTTTGGGATCCGTTCCCACTTTTCAGCTGCTCATCATATTGGAAAAATTTTGGGAACAAACACGAAACACCAGCCTTACAAAGGACATTCATCAAGTTTCCAGTTCCACGAGCTTCAATTTAATATTCTAGCCACAAGTTAGTGCTTCTCAATCTTATCACTATCATTTTTTGCAAATTGTTTTGATCGTTACATTGCATTTGTCATCATATGTGACACACCTTTTTATTTTTAATTAATTAAGCTTTTGCTTTAGTAAATATGTTGGACATTTTGCTTAAAATTTAGTTTTAGTATTCGTCAATAGCATGTTGGTTATTTGTTTAATTTGATGTAGTTAATTTTTCAATTAATATTGAGTTTGATAGTAAAAAAATAGCCAACTTCGTTTCCATACACTGGGCATAATATTTTCATATTTATCCATTTCACTGTTACGTGCACACAACATCCCATCCTATTTTATTCCATTTTGAAAGACGTTACATGTACTCCATAGGGTGAGATTTATGTTTTGCTAATTTCAAAAAAAAAATAAAAATAAAAATCACTCGGTCTAGATCTTTTTCTCTCTCTCTCTTTTAGCATTATATATGTCCACTATAAATTTATTAGTTAATTTCTGGTATCGTATTTGCACATAACTTAGAATGCTTTTTATGTGTTTTGATATATTAATTGTTTAGATTGCTTTCATCATTCCATTTTCTTGAGAAGAAATTTTAATTTGTGTCTTACATAAGTATAGTTAGTTTTATTACCTGTTAAAAAAAAAAAAAAAAAGGGGGAAAAGAAAGAAAAAGAAGACAGATTTTAGTTTTTACACATAGCTTAGATTGTTCTCACTCTTAGTGTATATGTATGTGTATATATATTTTCTTTTTCTTTCGTTATATTTTATCTAAAAAATAACAAAAATAAAAAAATAACACATTTATATTAAAAAATTATAATTGTATGTGTAGGACTAGGAGTGTAGAGTTATTGATCTTTGACCCTGAGATCGACCACACTTTTCATAGGCTTGGACGAGAACGTGCACGTTTGAACCAAGAGCAAATTATGATAATGGGGAATGGCAACCAAAAGGGAGAGAATCGGGCCCTTTCGGAATATTTAGTTCCCACGATCAGAGGAGCAGCACCTGCTATCACGCGCCCCACAATTCAAGAGAATAATTTCGAACTCAGACCTACGCTGATACAAATGGTGCAAGCCAACCAGTTTGGAGGTTCTTTATATGAGGACCCTAATGACCACATTCAAAATTTCTTGCAAATATGCGAGACCTTTAAGAGTAATGGGGCCTTAGAATATGCCATTCGCCTGACGCAGCGTGAAAGCGTTTAAAAGAGAAACCGATAGCAACGATCGATTTCAAACGTGAACTTAATCACACAATTATCAAGACAATTGCAATTTTAGAGAATTTCTCTCAGAATAGAGTTTCAGAATTCAATCATATTCAAAGTCTTCTTTTTTTTTACAAAAGCCCTAAAGACTATTTATAACATTACAAAGGAAACCCCAAAGAAGAATCCTAAAAGACAAAATAATAAATGCAAATAATGACTAAAGGAAACCTAAAAGATAGAATCCTAAATGTTAAAATCCTAATAAATGCAAAATTGACTAAATAATAAATATAAATAAATAGTGTAACCGACAATTAATGCTGGAAATTAAAGCTAGCAGCCTATCATTAATGCTAGCGGTTTCAAAACCTAAAAGTTGAAACTGTCAGTAATAAATGCTGACTTTAATTGAGATTCCGCTGCTGCATTATTCTCTTCCACCTGTAAAGAACTCGACCTCGAGTTCTTGTTTATCCGCCTTTTCCTCTTCTTCTTCCTCTCTTTAGATCGTCTTGATTTATTCCATTTATCTCGTCGTTTGATCGTGATTCGCACTGCATCATTCTCTCCCACCTGAGAAGAACTCGACCTCGAGTTCTCTTCTGGATATAATGGAGAATCATGGTGATGGAATGGAAAAAGATCAGCGACATTTCCATTCCGATCAATAGAATGATGAATCCCAATAGGAGAATCCATCTTGCCTTCCTTCTTTTCTTCTTTTATAATCACTTCCACTATTTTCTCTTCTTTATCTTCAACTTCTTCAATAAGCTTTTTCTCTAGCTCAACAACTAATTCATTTGCTTTCTCATCTTGAGCCAGTGTTTTCATAGGTTTACTTTCAATAACTTCAAGTGTCTTAGTATCTTTCATGGTAATTTCAAACAATACATTAAGAACAAGTCCCCTTTTATCATGTTTAATGGAAATAACTGGTAGATGTTCAGTTTTCTCAATCATAGGTCTTCCTTCAACTGTAGGAGTCTCTTTTATGTATTCTTTCCCATTTTCTTTTGGATTGGGAACATCTTCCTCTTTCAAATCATTACTTTGCGTTGATGTCATAAACTCTACAAAATATTTATGCATCGATTTCTTTTCGTGATGACATCTGTGGTCCTGTTGAGATATGATTTCCTCATAATCAAGAGGAAGAAATTCATCCTCTAATAATATCTTCATCCTAAACCATGTCCTAGCAGGTCTTTTGCCTTCACGACTCAACTTTTTTTGTAACATTTCCCACCAAACAGATGCATAGCCTTTAAGCATACATGCTACCAATCTTACCCTTTTCTCCTCTGGCACCGCTATAATATCAAAAAGCCGTTCAACCTTAGCAATCCAATCCACAAAATCCTTAATCCCTAATTCTCCTCTAAAATATGGAATATCTCTTCCAAATTTGCCATCACCACCCTGTCTTCGTGGCTGTTCCTCTTCCTCCGTCAATTCATCTTCTTCCTTAGAATCATATTTGTAATAATCATTAAAATCATAATACTTACCTCTATATTGACACCTACGATTTGCAGCAACAGGTCTGATAACAGGATCGCCGCGAGCATATTCTGCCCTTAGTTGTCTCCCATAACCAATCCTGTTCCTGTTGGTATTAGATCGCTTGATCTGATCATCAAAGCGTTGCTCATAACGCCGGAATCTCTGATCTATACTACCCAATACTGTCACCCCAATTTTATCCCTGATCTGCAACTTTAAGCCATCAACATATTTAGCCACTTGTTGCCCTTCACTTTCCCTCAAATCATTACGCTCCGCTAATCTCATAAACTCAGCAGTGTATTCATGAACGGTTCGCAACCCTTGGCGACACCTTTGGTACTGCTGGAAGAGTATCTGTTCATAGTCAGGAGGAAGAAACTCACCTTTTCAGTAATTGCTTCATGCAAATCCATGATCGCACAGGATTTCTTCCTTCTCTCAACCGCCTGCTTTGTACTCTCTCCCACCAGGCGGAAGCACCACCTTTCAATCTACATGCCACCATCTTCACTCTTCGTTCTTCTGGGACATCTTTATAATCAAAGAATCGTTCCACTTCTGCTAGCCAATCAAGGAAGTCTTCGATATTAAAGGTACCATTGAAATAAGGCAGATCTACCTTCAGGTGGAAATCTCCTCCATTGAATTGATCATCATCATAGTCCCGATAACCCCTTCGGTTCCTTCCTCCACCATAGCCACCCCTCATAGGTGGCTGTCTCCTCTCATGCACCTGCTCCTCTTCCTCTGAGTCATCATCAGAGATCTGTACCCTTTGATTCCTGCCTCCACCATAACCATCTCTTGCCCTAGGTCGTCGTCCTTCATCAACCCTTCCCTATTGTTAGCAACCTCCATGGCCTCAAACCGATCGACCAAAGTTTTGACGAGCTGCTCTACCCGCCTCAACCTTCGATCCATGGCATCCATTTCAGCCCTTAGGACCGGTTAGCCAGCCCCTTGGACTCCCGCATCATGAACACCGTCATGAATGCGACCGCCGTCGACGTCATTGTCAGAAGACATCTTGCAGGATCTCACCGTGCTCTGATACCAATCTGACGCAGCGTGAAAGCGTTTAAAAGAGAAACCGATAGCAACGATCGATTTCAAACGTGAACTTAATCACACAATTGTCAAGACAATTGCACTTTTAGAGAATTTCTCTCAGAATAGAGTTTCAGAATTCAATCATATTCAAAGTCTTCTTTTTTT
Source organism: Combretum micranthum (assembly GCA_024138025.1). Taxonomy (NCBI): domain Eukaryota; kingdom Viridiplantae; phylum Streptophyta; class Magnoliopsida; order Myrtales; family Combretaceae; genus Combretum; species Combretum micranthum. The sequence continues at coordinate 564,749 of JAMXBD010000589.1, forward strand.
TTACAAAAGCCCTAAAGACTATTTATAGCATTACAAAGGAAACCCCAAAGAAGAATCCTAAAAGACAAAATAATAAATGCAAATAATGACTAAAGGAAACCTAAAAGATAGAATCCTAAATGTTAAAATCCTAATAAATGCAAAATTGACTAAATAATAAATACAAATAAATAGTGTAACCGACAATTAATGTTGGAAATTAAAGCTAGCAGCCTATCATTAATGCTAGCGGTTTCAAAACCTAAAAGTTGAAACTGTCAGTAATAAATGCTGACTTTAATTGAGATTCCGCTGCTGCATTATTCTCTTCCACTTGTAAAGAACTCGACCTCGAGTTCTTGTTTATCCGCCTTTTCCTCTTCTTCTTCCTCTCTTTAGATCGTCTTGATTTATCCCATTTATCTCGTCGTTTGATCGTGATTCGCACTGCATCATTCGCCTCTGACTATTTCAATTTTCGTTGAGAGATCAGGCAAAAAGTTGGCTTAACTCACTCCCTACTGGTTCAGTCACTACATGGGATCAATTGGCCTAAACTTAGAAGTGATATTACATCATTTATGCAGTATGAAGGTGAATCCTTATTCGAAGCATGAGAAAGGTATAAGGAGATCTTAAAAAGGTGTCCACATCACGAGCCTCGTATATGGCTTCAAGTGTAGACATTCTATAATGGATAAGGAGCCCAACTTTAGAAAATAGTTATGAAGAGAGCATTGATGAGCGAGAGAGCAGAAGAAGCTTATGAGTTAATTGTGGAAATGGCCTCAAACACTTATAGTTGGTAAATAGAGCGAGCAATGCCTAGGAGAGCTGCTGGAGTACATGAAGTGAGTGACATATCACAATTGTCAGCATAAGATGAAGCTCTCGCTACACAAATGAGCCAAATGGGCAAGCTCTTAACTACCATGAGCTCTAATTATAGTCTACCCGTGATGTGTACCCTTCATGGAGATGCTTCTGATAGTAGGAATTGTCAAATGGGAAGCCTTTTTGCTTTTCCACGAGCACTAGCTTTGAACAGGCTAACTTCGTTAGCAATTTCAATAAGGGAAGCCATTACTCGCACTCAAACACATACAACCCTAGCTAGAGAATTCATCCAAACTTCTCATGGCGAGAGAATAATAATGCTTATAGAGCACCACCTAGCTTTTCATAACCTTCTCTGCCACCAAAAGAAAAGAAACCAAGTATGGAGGAACTCATGACTAGTTTCATCTAGAGGGCAGATATGATGTTTCAAAATCAAGAAGTTGCAATTCATAATTTAGAGTTGCAAATGGATCAGATCTCGTAAATGCTTAGTAATCGCCCTCAAGGTTCACTCCTTAGCAACACCAAGAAGAATCCTAAAGGAGTGAATGCCATAACTCTTTGGAGTGGAAGAGAGTTAGAAGAGGATGCCTAAAAGGAACCAGAGTTGGAGAAAAAGAAGGAGGAGCCACCCGTTAATAGTGAAAAAGGAAAGGAAGAGATGGTGGGACCAAAACAAATAAAGAAAAATGTGAAACCCTACATTCCCCTTATTCCTTTCCCCAGGAGATTAAAGTAGTAGAAACTTGATCATCAGTTCTCTAAATTTTTGGATGTATTCAAAATGCTACACATCAACGTCCTTTTTGTGAATGAGCTTGAACAAATGCCCTCTTATGCAAAGTTTATAAAGGATATCGTCTCTAAAAAAGGAAGTTGGCTGATCATGAGACTGTTATGTTAACTAATGAATGTACAACTATCTTACAAAACAAGTGACCTCCTAAGCTTAAGGATCTGGGTAGTTTCACTATCACATGCATTATTGGAGACTGTTACTTTGATAAGGCCTTGTGTGATTTGCTAGCAAGTATTAACCTAATACCCTTTACTATTTTAAAAAAGTTAGCTTAGGAGAATGCAAGCGAACGATAGTATCATTGCCGTTGGTTGATAGGAGTATAAGATACCCGGGAGGGATTGTAGAAGATGTCTTGGTTAAGGTGGACAAGTTCATCTTCTAAATAGATTTTATTATGTTAGACATAGAGGAAGGTCAGGAGATACCATTGATCTTAGGTAGGCCATTTGTAGCTATTAGAAAAGCCTTAATTGATGTGGAGGAAGACAAATTGACACTTTAGGTAATGGACGAATAAGTCACCTTTAATGTTTTTCATGCACTAAAATACCCAAATGAAGGTGGATCTTGCTATATTGTTGATGTAATCGACCAACTTATGTAGGAGATGAAAGATAAGGATCTTAGATTGAGTGATTATGAACATCTGGTTCTACAAGAAAATTAGAGTAGTGATGAGGATGAGAAAGAAGATAGTGAAAGTAATGCAATGGTAGAGTAAGTGGCAAAGGTTTAAACAAGTCAGTCAAGGTTTGAAGAGTTAGGTTCCAACACAATTAAAATGGTCTCATCCATAGAAGAACCCCTTGAACTCGAGTTGAAACAGCTTCCTAGTCACTTGAAGTACGTGTTTAGGAGAAAATGAAACACTCCCTATTATCATTCGTAGAGTTATCTCAATAAGAAGATGACATGTTGATGGAAGTCCTCAAGGAACATAAGGAGGCTATTGGATGGATGATAATTGATATACAAGGAATCCATCCATCAGTTTCTATGCACTGAATTCTTTTAGTAGCTTAATGTAAATCATTGGTCCCCACAATGCCGACTTAACCCAACTTTGAAAGATGTGGTGAAGAAGGAGGTTTTAAAACTGCTTGACGCTGGGATTATCTGCCGATTTTAGATAGTAAATGGGTAAGTCTAGTACAAGTGGTGCCAAAGAAGGGACGTATGATTATAGTGGAAAACAAGAAAAATGAGTTGATACCTACCTAGACCATAACAGGATGGATGGTTTGCATTGATTATTACAAGTTGAATGATGCAACTTGGAAGCATCATTTTCTCTTACCCTTTATTGACCAAATGCTTGAGAGGTTAGTAAGGCATGCATATTTAATGCTTTCTTGATGGTTGTTCAGGGTATAACCAGATTCACATTGCCTCTGAAGATTAGGAGAAGACCATCTTCACATATCCTTATGGAATTTTTGCATTTAGATGTATGCCTTTTGGCCCATGTAATGCACCAGTTGCATTCTAGAGATGTATGATGGCAATTTTCTTAGACACATTTGAGAAATACATTGGGATCTTCATTGATGATTTCTACATATTTGGTTCATCATTTGATAACTATCGTTGGAAAGACACTCGTCTGACCTTAAATTAGGAGAAGTGTCACTTTATGGTACAAGAAGGAATTGTCTTAGGTCACAAAGTTTCACAAAAGGGAATTGAAATCGATAAATCAAAAGTTGAAGTGATAGCAAAGTTAGCTCCACCAATGAATGTGAAGGGGATATGGAGTTTCTTAAGTCATGTAGGATTCTATCAATGGTTTATTCGTGACTTCTCAAAAATCAAGAAACCTTTGTGTAATTTGTTAGAGAAAGAAACTCAATATGTGTCTGACGAAAACTGCCTTTAGTCAATTGAGCTACTAAAAGAATAATTGACCACCATACTAGTGATAATAACACCCTATTGGGAGTTACCTTTTGAGCCTATGTGTGATGCTAATGACGTAGCAGTATGTACTGTATTGAGAATGAAAAGATACAGTGTTCTAAGCAATTTACTATGCAAGTAAGATGCTTAACGATGCTTAGTGCAATTATGCCACTATAGAAAAGGAGATACTTGTTGTAGTATTTGCTTGTAATAAATTCAGATCCTATCTCATAGGGTCTAAGGTGATTTTTATACTAGCCACTCAACAGTAAAGTACTTATTAGCAAAGACAGGTGTAAAAAAGAAACTAATCATGTGAATATTGTTGCTACAAGAGTTTAATGTCAAGATTCAAGATAAGAAAGGCAATGAGAATGTGGTAGCTGACCTTCTTTCACGGATTGTAAATGACAATGATGAACTACCTATCAATGAAATATTCCTTGATGAGCATGTAAACCCTGAGAATTTTTCTAAAACTAGAAAAAAAAATATAAAATAATAATATAGTAAATGTACCATAGATATTAGATTTAGGACCCGATAAAAATCTTAATTAGAAACTTTAGAATATTATGAGTTTGTTCATGATCTAAAACACTAAATAGAAAATTTTCTAGATATTAAAAGAAATCAAAGATGGGATTTCATAATCAGAATCAAAAACCTAGAATTCAAGTAGAAAGCTAGTAATTTATAGTATGTATAGAATAAAACGACAAATCAAAGATAAACCGTTAGAGTTATAAATACACAATAGAAACTATAAAATAGACCCATAACTATCAATCTAGAGTCCAAATAAAAATTTAGATTATGCCATAATTTTAGTTAGAAAATTTAGAGTTCATAGGTACCAATTTTATATTTTGACCTATTGAGCCATAAAACCCTAATCGCATAGAATAAAACTTTAAAAATACTAAATTGCGTAAATTTTAAACTCAAAATTTGGACTTAACAATACTCTAAAATATTTTAGGACCTTAAATAAATTTTTTGGAATAAAGTTCTCACATAACTGATATAATTATACGTGTATGGGTTAGTTTTTGACGAAATTAATTAGATATTTTGTTTTATTAATATTCCATGCAAACATTTTGGTAAATCACGGTGGAAAATGAATACACATGACCTGCTCTTTTTGGAACAAATTTCCTACCGTGAGCTTGCTTGGAGAATTAGGAAAATAGTACATTAAGGGACACTTGAGCCAATGAAAAGTCACTAAACGACCTCCTAATTAATGCAAGCTTAAATGACTCAATAAAAGAGACTTGTAGAAATCAGTGGAGTCTTTTTGTTCTTCTCCCTTCCATGAAACAATAACAAGAGAATTATAAAATGAAATAAATAATTAAATATACCTTAGACTAGTCAAACACTTCATTAATAAGTCATACAAGAGTCCTAAATTCTATATAAATAATATACAAACCAACAAACAAGTCCATTTCCTCCAAGCTCCAACTGTGATCAACACACACACATACACTACAACAAATGAAAATTGACAAACTTACTTCTCTTAAACACTAAGTCACCATAAAGACCAAGAAGAAATTAAAACAAAGCAAAGACCCCACTTTTTTCCTGTAACGCACCAACCAACAACAAAAAAACAAAACAACCACCAATCCAACAAGGTAGTAATCAAAGGTAAGCCTATCTTTAATAATTATTTTGTGTCTAAATTACAATAAAATCATCTCAATATTTATATATGTGAGTCTTGGTCTATATAGGAAGGAGGATTTATCATCTTCCCCTCTAGGCCAACAAGGTAATATCTCACCTATTCTATGACCTACATCTCATTCATCTGTAGAAAATTAGGAAATGGAGATATAGGGTTATCATAGAAATTCTACATATGTAGTCTCCATAAGCTTATGTTGATAGGAACATGAATATCATGTGATAATCATTTTAGCTAAGTTAGAGTACCATATCATAGTAAAGAAAACTATAGAGAAATTAAACTTAGACTTTAGAAAACCCTATGCCCTAATTCCTATCATTAAAAGATCATGACTCTTAATATCCATTTAATGACTTAGCTTAGTTTAAAAAGCTAATAGAATATGGCTACAATAATCTCGAAATAATGGAATTTGGCTAATATGAACATTAAGACATTTATAGGGAACTTTAACCATATGAATACATAAGAAACTATAATAAAAGGTTTTATCATTAAGAATACTAAAAGTATAATAAAAATGGGAGATTTGAATAAATTAAATTAATCCTAAGAAACAAGCTATAACTTATAATACAAAATAAAACTTATATGAATTTAGAAAATTACTAGAATAATATATCAATGATCAAAAGGTAGACGAGAACCTATAAACAATAAGAATTTTGATATACATAAATACATAAGGTTGACAGCAAAGTAAATAATAATAGAACATATATTGTTAGTAAAGGCATCAATAAAACTAGGAAAGCTTAATAATGAAATTTTGAAATAAAACAAGGCATAGAAAAGTCTTAAACCAACCATAGGAATCTATAGAATGAAGAAAGTATACATTAGGAAGTCAATAAGTTGAACATCTGACTTATAATATATAAAACAAGTCTTTTAACATCTGTTTATGCATAAAATGAGGAGTTAGAATAAGTAATATAAGTTTACTCAAAGATTTTGCACTAAAAACATGTATTTAGAACCATTTAGGTCACTTTTATTAAGGAATATTTAGTTACACAAATTATATATATAAAGTATTTTATAAACTTTGAAATGATTATTTATAAGTTATTATTGAATTAGAAATAATAAATTGACTTTGACAAGAACAAGATAACTTTAGGAAACCTAGACACTTATTAGGAATCATTTACATAGTCAATTATCTAATTAGTAAATATTTAACTATCTTTTAGGTGAATCCAATCTAATTGTCTTTTCTTCTCTAAATTTTTCTTTCAAAGCACTTTTCACTTTTTAGCCTTTCCTCCCTTATCGTTATAGTGAGTTCATTGAGTCGGCACATCCCGGGCTCATCACCCAAGTGACCAGGTTTTAAAGGGACCCTACGGACTCTTCCTCACTCTAACATTCAAGTTTGGATACTCATAACTCGATTGTTTGAGTTAGAGGAGTATAGGCTTATGCTTGTTTCTACTTTTGAATGGAACAACAAACTCAAGACTTTTTTATCAAAGATCACTAAGAAAAAGACTTCCTTTATCTCTTTTACTAAGTGTTGAAAAATTCTTTAATAAAACTTATAAAAGTATATATAAGTTAGCTTTTTCCTAGAAGTAAACCTGTTTATTTTTCACATGAGGACTCGACTTACTCTCAAACTTCCAAATCTAAAGCCAAATACACAGTAAATCTTTCTTTAAAGATTTCACTACTCAATTTTAACTAAGTACTCAAATCACAATAGTATAGGTGAGTAAAGCACTTTCACAAGTTAATATTTTTTTTTTTTAACACAAATTCCAGATTTCAATGAAATTTTTGAAAAAATTAGGCCTTAAATGCCCTATATTACTTAAGAACAAACATTCAAGAATTTAAAGTGTGGCACTTTCATATCCAGATGTCTTGTATATATCATAAATCCAAAAATCAGACATCAATCACAAGATGAAATACTCCAATTCATATTTTATCCCTCCCCCACACTTATAATAAACATGTCCTCACTGTTTCTAATCAGCACAAAGTGAGAGGAAAATAAAAAGAAATAGGAATAACGGTACTTCCCCGGTTTCTCTTTTGAAGCTCCTTTGAAGTTCTTTGTCCTTTAAAGCTCATGAGAGAGATTTCTTCTTCAATTCAAGATCTAAGACCTACAAAACCAAACAAATAAAAGAAAACAAAACACACAAAAACAAAAGCATTAGTAACAAAAACCATGGGTTGCCTCCCATGAAGCGCTTCTTTATAGTCCTTAGCTGGACTATTCCAAGTCATTTCTTATGGAGGCTCAAAGATATAGGATTCCCAATTCTCAAACATAGGATATCCTTCATTAAATTCTTCTCATGATTCACCCTAGCGATCTCTCCATCTAATGCTTTTAACAATAGAATCGAAAAATATCACTAGTGTCTCTTTTATGCACATCCTCTTTTATTCAACTTATCATCTCCAATCTTCTCCATAACTTGTCCAGTGTCAACTAATTTACTCAAGTCCATCCACTTTTGATTCATCAACTAGACTCTCTTCTTCCACTTCCACAACCTGATGTCATTCTTAAGATAGCAAAAATATTAGAAATATTTGAATTATTTTCTTTTCACTATCTACCGAGAATTAATGATCTCCCCATCAAATTCCATAGTCATACCCTTCATTAACATCAATTTTGGTTTTAGATGTTTTCATAAATGGTCTCCCAAGCAAAAGTGTAGGTGATTTTGAATACATCTCCTCACCCATATCAATCACATAAAAGTCAGCGGGAAACACTAATCCATTGACTTGTACCAAAACATCTCCAAAATACCTGATGGATATATATTAGATCTATCTGCAAGTTGCAAGATTACTCTTGTTTCTTTCAAAGATCCAATATTCAACTTCTTAAATTAGATAAGGGCATGATATTAACTGAAGCTCCTAGGTCACACATACAATTTTCAATCTTAACTTGATCTATTGTACAAGGAATAGAAAACGTACCAGGGTCCTTGCACTTTGGTGGTAGCTTCTTCTGAAGAACAGCAGAAATATTCTCACCCATATAAACCATCTCATTTCCTCTAAGCTTCTTCTTGTTTGTGCAAAGATCTTTCAGAAACTTAGCATATCGAGGTATTTTCTTAATCACATCCAATAAAGGAATATTCACCTCGACTTTCCTAAAAGTCTCCAAGATTTCCTTCTCTTCATCCAATTTCTTGGATTGATTCAACCTAGAAGGGAATGGGGGTATAGGCTTGTAGATCGGGGGTAAAGATTTTTCTACTTGTTTTTCTTCCATGTGGGGACTCTCTTTTTCACTTTCCTTGGAGTTGGTCTCAATTACCTTCCTACTTGAGTCTTGCAATTCCTTTCCAAATCTCAAGGAAATTGCACTCACATTTTCTCTATGATTCACAGTGTTAGAAGGCAACTTACCTTGCTGTTCAATCTTACCTACTGAAGTGGCAAGTTGGCTCATTTGATTCTCCAGATTCTTGATATTTTGCTTCGTCTCATCCTGAAATTGTTTTGTGTTAACAGCTAAGGATTTAACAATTTCCTCTAGAGACATACCTGAACTTGAGGAAGAAGGTTGTGGTGCTGGGTTCTGTGGCCTTGGTCTGAATTGTTGATAGTTCTGTGATCTAGGCCCATAGCTAAGGTTAGGATGATCCCTCCATCCAGGGTTATAAGTATTTGAATAGGGATCATACTTCCTTTGTGGTTGACCAGGAAATCCTTCTATTCGCATTGGCCTCTTCATGATTGTCCTCAGAAAGCGTAGGACACATATTAGTTGCATGATTAAGAGCGGCACATATCCCGCAGGCCTTCACTGTTGATTATTTCCAAGAGCCAATTGCTGTACAAGAGAGGTTAAGTTAGAAATGACTTTCTATACGAGAAACACTTACCTCATTAACCCTTCTTGTTGATGAATCATGCCTGTACCCAAATTGTTGGAGTTCGCAGCCATAAGAGATATTAATTCCCTAGCTTGACTAGGGGTCTTATCTACTATCGCTCCTCCACTGGCTGCATCCATCATTTTTCTTTCCATGGGAATCAATCCTTCATAAAAGTATTGGATCAAGAGCTGTTCAGAAACCCATGTTGTGGACAGCTGGCACAAAGTTGTTTAAATCTTTCCCAATATTCATGGAGATTTTCGGTATCCTTCTGTTTGATCCCACAATCTCTCGTCTAATACTAGCAGCTCTAGTAGTGGGAAAAATTTGTCCAGAAACGCTCTTACCATATCTGTCCATGTATTGATATCCTGGTGGTAAATAGAAAAGCCAATCCTTGGCTCTATCCCTAAGGGAGAACGGGAAAGCTCTCAATTTAACCTGTTCTTCTGGAACTCCTTGAGGCTCATGCCTGAGCATACTATATGAAACTCTTTTAAATGTTTGTGAGGGTCCTCATTCTCCAAACCATGGAAGGCAGGTAATAGATGTATCAAACCTGACTTCAATTCGAAAGGAACGTTCAATTCAGGATATTGTATACACAGGGGCTGTTGATTCACTTCTGGGGCAGCTAGTTGCCTCAAAGTTCTATCCTGATTGGCCATAACTTGTTGCTTGTTATCCTCTCCTTCGGATTCACTGGATGTATCAGCAAATTCCAGCGTTTGATGCAGTCCAGGAGATGATGAAGATGAAATTGCGTCTTTAGCACGCAATTTTGCTTCCTTGCGCAATTCCTTGACTGTCTTCTCGATCTCTTTATCGAATTCAAGTTCACCTGTATGAGAAGAACGAGTCATAAAGAAAATAGAAACAAATTTTCGACACCAATCCCCGGCAACGGCGCCAAAATTTGGTGGGTGTCGAATCCAACAAAATTAAATAACCTACTCTTAAAATTTTGTAAATAGTAGTGAGCAGGATCGTCTCCACAGGGACTGGGGAAAATCTATCTCTATTTTAATAATTAGCAAAAGGGAAGAAAAATTGGGGTTTTGTATAAACGATTAATTAGAAAATAATTGATTTCTAAAACTAACAAATACGTTTATTAATGTAAATTCAATAGCAACAAGTTCTAACCAAAGAATTATCACGATTCAATTCATAGAGATGATCATTGATGCAAGGATTGTTATTCTAATTTATGAATAAATTGGTTATGACCTTCAACAAGCTCTGAAAATCTATCTCTCCTTAGAGTATTGATAATCAAGATACGATCTTTAATTATTCCCTTATTGATTAGACAACCCTAAATAAGCTCTTAAGATTTAATCTATCAATAGCATTAATAATTAGAGAGACTACCAATTCTAATCAATAGATCAAAAGCATGAACTATTTAAATTAGATCATAAATCACCATAACTAAATCAATCACTTATTCTGCAACCAATTACGTTATTGTGTTACTGATATTAGAACAATCAAACAATTACGGATCTGACGTTCTAAATAACTTCAATTGCTTGTCAATCAAACAAATAGGCCTAATTCGTAATGACCAATCAAAACAATTGTAACAATTCAAATAGATGAAATATGAATACTCATAAATAGAATAAACTCAATAAATCAATTAGATCTCACAATCTTTGATGAATTGATCCCGTAATAATCTTGGCTAGAGAGTAATTAGTTACTCATGATCAAGAAAAAAAAAAGCTAGGGTTTCTTGAGAGTAAAAAGAACAAGAACAATCAATAATGAATAATGAATCAATCCCTTTTCTCTCTCCTACTTCTTTATATATGTGAGATAAACATCAGATATAAAGAGTATTTTTCGCATAAAAGATGGCTGGAGATATGTCGCAACAAAGCTGGCAGCCATTTATCACGAAACAAGTGATGCACGCGTGATGGCCGGCGGCCATGATTCTCCCAGTGCCGGCCATGAATGTGTTTAACGAACAGGACAATGATGGCTGCCGCCATCTTGGAATGCTGCCGGCCTTGCGTAGTCTGGGCGTTTTCCTCGTGTAGTCACGGCTGGCAGCTTTGATGTGGCCGTCGGCCATCACGTGAGGAGAGTGTGCAGAAGCTTCATGGCCGGCCATTATGTGTTGGCTGGCAGCCATGACTCCTCTGAGTATATCTCCCGTACTTAATTCCTCTTAATCTTTCCATTCACTTTAAAAACCTGAAATATAACATTAACTTAATTAAGTACCAATTCCTCATAATTTCTATAAAATTAATAACAAGTTAATCAAGTTTTATCCAATATAAATCGAGTAAAATATATCTCAACATTTGCCATAGATTTGATGCTAGGAGCAGCACCAATATCCAAGGCGGCATCTAGTGCCTGTGGAGCTAAATAGGGGTGTTCATGGATCGGTTAACCGATCAGTGGCCTATTTTTTGAACCTAACCGTAATGATCGATTTTTTAATAACTCGATCCTTAACTAGTCCATTATAAATGGTTAACTGCTGTAATGATTAACCGTTTTATTCGGTTAATTTATTCAATTTTCAGTTTTTAACCATTTAATGTAATGGTTTCAATAAATCAAATTGATAATTTCAACAAACCTTATTTTTTAGCCTTCATCATGTAGTTTTTCTTTAAATTATTATATATATTACGAGAGCTAAAAAAAAGAAAATAAAATTAAGGAAAAAGGAAAAACAAACCTTTGGATGCATCGTTATCAATAAAATCAAACCAAATTAATTACCACATTAACTCCATCAAACATAGGACAATAGTATTTAATCAAAATCGAATGAATATTAACATAGGTAAATTATATATATATGTAAATCATACACACATATATATATATATATTTTTTTTAAAAAATAATTATATGTATATGTAAATTATATTTATATAATATATTTATAAATATTGAAAAGGTTAACTGTTAACCATCAGCTTTTTTGTGGTTATAAACCAAAACCAAAACTGAAAATCGAAAAAAATAAAAACCGTAATCCTAAATCAAAACCAACGAACTGGTTAACCATATTATTTGGATTGATTTTACAGTTTTGGTTCGGTATTTTGGTTTCATCTGTTTTTTGGCACACCCTTAAAGCTAAAAGAGTTAAAAGTATAGTTGTAAGAATTATTGGATAAAGGATTCATTTGCCCTAGTATGTCACCATAGGGAGCTCCTATGTTGTTTGTTAAAAAGAAAGATGGATCTATGAGGCTTTGTATAGATTATAGGGAGTTGGACAAAGTCACGATTAAGAATAAGTATTCGCTCCCAAGGATAGATGATCTGTTTGATCAGTTGCATGGTGTAAAGGTGCTTTCATGTGTGGATTTAAGGTCTAGATACCATCAAATTCAAATTAAAGCTGATTACGTACCTAAGATAGCTTTTAGGATGCAATATGGTCATTATGAGTTCTTAGTTATATGTTTTGGTTTAATAAATGCTCCAACGATCTTCATGGATTTGATGAATAGAGTTTTTTTTTTTATCGTTGATGGACATTTGTGTGATTGTCTTCATTGATAATATCTTAGTGTTCTCCACTTTGGACAAGCTACATGATATACATCTACACATGGTGTTATAGACTCTGAGGGAGAATAAGTTGTATACTAAGCTGTGCAAGTGTGATTTTTGCTTAAGATAGATATCTTTTCTTAGACATGTGATATCAACTAAAGTAATCTCTATGGATCGTAAGAAAGTTAAGGTTATAGTCGAATGGAAAAGACCGGAAACAGTATCTAAAGTGAGAAGTTTCTTGGGTTTGGCAAGATATTATAAAAAGTTTGTTCAAGACTTCTTAAAGATAACTTTACCTTTGACACACGTGACAAGGAAAAGTGAAAAGTTTGAATGGAATGAGAAAAGATAACAGAGTTTCCAAGAGTTAAAGAAAAGGTTGGTGTTGGTGCCAATATTGGTTTTACCCAATGATGAGGATTCTTTTGCCACCTATAGTGATCCATCGAAGTGTGGTTTGGGATATGTGCTGATGCAAAATGGAAAAGTGATTGTGTATGCATCAAGGAAATTAAAGCCACATAAAAGGAATTATCCGACGCATGATTTGGAGTGTTATGCATCATTTCAAATCTATCGATTATCAAGATACATTTGGTATAGAGATAACATACTGTCGTTTTAGAATTGCGAAAAATCAGGAGTGTTTTATGGTATTTAGCTTATTTGATATAACTTGAAATGTTATATTTACTACTTGTATTTAGCTTATTTCATATAACTTGAAATGTTATATTTACTACTTGAATGTTCAATATTTTTGTTTTTTTAAAAGGAGTAGTAAGGGTCTTATTGACCATGTTAGCGACTACCGATTTATAGTCGGACTAGTATGGAATTATGGAATATCAAGATTCCATATATTCCAAAAGAATTACACTTTTAATCCAAGACCGCACGGAGACTATTACTAAATTTAGTAAATATCCGAAACATGTCACTAAATTGACTAAACCGCTCTGTAGACGTTATCACGGTTCGGTTCGGGTCTAGAACCAAACCCAAACCGTCGGTTCCCGGTTCAAAAAGTGGTGGAATAGGAACTGGACCCGTGGGAGCCGGTCCGGTTCCCGGTTCCTACTGTTCAATTCTGGTTCTAGAGGAACTGGGAACCATGGAAAAAAAAATAAAAAATCAATTAAACAATTTACTTAATTTAACTAAGAAAAAATGTAAAGTAAATTTTTAACTTGAAATAACATTGAGCCTAACAATAATTGTTCATAGCATTAGTTAAAAGAAATTCTATAATTATGTATTTATTTATATACAATCACTTACACTTTTTTAGTTGTTATATTAGTAATGTGACACTATAAAATATTCAAAGGTATAAATAATTCTCAATAACAAAAAACGAATCACACATTGTTAAGAAAGAAAGTCTACTTTGATTAGAAGTCTGCATAAATTTAACAATATATGATTTTAATTGTATTTATTACTTGTGTCGTTAATAATAACATATTAAATATTGTGAATAGGAAATAAATTTTTTATTATTTATGCGAAAATAGTTTTAAATATTTATTTTATAATTACAATTTTTTATAATTTTTTTCTTTTTTATTACTTTTTTTTATAATATTTATGGTGTAGAATTGCCGGTTCTTGAGTTGATGGCTCTAAAACCATCAGGTCATATGGTTTTTAGGGATGGAATCGTAAAGACCCGTCAGAACAGACGGATCATTTACCGGTTCAGACCTGCTATTCTCGGACCGGTTCTCGGTTCAGGAATCGCCAGTGACGGATCAGGTCGGTTCCCGATTCGAAACCGACCCGTGATGATGTCTACCGCGATGTATGCCGTCAAGCAAAATGTTTGCTTCATAGACTTTTGAGAGCTGCACCCACCAAAGATGTGTTTATTTTATGATCATTTATTTATTTCCTTTTCCTATATATACATATATATAATGTCGTTAACTGCCTTAGAGAGGTCGTGACATCATCCTCAATGATGTCATAATTATCAACTTATACTGACAGCTTATCAATATGGGCAAAGGCAAGTGATTTGTTCCTATTTCCTTGCTACACGAAATAATTGGGAGGTGTAGAAGCCCCTAATAGATATTTTGCTTTGTTTTTATTTTATTATCATTACCAGTGTCTTAGTGCTACTTCTAAACGAAGTTTTAGTAATGGGATACTGATGAGATCTATTTCATTTCTAAATTATTAGTTAAGAATTATTACAAAAAAGTTGAATGGTACAAATGCGTTCTCTTAGGCATGCAATTCTGGTGTCAAATATATATATTTTATGTTTTCATTATATTTTATGTATGTAAATATTTCTATTAATGCTGTTTGGCTATCAATACAAGCTATCTTAAGAATTTAAATTATTTTGAATATTTAAATTATAAGTGTGATTCCTATTTAGATATGTTCGAGACAGCTGCATAGTTTGGATTGTCTTCATACCTATTATTTGTGCTTTTTGTTCTAATGATTAGTGATATGAATAATCCTTCAATTATTTAGTTTTATAATCGAACGTTTTCTTTTATATTTGTATCATATATGGTGTTATGAAATCCTATTAAATATATTATCTATTGTTGAATTATAGTCGGATCACTATTATTTTAATATAAAAAAAAAGAAAAAAAAGAAGAATCGATGTGCATTTTAAATTTTAACTTTAGTCGATTACATAAAGGGGGGCAAGTAGGATTTATCCTAAACCTTCATATCATATGTATGCTGCAATATGAAGATTGCCTTGCAAGTTAGAGTTTGCAAGGCTCTAATTTATCATTCTTTGACTATGTCACACATATATATTTAATTATTATGAAAACAGTTTTGAATATCAAGACTTCCATAGATCGCAAGTGAAATACCCCAAATTTACCATACTTAGTAGTTAGATATTATTGGTTAATTATTATAGAAATTGGTTGTAAATAGTTTAGTTAGTGAATTATAAAAAAAAATATTAGTATGTGATTAGCTATATTAGTATAATCTAACTTTTCATCGAAATATGTCTATTTATTCGCTTATCCACTTTACTTAAAAATTTTTCAATTGGACTTAAAATTTTAAATTCCTAAATTTACAAGAATTTGCACCACAACTCATCTCAAGTAATCTTTTTATTTAAATAAATTACAAGTTCCAATTTGGTTAAGCACTTAAGCTAATTTTATCTTCTTATTTCTTAAATTCTAAAACTCCTAAAATCCCATTTCCTAATGCAAACTCAAGCCCATTACCAAACACGAACCCATAAGTCCATAGCCTTTACCTAACCATGCATTTGCATACACACAATAATTCTCTAAGGATCAGATAAATATCTGATGGTGTAGAAGTCAAAGTTACTTTATAGGTAATCAACTAAGTTAATTGACAAAATTACCCCCCAAAACACCCTAAATCAAGTGCAATAGCAGCCGGAAAAGTTTCACTTCTTCAATTATTTTCCTTAAAAATTCATCAAAATTCCCTCAAATCCTCAATTTTCAAGTCAATTTCAAATTATGTAAATTAATACCACTTTCTCTATTCATCAACTTAGTTATTTCTTCCATAGAATCAATTTCTATTTCAACGAACTTGTTGGTGAGTGGGAAAATTAGATTTGAAGTCTAGGTTGAGGTCAAGCTTTAAGAAGCTTCTACAACTTAAAGAGAAGGGTAGTCAAGTTTGTCTTGTTCCTTTTGTAATAGGTTACATGTTAAGCTATTGTTGAATACATAGTTATTGATGTTTTTGGTGTTAAATGAGTAAGGTTTTAGTAGCAAAGTTGATGGTTCTATACTTAAACATATATATGATAATCTTTTGATGCTTCATGAAATTAAAGATGTGTATATGAATATGTAGTGTGCATAAGGGCTTACTGAAGCTTGATATTAAGATGTTATGTTGATGCTAAGGTGTTTTTGATGAAAATGAGATCATATTAACTAGTTAAGTGATGTAAAATTTTGAGAAATTCGAAGCAAAGATGTAAGCCTCTAGATTTTTCGGTAATATAAGTAAACCCTAGAATCAGAAGTTAAACTGGAACCCTAAAGTTAACCCTAGTTCTATGTTTAGTCTAGTGAATCTAGATCTAACAATCCCTTGTTCTTACACCGTAGACAACGAAATTGAGATAATTGAGGAAAATAGTTCATAATAATATAAGAAAGCTTAAAAATATCATATTCACAATTTTCTAGTGTCTTTCGGATCCAAAGGAGATCAGTTTTCAAAAGCTGTGCCTCGATGCACTAGATAGTGAAAATATTCTGATGACACCAATAGACTCGTAAAAATATAAGTTTTTCAAAAATATCTGTTTTAGAATTTTTTTGGTAACTAAAAATATCAGCTATAGGCCGTTTACGAGTATTTTCTTTACTACCGGTATTTTAATTGCCTAATTTACTATTCATAGTACCATTTTTGCTATTCATTGCTATTTCACTATCTCTACTTTTTCTTACACTCTATTCTTATACTCTACTATACCTATACCTTACAATTTACTTCCCCATACAACTTTAATCACATCACACTTTACATATTACTTCTTTTTATTACAAAACAACAAAATTTAATCAATTTCCTCCCCATTTCCCCATGTTGCCGTCCATCCTCTCTCTTATCACTCTTAATTTATTTTCTTTTTTCAATTTATTTAATTATATCTAATTTCCACTCCAAAACTCTATAAATACCCCATTTCTCCTTCATTCATTCACACAATTCATTTCCTACTAAAACTCTACCAAAATTACTCCACAAACACTCTCTCTCAAATCCTCTCCCAAGTTCTCTTTCTCTCCATAAAACCATTTCCCACATATTACTACAACTCATTCTTTTCCTCTTCAACAAACACATAACCTTAGGTAAAATTTCTTACATATACTCATCATGTTCATATAACTTAGCATGAGCTTAGTATATGTTTCTTAGACTCATGAGAGTTAAAGAAGCAACAATATATTCATGTTTTGTTTTTGTTCTTGTTCATGTCTTCCATTATGTTATTATTATTTTGTTGTTATTATTGTTATTATTATTTGCTCTAATCTAACTTCTATATAGCATTATGTATATATGTTTCTTTAGAGCATATAAGCTCACTTGTTATTTATTTATTTCATGCTATTATTGAGACTAGTATTTCTAATCTTAGACTTATCCTCAGCAAGTCAAAACAATTTTCTTTCTTTTCTTTCCTTTTCTTTTGGGACTAGTCTATTCTTAGTCCCGAGATACCTTGATGAAACTAAGGTTCCCAATACTTGATCTTATTATTATGCTTTTATTTATTCTTGTATATACCTTATTATTTAATAATATTACATTTCTCATAGTTACATATTCTCATTCATGCATGAACATGTTGATATTGTCTTAACCATAATGAAAATGAGTTTTCTTAAATAATAAAAATAAGAACTCCCTTTAAAAATAAATTTTGTCATATTGGAAATGATTTTTCCATAAGAACTTAAAGTTTTATCTTAATAAATATTTTCTAAAGTTAGATAGGTTTAGCTCAAGTTTTAGTAATAATACTATACGAGATTTCATCAATAAATATATAAAATAAAGTAAAGTCACATACTCTCTTTTCAAACCAATAAAAAAGAAAGTTTCTTTAAACTTAATTCTTTTTTTACCAAAGTTTTCTTAAACTCATATGTAAAGCTTTCATCAACATACTAAGGTTTAGATAAGTTTTACAAAAATTATCAAAGAATAACCTTTCTAAGGATAAGCTTTACTTAGGAAATAAAAATAATAAACAACTTATAAGATCATTGATATTATTTATTTAAAGTGGATTTAACTTTAGAAAAACTTGGAACACATAACCAAGAAATATTTAGAAGAATTACATTTTTCAACCACTAAGAATAAAGTTGTAGGAATCTTAACAAGACTAAAATTACTTTTTCAAAATTTAATTATTCTCAATACTAAGGAATGGAGGAAATACCCACTTATAATAATTTAAGAAAATTTCCTAACAAAACTAAAAAGGAAATTTTCAAGTCTTAGCATTTTCTCACTTTTAAGACACATTGTTTTACAAAAAATCATTGTTTAGACAAGACCACTAAATTCATGCATATGATTTGAGTCTATATATATTCAAAGGATTTTTCAACCAAACAAATATCTATATTTTTGGTACAAAGATTTTTGGATGGAGAAATGTTTGAAAACTTGAGTTTTGAAATCTGGAATTTTCGTATCAACTATATACGTCACTATTTCGAGACCCAAATGACTTCTTTTGATTAAAATAACCTTAGAAATGGATAGATCTTTTCGAGTAGGTAGAAATCGGTAGGTAATATGTGAAATTCTGAGTTAAAATGAGCGAGTTATAGCCATTTTAAGTTGGGATTTCCAATCATGTGAATTTTGATGAATTCAATAAGATAGAATTACAAAATTTGAATAGATCTTGGATAAAACACTCATTTCGGATATTTCTTTTGTTTAGGTGTTGAGGACCAAGATCTTCTCTTCCCCGAGGATTACTTCGACTTATAGAAGATCGCTATGGATGAGTGAGTTTCCTTTACGTTTATATATTCGTACATGTACTTATAGAATAGAGCACTAGATGTTAAGAAAAGATAAAATCGATATGCATATGGGATATCATGGGAATTATGTATGTGAATGGTTATTTACGATCAATGAACGATAAGTATATCGGAACCCGATCTGTGATTGATATAATTGTTTTTATGTATGTATTGCTATGTGTGCAATTATTGCTTGATCACTTTAAATGAATTAATATCATATTGGAATCCCCATATAATAAATTGCTCATGCATATCACTTACGGCCCGTTTACTTTTACTTCAACTTTGGAAACAGGCAAGGAATAGAAAAGTTATTCCTTGGAATGATATTACCGGTAATAGAGTAGGAATGTTTATTTCTATGTTTACTTTGTCTAAAGTTTTATTACGGGGAATACACATTCTATTGTTTACTTCAACTTATTAATTCTAGCATTAAACTGCTAATAAAGCTAAAAATACCATTATGCCCTTATTGTGGTATTAATTCTAGCATTAAACTGTGAATAGAGCTTCATAACCTCTTTTTTCCCTTTTCTACTTTACTTTTTTTTTAAAACATATTTTTTTCTTTATACTTTATTATTTGTTCCCCTATATTGTTTTTTTATACAGATGTATATCGTATATATGCATATAACATATGTGTATATGACATGTATATATATATATATATATTAAACATCATCATAGTCTTTTGATATCATGGAAATAAATTTTCAATACACCTTTTTTAACCCTCCTTGAAAGTGTTTTATATATATATATGTGTGGAGTTTTGTAAATCAATTTTTTTTACCATAGTTGCACCTCCTTATACATACATGAAAATAATAGCTTACATAATGTATTATTTTTTCCTTTTTAAAAATTGTTTTAAAAGTTAGGATTTTAAAAATACCTTAATAATTTTTTTAATTACGTTATGTATTTAAAAGAGAATGTTTTAATAATTATTTATAGCTTAGTCCTTTGATTAAACTACGTTGAATTGCTTCTTTTTTTTTTTTTGAAAAGATTATAATACAATGAAGAGGATGCAGATCATCTTTTGTCAAATGTAAAGCAGCAAATTTCCTCTAAAATTGTTGGTTTATGCCATGCCCATTGGTTCCACAAACATGACTTATTTTCTTGCTTCCCAAACATTTATCTGCATAAATCTCCTTACCTAGAACATGGGGAAAACAATCCCAACTAGTATGCAGAAGAATACAAATATTGTAGTTATTAGCTCCTATTCATAACATGAACATTGATTTTTGAAGAAAAAAATTGTTTTATCAAACATATATTACAATTGTTGCAATTTATTCTCTACAATTATTAGATATCGACTTTCACCCAGAAGTTTGCTGAGACAAAGCAAAAGACAACAACAGAAACTACAACAGCTGAAATATAAAAATCAATCTGCTAACAAATCCCACTCATATGAACTTTCAACTTAAACAAAAGATTCCCCTTCCCTTGATGATATCATTAAGCCAAGATAAAACTATTCACATAAAATGTTTCTTACTTCAAGTAAGCTAACAAAACATTGTTCTTTCGACTAAATTAAACATAATGCTAGATGCATAGAAGGCCTAGTTTCAACAGCAAAAAAGATTTAAAAAAAAAAAGAAGGAAAATCTTATTTGTTCAACGCTCCATAAGAAACCAACATCAAGGATCTTCAATGCATGTGCTCCAAAATCAACCAGCTTCAAAATTCTTCAATGCATGCCCTCACCCATTCTAATCGCTCACTTGGTTCTAACTCAAAGAAGAGAAATAGTTGTGATGGGTTACGGGTGAGTGTGTTAAGAGCAATATTTCTTTCTCTTGATGTCAAACCTTCAATATGACGAAGAGCAGCAAGTAGCTTCCTATAGTCTTCCTTCTGTGACTCATTTAGCTCTGAAGTAAAACTAGCACTCAACATTTGACCAACCTCTCTAAAATCTTTTCCAAGATCCTTAATTACATTTACCATATTATGAGAGGAAGTATCCTCCGAATGAGCTTTCTTTTTCCGTTTGGTTGGCGGAAGCGATGTAGGTGGATTTGGAGATAAATCCTCTAAAGCTATTGGATTGTCCTCTTCATTATTGTCACCATGTGCTCCTATTTCATTGCTGTTATCATTCTCATCATTTTCAATTTCTTCAAGAATATCTTCGATTCCTTGTGCATCTTTTCCATTAGCTCGATCCTTTGCATAAATAAATGTTAAATCCTCATAATGAGGAAAACATCTTCTACGAAATGGTGCAGCATTTTTATGACTCTGAAAAGAAATAAAAAAAATTGTGTTAGCATTTTTCACAATTATAATATGAAGAATTAAAATCAATGAATAATTACCTTTAAGTATGTTTCCCACACATCATTTTCAGCTGTAGGCATATTCTTTGTACTATCCCATCCAAATCCACTAGTGCTCCCATGTATCATGTCATGAACAATAGCCCACTCCTTTCTCAAAGTCTTTATTCTTGATGCAATATTAGTGGCCTTCATTCCAGTTCCTAGCTTCTTTGACAGCATCTTCTCTAGCTCTAATAAGTAACCAGCTTTAAAACCTGTATCAGCATTAAATCTACCATCTTTTCTCAATTCAACCATGCATGCTACAAGCTCATCATCTTCAATAGGAGTCCACTTCCTCTTGCTTGGCTTTGTATTTTCTGCCATTCTTTTATACAACAGACTATTCATTCATATACCATGAGCAAATATATGAATGAAACCAGAAAAATTATACCATGAAAAAACCCCAACAACTCATTAACCAATACAAAAGTGGAAAAATAAAGTGTTAATAAGAATTATTATATCTATTTATAAATGTTAATACAAAGTCTACTTCCCACAACACTATGTAATTAGCTATTGATTTTGACTTGAACGAGATACATTCCATTCCTGAAACATCTTATTTGCTAAATGTAGTCTCCAACTATTCCATCCATCAGAAGTTTCTACTGTAGAAATAGGCTCAGCTTCTTCTATATTGGTAGAGTTCTCTTCATAGTCACCAAGTTCGCTCTCCATAGGATCGACTGTCATTTCAGTCCTTATATAGTTGTGAAGCAAACAACAAGCAAGAATAATTCGATTATGTACTTTTACAGGGTAAAATGATGGACTTCTAAGTATACCCCAACGCAACTTTAGTAATCCAAAACATCGCTCAATGACATTTCGAGCAGTAGCATGTTTCATGTTAAAAAACTCTTCTGCAGTTGTTGGTTGATAACCTCGACGCCACTCATTCAAATGATATCGCTGACCCCTAAATGGTGCTAGAAATCCCTCACAATTTGGATAACCAGCATCAACTAGATAATATGTACCTATAATAACATGCGTATATGAGTCACATAAAGTACAAAAAGTTTCGTACACTATATAATAGAAACTTTTTGAATTCTTACCATGAGGTACTTTCAATCCATTTCTCCTACTAATAGCATCTCGAAGGACTCTACTATCAGCTGCTGATCCCTCCCAACCAGGTAGAACATAAACAAAATGCATACTAGGAGTACAGACCCCTAGAACATTAGTAGCGATTTCACCCTTTCGAGTTCGATATCTAGGTTTATCAATGAGTGGCACATTTATCTTTATGTATGTCCCATCTAATGCACCTAAACAATTCTATTATCAAAATAAAGTAGAATATTAGAAACTTATTAAATTTTGCCAATGTTTATAGTAAAAAAATAGATATGAGTTTTTTAATCACCTCAAAACATTTCCATCGTCGATCCAATGAGCTTGAAAGGATCGGCTCTGGCTTCTTTAGAAAATAAACTTGCAGGCGAATGACTGCTTTCATAACATTATGAAAACTTCGACTAACTGTCCTACCTGATCTCCCAAATTTATGTTTTATGACCCTATTTTTTACATGATGAGCTAAAATATGCAGGAACATAGCTACTTGTTCATCTATAAGCATATGACGGGAAGCTTTCAACCCCCTAACGCCTCTAACATTTCGCAAAGCTTAAAAAATACTCTTGCGTCCATTCTAAACATGTCTTTAAAACTATCATTATCACTACGAATTCTTCTAATATGTTCCCTCTTCGAATAAAAGTCTAATATATAAGTTCTAGGCTTATATCGATGTAGACTATTATTATTGGATAACACAACAAGTAAAATCCTAATAATAGTAAACATTTGAAAATAGATGGTCAATACAGTCATCAACTTTTTCTTTCTTTCTTCATTAGTTTGATGAAGCAATTGATCCATAACTGCAAATAAATAAATTATAATGAAATTGCTTAGCCACTTCTACATTTTTAAGTAAACTATGGAATTTTAAGAGAGACATTATGTAATAGTTGAGTAATGTGAATGCCAACATTAACTATCAAAAAGTAACATGTTACACTCCCATTTACGATTACAAATGCAAATACATCACAAACACATTACAAGAAAGGTGGTTTGAATACTATGTTATTGCTTAAAAAAAAAAAAAAGGCAGGTCAATGATTCTTCGTTACATATTTTGGCAATTTATTTATTTGATTATATGATTGCCAAGTATCTTGTTGCAAAGTTTATTAGAAATTTCTACAGCACTTATCAAAGAATTCTCATTTAGGTTTCATCTACTAATTTGTTGAGTTCATAGTGGTCATTTTGCATTTGAATACCAGGTACAAAATTAACTTTTATCAGGGAAAAAAAGTTCATTAGTTTCTCCACATAAATATTTATTAGCAAATACCCATAGATAGTATCACTTCTCTTTTATCCTATGAAGCCAGCTTATGATACAGAGTTTTAATTTGATGTTTGATTATTGAAATTATAGGACTGGTATTTGCTTATTGAGTCCAAGCAAAAATAGGCCATCAAAATCTTCCCATAAAAAATTAATTGCAATAAATTGACAAAAAAGGAAGTAGTACTCGAATGTATTCATAGTTGGTGACGTAAAATTGTAATTCATCTGCGATGATTAAGAACATTTTTCTGCTATATTGTTTTGTCTCATATTTGCATACTTTACGTAAATTGCTAGCCCTATTGTAAAAGATGATTATTCAACTATGTCTTTACTGTATCTTTTCCCTTCTTACAGTATCCTCCGAAAAATCAAAGATCATAATAAGAAAAAGTAAAAAAAGAAGAGTACAATGATAAAAAATCATACCTTTTGGTTGATTTGTGCAATACCCACGTCTTGACGATGAGGAGAGAACGATTGACTAGATTAGGTCAAAAATTTGATGGTAGGTGAAAGAAATAACGTGAGAAGGGTTTTTGTTTTAGGCCTGTGATATTTTTGTCAATATGTAATTTAATTAAGGGTAATTTGGACAGGGTATTTAATTTTTTATTGCTTCTGGAGTGGGAATAGAAAAGGAATAAAAAGTTCCACCTGTTAGATGGAACTTTTTATTCCCTCTATAGAAGGAATAAAAAGTGCATGGGAATATTTATTACTGCTCATTTAATGCAAGTAAACAAAGTAATAGAGGCATTCCAGCAATAGAAATTCTATTCCTCCTCTATTACCTCCAAGTAAACGGGCCGTTAGAATATCATTTCGAAATTTTGCTACTACTCTTCAGCGTGGGATCGGAAAGGTAAGCTGCCTAGCTACATCTTGAAGATTTAAGACGTTCGGGGAATACATCCTCGAGTTGTAGCCGAGTTGGATCGATCGCTTTGGGTATGGAAAGCCTGAGGACTAGTAGTACGGTTTGTTGGAATCCTAAGACGCGTGCAAATTTTAAAGAGGTCGTTTGGAGCCCAGTTCAAATCATTCCCTAACCACAGATGGAGGGCTAAATCCATCACACATACAAAACCGGATAGTCGTGTGTACTGTTTGATCATATGGTTGTTGCATTTCATATGCTTGTTTAATGAACTTGGTTAAATGCTTACTATGAGTACTTTTGTGTAAGGAATATCTCACTAAGCTAGTTATGCTTATATCCCAATAGACTTTTGATATTGATCGTTATTTTGCACCTAAGACCATCTTGATCATCTGGGTAGAATCTTTATTTGGGAAGCTTTTGGAGGAATTTTGTTTTGAAGTCTTAAAGTAGATTTCTTCTAAAATCTTCTAGCCTTAGTTATTTATCTCAGTAAGACTATGTTGTTATGGAAATTATCAGGGAAATGCCTTTTAGAAGTTGTAAGACTTTATATTTCAATGAAATATATTAAGTGTTATTTTGCATGTTCCGCTGCCAATATTTTAAAATGTATTACTTTACCGGTCTCCCTTTGATGTGAATGCACGCCTTGTACCGATATGGAAGCTTTCGAGTGACTGAGGTAGTTATTCTTAAGTTTTAATATTGTGTACGACGAGTTGTCACGTTTAGGGTACCCATTAGGGCGTGACAAAAGAGCATCAGAATTAATACCCTAAGCATCATAGGTATGATGAAGGGTGTTATCTTCTCGAAAAATTTATTTTGGCTAGATCATGGGCATGATAGCACTAGTGATCTTCTCGAAAAAAATTTCACAACTCAACCATGATCGCAATCCAAGTCGGAACTCAAATCTCGATCATGATGTTAGGCATGATCTCTTCTGTGTCTTTTTGTAGAAAAATTTGAAACACCCTTGATTACGGGCATGATGGTGCTTGTGATGTGAATCAGAACCTCGATTATCGCCATGACAAATCCCATATCTATCACTATAATAATAATAATAATAATAATAATAATAATATACATAAATACTAATTTAAGTATTTACATAAGCTCTTATTTAAGTTGAATAATTGAATGTGGATTTAACGTTAATTTATGGATTTATTAAGATATATAATACCTAGACATAACTAAGTAATTAGTTAAATGTAAGTAAATAAATGGATTGATATTTTAGCCATATGTAAGATGATTTCTTTAGAATATATTTCTGTACTCGATTGTGTCCATCTTCTGATCTTTTACAAGACACATTAATTCAATTAGGTACATAGTAACATACTTGTTGCTCGTCTAGGATAGACATTTCTAATAAATTAAAATTTAAAGATGGTATAATAAATCATTGTCTTGCTTGCGCTTATGTTGTTTCATCTGATCTAAGGTGCGACAACCTTGCTAGTTGATGCTAACACGACAGTTAAATGCTTAGGTCCCCTTCCATCTTTGTTAAAGATAATAATTAGTGGATCAATGGATAGTTGATAGGGAAAATGATATTAGGATAATGTTTACTTATGCTTAGTGAGAAGTAATATGGTTTAGTTTATGTTTGTGAGACACGATGGACTATATTATATTATGGATTAGGATAAGTAAAGATGTGTAACGGTTATGAACCCTAAATGAAACTATTATCTTAGATGTTCCTATAGGAGATATAAATATTCGGGCTATTGGATTACATTAGATTATGTGTGTGTTCATGTTGTGTGTGGTTGTATTACTATTTTAGCAAGCTCCAGCTCACTTTTTCTTTTTTGGGTATTGATAACTTTGATGATGACTCTTATGACTACTTGGGTGATGGCACAAACTTCGAGTAGTTTCTTGAGGAGTAAGGAGTGTGCAAAACAAACCAATAAACCGAACAAAAATTGGAAAACCAATAAAAAAAATATGGTTAAGCAATTCATTGGTTTTGGCTTAGGATTACGATTTTTATTTTTTCGATTTCCAATTTCAATTTCGGTTTATAACAAAAAAAAACCGATAATTAATGGTTAAACATTTCAATATTTATAAATATAATATATATAATTTACATATACCGATAACTAATTTTTTAAAAAATGTATACATATAATAATGTTCCTTGGATTTTGATTAAAGTACTATGTTATGTCCTTGTTTGATGAGAGTTAATTTAGTAATTCATTTGGTTTGGTTTTGTTGATGATGATACATCCAAATGCTCGTTTTTCCAATTTCCTTAATTTGATTTTCCTTTTTTTTTAGCACTTGTAATATATAATAATTAAAAAAGAACCTTACAATAAATGCTAAAAAATTAAGTTTTATTATAACTATCAATTTGATTTGTTGAAACCATTACCTTAAATGGTTAAGAACGAAAAACTAAACAAAATTAAAAAAAAAAAGGGTTAACCATTTATAATGAACTAGTTAAGGATTGAGATATTAAAAAACCATCATTATAGTTAGGCTAAAAAAATAGGGCCATGGACTATTTAACCGAACCATAAACACCATAATGAAGAGTGGGATGATTAGGACCACTATTTATAGTGTATTATGTTTTGTTAAGATTTTAATCTCATTTTTCAAATATGTTTTTTTGTTAAGGGCTTATTTATGAGCCTATGGTCTGTCATTTGATATATCAAACTCTCTACGATATTTTGAGAGATTAGGTACTCCGTATATTGTTTTTAAAGTACCTAGTGGTTGGTACTAATTTGTAAAATATGTATGATAATCTACTCAAGATAGTAACTTTTGAAAATGTAATTGTGAAAGTTTATTTTCTGTTACAACCCAATCGTTTTTAGAATCTACTTATATTGTTTCAAAAGATAAAAATGATTAGCAAATGATCTCAATAAATGATATCTTTTTGGATAGCCTTATGTGTAATGCTTATGTATTATCCACGGCTAGGCTAGGTACGCCTCAACTTTGTTTCGAGACATGGCAACAAGGACTATAGAGAATCGAATATCCTATCAAATAACAAGACATGATAAACCTAGGTTTAAGAAAAAATATCAACTATATTTAATTAAGAAAGAAGACAACATTTTCAAATGTCATCTCTAAATTAGGTTTAGTCTATCAAATCCCCAATCATCTACCTAGCTTGTGATACTTGATACTTGGTACGCTTTGCATTTAGATCTCATCCCTTCTCAATTTTCAATTTACTTGCATAACCAAACTATTGGGGGAGTCAACTACATCTAGCTCAGTGAAGTATATCCTCGCTTTATACCATTAAAGTAATGGTAACCAAGTTATTAAAACAGACATATGTAATGCAGAAAAAAATGGACAAATGTATATGGCTAACTAGTGACCATATAGAGACAATCAATATATTTGACAATGATATGTACTAATGATATGAAATTTCAATTATTTATGGAAATTGGGGACAATTGATTAATTACAAAGCATTTCATAATTTTATTTATATGACTATAATTTAAAATGCAATAAGAAGTAATCAATTCAAATTCTGAAAAATGGTGACTTATAATGCTTAATTTAAAAATAGTAAAAAGAATATGATTTTCCATGTATATACATCTAAAATTGGAAATTTTTCTGCAATACCCCAAAAATAAATGCAAATATTAGATAAGGGATAGGAAAGTAATTACATGTATCAAAGAGGGGTAATATGGTCCATCAACCGAAAATTTTACAAGATATGATGAACTGACGTATAAAAACTTTAGAGGATAATCGATCTTTTTATTTTTTGTCATATCCTACAGAAAACCTCCTATTCACTCTTCAAATAAGATTCATAATCTTAAAGATCTTTTAAAGAATTCATACAGTAAGTGAAATGTCTCCCTCCCTTTTTATCATTCTCAACAAGGCAAACATTTTAGTAGTAAATTTAGAGTTTTATATTGATGAGAACATTTATAGCAAACTCTGAGTTTTGGAAGAGAGGTTTCTTGAGAAAGACCTTTAAAAACAAGAACTAAAGGTTTGAAAAGACAACATATATTTGACAATCTCCATAAGGTAATGTTGTCGAAATCTTGGTTTAACATTCATTGTATTAATTCTAGTGGAGAATGCATTTGGTGATTCAATTATAATGTTGGAATGATGGGGATTTAAAACAAGTTTGGATTGAAAACAAATCAAATCTAAAAAAATTTGGCAAAAATAATGCTTTTTTAAACGTACACAACCTTATGTTCCTAGTCATGTACCTTTCTATGTTTAAAATGGCATTTTCCAAAAGAACACGACTAATACACAGTTGTATGTATCAAGTCATGTTTCTCTTTATTGTTTCTAACAAAAGGAGACTAGCAAAGAACACGACATATGCAGTCCCATGTTCTTGCCCGTGTTTCTCTCTATGAATTTTGAAACTTTGCCATTAAAAGAACACAAGGAGACCCCCACCTACCCACTTACTACCCCCTCCCCCTTGCCCCACCCCCCTAGGGGTATTACCTATATACACCTTTTTATGATGTATTTTCTTTGCCTTAGTGATACCTAACTTATATCCACTTGTAACTAGTTTATGCATTATTATAACACCTTAAAAATCAATTTTTTTTTTTTTTTGCTTAAATGACTATATTCTCTAAACTATTTACTTCACAATTTAAGTATAATTTAAGGTCTTGAGAATGTAGGTAATAATGGAATATGATCGATAGTGATAGGAATAGAATGAGAGTTTAAGTTAGACAGATAGAAATTTCTAAACAACTTAGGTATGTGTGATTCAGGTAGTAGATACTGGTCTAGAATAGAATGACTTTCAAGGATGTGTATGCCTTGCTTGATGCTTAGGCATGTTTAGGATAAAATCTTAAACGGATTAATTAACTCTATGGCTAAATAAATTTAGTTGCTACTTATGCATGGCTGCTAGTAATAGGTGGAGAGTATCCACGCTATTATCATGACAACCCGATGATTCATGGGTAATAGTGTCTCGAGTGGAGTTATGCATGGAAATGACCTAAGTGTTTTGGTTTCGGGACTGTTAGAGAGTATCTAATATTCATTTTTTAGACTCTTTGATGTTAAAGAGCACCTAACGTCATATATATTTATATATACATATATATATTGTGTTTACATGTGATGGGATACTAAGGTATCCTTATGTTGTTTGCCCAGATTAAATTAAAGATAATAAAGTGTGAGTTGTTGCATTAGTATTAGGTATATAGTGCATGTGTGCTTGTAAATCATGTGTGTGTGTTTATGGTATACTGTACTAGGCTTCGGCTCAACCTTTTCTTTTTTAGGTACAAGTAAGAATTGTGTAAACCATTGTATTGCTAGTTACTATTGGATAGTAGGCTAGAAATACTGCTAGCAATGAAGTCCTTCCAAGTGATGCTTCGAGAACATATGAAGATTAATAGAAAAAATGGGCCTTAGTGGTGTGAAGTCTGTCTAAAGAGTAGTAGGTATTAGTGTTTATTATACAATATCTTTCTTATAACCTTATTACTTTACTATGGGAAATGTCAATTAATCTCTTAAAGAACATAAATAGATATGTAGTTAATTATGGTTACAAGTAAGTGAACTTATGAATTTTGAAGTCATTGATACATGAATGACTTTAGAGCATTTAATATGTTTAATGCAGTTATAGCAGTTCTAAGCCTTTGCATATCCATATATGAAATGTACACGTGAAAAGTTATAAATGACCCTAAATTTAGAGCTTTACAGTTGCATCGAAGGACAAAATGCATTAAGAATATATTATAGCAACTTAATATTTATGAGATCAATCAAATGATAAAATTACTCTAAGATACATAAATATGGGCAATTAATATTAATGCTAATATGCACTTTGTTTTGATTTAAAATTTGAATTATGTATATAAAATGAAATAAGTTTTTTGAAAGAGGTTGAAAGAGGATCCATCAATTACTATTGTATATCAATTAATTCAAATAATTAGAGGATGGAAAAAAGTGAAATATGTTAATAAAAATTTTGTGTTATGTTCTTATTTATTTACTATTTAATTTTAGCATTAGCATACACATCGCGGGTACAACGTTTTTTATATATATATATATATATATATGCTTTAGCATGTACATGTATACATATGACATGTGTTATTTTTGCAAAGAGATGTGAATTATGATATGACGCTATGAATTTTTATAATACTGTGATTGTTACATATATGTAGTTGAATGTCATTAGTTCGTTGTATCTGCTAGGTTGAATGATTAGTCTCTCCATAAGTGGACTAAGTACATATTTGAGTTTTAAGTAAAGCTAACATGCATTACATGATTCTCCTTACATTAGTTATTACTAGCCAATACTTCTACAATGTGTATGTGGAAAAAAATAACGGTAGATGCACTTACATTATTGTGTAGGAAAAAAAATACAATGTAAAAGGCATTTGATAGAAAAATTATATTAGTTTTGTGACTTTTTTTTTTTTTTGTTATTATAGTGGGGAGAAGGAATTTGAACATGGTACCTCTTAGTCTCACTTAAGAGATTATGAGTGATGCCACTAGGCTACAAAGTTGTTGGCTACTTTTGCACCTAATTAAAGTGTGTAAATGGACTTTCGTTAGACTTTTATTATTATCTTTGAGCCTAAGGGCTATGGACTATTCTTTTAAGGAATTTCATATGATATACCAATGATGGATTTCTACTAAAAATGTTTTCGTCAAATTGAATTTAATGAAAGTTTTTATAATATTAAAATAGACAAAAATTAATAATAGAATCATCAAGTAAATGTTTGTAGATGATCATTTCAGTAGTTGGACTTTATTAAGCAAGTGATAAGGTCTAGAAAACTAGGTCCAACCAAGGATGTTTTAAAGAGATCTAATTTGGTAATCTCAGAACAAAGATCCCCCACAAGAAGTTTTCTCTGCTCCTAATCTTACATGATGGTTGTCTTATGATGAGGTGGAGATGGTGATAAACAGGTACTTGAAGAAATGGGATAGAAACTAGTTTGTTACTGTTAGGTGATCTAAAATCCCTATCTTAAAGGAAACGAGCTAAATCAAAAAGGTCACCACATTTGGCAGTTGGTTAAGCTGGTTTTTGGCCAAATTCCTTCATTTAGGGCCTCAAACAATTATTTTTAGTATTTTTAGCATATTCTAATTTCATTATAACTCTTCATAGGCACGTTTGCTTTTAATGTCATCTATGGCATTAGTTTTGTCTTCTCATATACTTTTTGTGCTAAAATTTTAGGACTTTTCTATTTTTGGTAGTTAGTAGGTTTTTATTTTTTACAGCTTTAAGTCTGCTTGTATTGTATGCCAAAAAACGGATAGTCATATATATTATATTTTTAGTAAAATTTCAGGGCTGACATAGCTCTTTTTTCCTAAAATTTCGAATTCTCACATAGAGTTTCAAATTTTG
This sequence comes from Combretum micranthum, assembly GCA_024138025.1. Classification (NCBI taxonomy): domain Eukaryota; kingdom Viridiplantae; phylum Streptophyta; class Magnoliopsida; order Myrtales; family Combretaceae; genus Combretum; species Combretum micranthum. Next base: position 597,032 of record JAMXBD010000589.1, read on the forward strand.
ATGCTAATAACCAATGAATTCTCTGAATCGTCGAAGATCATAAGCTGGGTATTCATGTGTGAATCAACATCTTATGATAAATCCCTAATTAATTCGTTGCGTCATATTATAAGTGAGAAGTAGACTAAAAAATCATCTTTCTAAGCTTGTTTAGACCTCATTCAACCTTGAAAGGCCTTAATAAATCTTAAAAAGCCTTATCGTTATTTATATTAAAGATGGGCTTCTTTTGTTTTTTATAAACCTTGGCCTTATCCAATTCCATATCCAAGCCAATGTGGGTCAAAGAGGCGAAGAATGCTTTAATGATAATCGATGAACCTAAAAAGCTACCAAATGGTCACTCGCAACATTTGAAGTTGGTGTAATGAGCATTGGCGTGTTATAATTAAATTGGAGAAATGACGGGTTGCCATTGCCTTTTTCGAGGTTTAAAGTTGTAAAGAAGCATCATTCAAACTTGTTTAATCTTATCTCCCACCCATTGGTTTTCTTGGGAGAATAGTGTCCTTTTGCTTGTACTAAAAAACCCGTGCTTCTCTCTTTAAGTTAATACATTTCCAGTTCTCCTTTGATGTCAGTTTGAACTCCAATGTCCAAGCAGGTAAATCGCTGTTGTTGATTCATGGGATTACATCGAAGCACTTTGATTGACCTCATTGATATTACGATCGAGTTGGAAGTAATGAAGAACTAATAGCCTTTTATGCAACATTCCACAAGGATCATCAAATGGACGGAAAACCTCCTGCTTGTAAGGCTCTTCATTAGAACATCTGCAACGCCCAGTCCCCAACAGCTGCATAAGTTAAACTAAGAAGCCAACAACTTAGGCCTTTGCAAAAGTAAAACGTTTGAGTTGCTAGCATTTAAGACCAATACTTACAGCCCATATTCCAATCCAAATTAAGTAGCAAATTTTAGAAGAGATTTGCGATGTAGTCTATGAATTCCAATCAGTAATTACATGCCGCTTCATAGTTAAGATAGCATCAATTTGGCAGTAGCGAATGAAGTAGGAATAGGACTTCACGCTATGTTATTATAAGTGGCAATTTGAGAAAAAAAAAGGAGGGAAAAATGAGGACATGAGAATAACAACAAAAGACTACATCAATGACCCAAGTTGAATAAAGCATCACTGAAGCAAATGATACTGCAGCTGGCTCCTCATGCTTCTGATGAGTGCCGCCATCCATCAATAAAAGCCAGCTTCTTGCAGTCCAGATGGGGAGTTGATCTTCCATTCATCAGCTCCATTATTTTTTCTGCTCTTCCAAAGAGAATAAGAACATTCCTTGCAGTTTCATGCATAGTCTGTATAGTGCTTCGAGAACACTCCTTGTAAATTGAACACTGCAGATTGGTGAGACAAGCTCCCAAAATGTCGCGTATCGTTAAAGACAGCATCTCGAACATATCACCAATCGTCTGATAGTGGTAATTTCTGTACTGACAATCATGCAAAATAGTTCGACATATTTTATACAAGGAATATGAGGCCACAGTTTCTATTGTCCAAATTGAAGCACTCTCCCCTGATGTTCTAACTGTGAGAAACTTCTTTTTTGCTGAATCAACAAGAAACTCAAGAATGTTTATAGGTTGTTTCCTAGGACTGCAAGTCTACTCTGCTCTATATCACCTCGTCTGCGATGAATATCTACCTCTTCCCACACAAAGTCGGCTGCCTTCCGAGCATTAATCAAATAAAAGTTCTTATTCAGGTTCTTTTCAATTATCTTGATAAAAACAAGTCCTTCTCCAACAGCCTTAAGCAACTCATCTATTGACAAGGATTGATGTTGGGAAGCAAAACTACAATGCTTGTAAGTGTTACCACTGAAAGACTCCAACAATTAGGAGGAGTTTCTTCAGAACCCAAAGGAGGCATTGACTAATTTGAAACCGGAATAATTCTTCAAAATCATCAGAATGAGGCATCTGCAGATACTCTATTAGATTGTTTGGCGCTTGCCCTTTCCCTACCTCAATATATCGGCTGGTTATATTCAAGGCGGTTTCCATCATTGAGTCAATTAGTTCTTCCTCACCCTTAAGATACAACACATATTGTTTCAGTTCAACCTTGTTTCTTCAGAAGGAAAAGTGGATTGGGGATGGTTATTTGGAAGAAATGGGATAACCTTTGCCAAGCCAGTAATATTAGTGGACTACGATTTGATACGTAATTTTTAATGAGACTACCAGAAGTGCTGATCAAGAGAACCACTGCAATTTGAATTGTAATCAGCATATTGCAAAAACAAATTTCACAAAGTGGACCGTTTTCCTGCAATTTCTATTATGAATGTATAAAAGAAGGGCTCTTTTTCATCTCAACCAGAAGTTGTGTCCAATATGTCTCTACTTTTGGCAAACTCAGGAGAGATGATCTCATTGGCCTGTTTAAAGCCGGCATTGGAGCGTTTATTTGTTTACAGTCAGTGTAACAAAACCTACAACTGCAGCAAAGAATTGATACTAAGGACCAATGAGGTTGACCATCCGATAATCACTCTCACCATTGCAAAAAGTAATTCTTTTCCATCTTTTTGATAATAAGAATTGCTTATGGAAATGCTAATGCTATTATACCAGCTAGGCAAAGAGTCCAGGCCGTATCGCGTGATATGGATCGTCCCAACACAAAATGTGGCCAGCCAGTTTGGGACATTACAGAAAACTTGATCAGGTATTCTTCAAGCCGTGTGGTTACAGTTCCACTGGACTCATTTTTTAGTTCATTTACAGCTAACTGGTGCTTCCTTTCATACTTAACTCTCAATTCACTCTTAATAGATGCAAGTGCAATGGCTGTAGAGCAACAAATCATCAAAAGATAGACCATGGAAACCAGAAGAAAAATATGGTCACCTCTGTGCGCATAAATGACACCAGTTTTCAATTGTATGCAGAGATCTACACCTGATAGGATTACAAGAATCACCAAAGCTGTTAAATTTGTG